>CM018688.1:6547316-6572316 GCA_009363875.1 Mikania micrantha | reverse complement strand
GGTTATGATTCAGATACTCTGATTAGCTACTCGAGGTATTTCGAATTGTTTGTTGACACGGACTATGTATGAACAAGGATTAATTTTACTTCCCCACCTAGCTACTCTAGGTTGGGGGGTAGGTCCTGGTGGGGAAGTTATAGATACTTTTCCATACTTTGTATCCGGAGTACTTCATTTAATTTCCTCTGCAGCTGAAACATCTTAGTAGCCAGAGGAAAAGAAAGCAAAACCGATTCCCGTAGTAGCGGCGAGCGAAATGGGTACAATTTCGTATTTCGAGGTGAAATGCCTAGAAAAAAGAAAAATTGTGGTTGGGAAGGTTATAGTAGCCAAAGCCATTGGAATTATTAGTTTATACATTGGAAAAATCCGTTTTGTTATTCTTTTTTATCCCGAAATTATGAATTGAGCTCGTATAGGCATTTTGGACGCTGCTATTGAAATAGCCCTTCTGGCTATATTTTCTGTTACTCCACCCATTTCATTAAGGATTCGACCTGGTTTAACAACAGCTACCCAATATTCGGGAGAGCCTTTACCCTTTTTAGAGAATGTTAATAAATTCCAAAATCCATTTCGTCGTCCAGTAGCGACAACCGTATTTTTGATTGGTACCGCAGTGGCCCTTTGGTTGGGTATTGGTGCAACATTACCTATTGATAAATCCCTAACTTTAGGCGTCTCAATTCATCCTATTTCATTAGATTCGGGATGTGATATGGTTCCGAAGGATGAACCGGATATGGACAGTTCCAACAAGATTTCATTCTTGAACAAAAATCCATTTTTTGATTTATTTCATCTATTCCATGACCGGAACAGGGGAGGATACACGTTACACCACTAAGTATCTGTTCTTCTACCGCGAGAGGGGCGGATTGGGATTGTTTAAGCAATTCACGTAATCGTTGACCTCTTGCTAATTGATTCTGAGTAGCTTTATCGAGATCAGAAGCAAATTGTGCAAAATAAGAAATTGAAAGATTTCGTTGAAATTGAGTAAACCTATCTTTTTCTGGCTCTAAGACTAGGAGTTCTAGTGGTCGACTCGGTTCTTTCAAATTGTTCGACTATTCGGGGGAGCTGGCGTGGGTAAAACAGTACTCATTATGGAATTGATTAACAATATTGCCAAAGCTCACGGAGGCGTATCTGTATTTGGGTCGGTTACCAATGTCAATAATTGACGATTACACAATTCGAACAATTTTAAATTTGCCTGAAATAAAAACTTAAGAACTCATTTTGATCTAAAAGAATGATTTGTTTGGTGAATAACTGCAATTATATTCATAATTATATTGATTAGGGGGCGAGAATTGTATTTTCATTTATATTAATATGAAAAAAGATTTTTTTTTCTATAGTACATATTGATGATTTGAAAATAGATAGACTCAAATTACTCTTTCGAGAGATTAGGCCAATAACTATATCTACATATCAAGGATATCGTCACTAGCATCAATATTTTATTGATTAGTCATCAATACCTCCTAGGGATAAGAGACATAGGGCTAAAGAGAGAGCCAAAAAAGGATCTTTCGTGTATAATCCTGCATAATCTCGAATGTTCTGAGTTCTGGTACGTAGACCAAATAAGACAATGCAAGCAAAAGTTCCTAGATTCATGGAGATATAGAACAGCATATAAGTTATCATGCTTGCATATCCATCATTTGAGTCTCCAACAATTATTCCAATAATGACATATCCGATTTGACCTATGGACGAATATGCAAGCATACGTTTCATGCTTGTTTGAGTAATAGCAATGAGATTCCCCAATATCATGCTAAGAATAGCTAGGATTTGAAAGAACCGAGTCGACCACTAGAACTCCTAGTCTTAGAGCCAGAAAAAGATAGGTTTACTCTTTATTCACTTGAATTCAAATCCCCACCGAACTCAAACGCGGATTGAGATTTTGTTGGAAAAATCCAAGAATCCGGATTGAATTCTCGTGTCGTAAGAAAAAAAAGAATAATCTGGGAAGAATAAATTTTTTTATTGAACGTGTTGATTCATATTTATTTTGACTACTTTATTTTGACTACTTTCTCATATTTTATTTTATTCTATTCATTTTTATTCGACCTTCCCGGAGTTCATTCTCCGGGCAACTCCGTTTAACCGGTGGATTCCTTCCAACTTACTTCTTTTATGATCTCATTGGAAATCATATAAAGACAATTCCTATTTGATATAGCTATTTGTGCAAGTATTTTACGATTAAGACGCAACTGGCTCTTGTACAGATCATTTATTAATCTACTATAACTATAGCATACCCCCCCTTTCGCGAATTGCTGCATTTATTCGAGTGATCCACAAACGACGAAAATTTATTTTTTGCCTATCCCTATCCCGATGAGCCGAAACCAAAGCTCTTATTTTTTGTTGAGTAATAGTTCGAGTAAGTCTTGAATGAGCCCCCCGAAAGCTTGATGCAAATAAACGAATTTTTGTTCTACGTCTCCGAGCGATATATCCCCGTCTAATTCTGGTCATTGAATAAATGAAACTTTAACGAATAACTAATAGATTTCCTTTCTTTCAGTTATTCTTTTGCCCCTTTCCTAGTATATTAATAACAAAACGGATTTTTCCAATGTATAAACTAATAATTCCAATGGCTTTGGCTACTATAACCTTCCCAACCACAATAGCCTATTTATACAGAATGGTAAAGAGTTAGGAATTCTCAAATTCAGGATCTTCCGCCGCGCGAATTTCTTGAGAAACGAAGTCATAGGCACGTAGGTTCAAGGCCAAACCGACTACTCCAAGAGCACTCATCCATAAACCAGTTACTGGTACAAATAACATAAAGAAATGTAACCAACGTTTATTGGAAAAAGCAACCCCAAAGATTTGGGACCAAAAGCGATTAGCAGTGACCATTGAATAAGTTTCTTCAGCTTGAGTTGGGTTAAAAGCACGGAATGTATTTGCGCCATCACCATCTTCAAATAAAGTATTTTCTACGGTAGCACCATGAATAGCGCATAGCAAAGCAGCGCCCAATACACCGGCAACTCCCATCATATGAAATGGGTTCAATGTCCAGTTATGAAATCCTTGAAAAAAGAGGATAAATCGAAATATTGCCGCTACACCAAAACTAGGCGCAAAGAACCAACCAGACTGACCTAGTGGATAAATCAGGAATACAGAAATAGGAATATTTATATGCTTATTCCTGATAGGAAATACAATATTCAAATAAATGATTTTTCGTCGAATGACTATTCATCTATTGTATTTTCATGCAAATATGGAGCAAGAAAACTCTATGAAAAGATGGTGGTTCAATTCGATGTTATTTAAGAAGGAGTTCGAACACAGATGTAGGCTAAGTAAATCAACGAGCAGTCTTGGTCCTATTGAAAATGCCAGCGAAAGTAAAGATCCGAATATAAATGATACGGATAAAAACATTCAGAGTTGGGGTGGTCATGACAATTATAGCAATGTTGATCTTTTTTTTGGCGTCAAGGATATTCGGAATTTCATCTCTGATGAGACTTTTTTAGTTAAAGATAGTAATGGGGACATTTATTCTATATATTTTGATATTGAAAATCATATTTTTGAGATTGACAATGATCATCCTTTTTGTAGTGAACTAGAAAGTTCTTTTTATCGGAATTCTAGTTATCTGAATAATGGATCTAAGAGTAAGAATCCCCAACACGATCCTTACATGAATGATACTCAGTATACTTGGAATAATCACATTAATAGTTGCATTGACAGTTATCTTCAGTCTCAAATCTGTATTGATAGTTACATTGTAAGTGGTAGTGACAATTCCAGTAACAAGATTAATTTATATCTATATAATATAATATTTCTATTTAGATTTATAGCTATCAGATCGCGGCTTGATGTACCAAAAATTTCCATTTCGTTGCATCCAATATTTTTGTTCCGACAATCGTATGAAGAATAGATGCGGGATAAATACTCTTCCAGTCTCCTATTTATTTTATTGAATATTGTTATTGTATTTAAGTATTGAAGTGAAGTAAAAAATTAGAAACTATCTCTTTTCTAACAAAGAAAAAGAAATAGAAAAAGCTTAGTAATTTAGTATACATAAAAATTAGAATAGAAAGAGAGTTCTTTTTCTTAATCTCATGAACAAGATCTAATAATCCTTATCTCCTATCAGAAAAATTCCCAATTCTCCCTTTGGTGCTTCGACTCTCGCATAAAGTTCTTGCTTCGACAATTCAAAAGTCGGAGAAGGTTTTTTACTAATGAATCGATAGTCAAACTCATTCCATACAGTATCTTTTACTCTATCAAAGCGGCGGATTTCTAAATTTTCATAGGGCCCTCCCGGAATTCCTTCTAGGGCCTGTTGAATAATTTTTATGGATTCTGTCATTTCACTGATTCGTACTAAATAACGAGCTAATGAATCCCCCTCTTTTTGTTGGTTGATCGCATTCAACCAAAATTTATTCCTTCAGATGTGTCAATTGGGCAAATACATTTTATAAAAGAATTCTTCTGTTTTCTGAAAAAAAAAAGAAAAAAGACAAAATTTTTGATTTCTTTTTAGTATATTTTCACTCAAATTTTGGTGGTGGGGAGTCTTATTTTCCCCATCGACCTTTACAAAAATGAAAAATTTTTATGTTTCTCGGGATTTATTAGATAATCGAAAACAGAGAATCTTGAATACTATTAGAAATTCAGAAGAATTGCGCGAAGGGGCCATCGAACAGCTGGAAAAAGCAATCATTACTATAAGCCCATTCATTGGGATCGTTTAAAGTATAATATCAAAGTCAAAACAAAAACACATTTCATTTCAATGGACCCAATTGATCTTTTTCTTACAGCAGCTTGCCAAACAAAGGCTAAAAGAAAAAAGAACAGGGGTATGACTGGCATAACATCTACTATTGGATTCAAAAAAGCATAGGCTTCGGGCAACCATCCACATGGGGGTGGTGAAGGGAGGGCCCCAATTGGTAGAAAAAAACCCACAACCCCTTGGGGTTATCCTGCACTTGGAAAAAGAAGTAGAAAAAGGAATAAATATAGTGATAATTTGATTCTTCGTCGCCGTAGTAAATAGGAGAGAAAATAGAATTTCTAGCCGATGCTTATTCCCCAGATACCGTCATTACTTCTTCTCCGGGAAAAGAAGTTCACGACCCGTGGGCCTTCTACCTCCACGCGGCATTGCTCCGTCAGGCTTTCTAACTCTGGACCCATCTCACATCAATAACCCGACCCCTACCGCCTATAGGTAGTTTTAGACAAGTTTCTTTTGAAGTATATACCCGCATGCCAAGTATGGTTCGTAACAATCTATCTTCCGGGGCATACGATGATTCTTTCACCATTTGGGGCGTTAATTTACCTACTAAAATATCACCTGTTTCCACCCAAGATCCCAGCATTACAATTCCATTTTTGTCTAAATTTCGGAGTAAATGGACTTCTAAATGCGGTATTTCATTAGTGACCCTTTCGGGGCCTTATTAGGTTCAGCCACTCTAGCCGTTCGGAACCCACAAACCATAGAACCCTGTTTAATAAGTGGAACGCATTAGCTGTCCGCTCTCAGGTTGGGCAGTAAGGGTCGGAGAAGGGCAATCACTCATTCTTAAAACCAGCGTTCTTAAGGCCAAAGAGTCGGCGGAAAAGGGGGGAAAGCTCTCCGTTCCTGGTTCTCCTGTAGCTGGATCCTCCGGAACCACAAGAATCCTTAGTTAGAATTAGAATGGGATTCCAACTCAGCACCTTTTGAGTGAGATTATGACATCCCTTCTCTCCCACTTCACACCTCGGAACGCGCCGTTCTTATAGAGATAAAGTAGAGATAAAAACGCTTTGACATCTTCTTAACTTAACCCGAAATGGCTGGGGAGAGCAAAGGTTCCTTTTTTTGAGGGTACTTCCGGGAACAGATCCAGTGGAGACGCAGTGGGGCCTGTAGCTCAGAGGATTAGAGCACGTGGCTACGAATATACTCGAGATATCATATTACCGCCCTATTTTCGTAATGGTATCTATCCAAGGATCAATATATTTTCATAATATATTTTCATAATATATTCACAAAAGGTACATAATATTGAGAAAACAGATTGATTAAAAGGTAGTGTCTAACTCTTTATTAATATACTATTTTCGGTTTTTTATAATATACTATTTCGAAATTCCTTCTAAGGGTTTTATATGGATAGTTCAATGTTGGTTGATCGTATATTTCATTAGAGTTCTATGATTCAGAGTATCCTTTCTTATTTGATCCCTTTGAATTCCATATTCGAAGTTGCGATCGGATCTATTCATTAAAAAGAGGAATTCTTCCAGTAGTATCGGCCATTTACGCCACTTCCCTCCACATTTCATCAAGTGGTCATGCTAGAGACATAAACAGTCATGGATAATTATGAGATTAGATCACTGAGAGGTCCACTAGAGATCAGAAATTGTTGAAGAAACAACAAGATCTTTCTTTTCTCAGGCGATCGAAAAATCAAGAAATGTTTAATCTATTCAAGATAATTACGTATTTACAAAATACCGTCTCAATTCATCCTATTTCATTAGATTCGGGATGTGATATGGTTCCGAAGGATGAACCGGATAATATTTTTGATTTGGCATCAATAGTTGAAGGGAATTTTCCGAAGAGAAAATGGATTATGGGAGTGGGCCCTTCACTTTCATTACATCGATGTGGATTGCCTCGCGAAATTGCAATAGAACTTTTCCAGGCATTTGTAATTCGTGACCTAATTAGAAAACATCTTGCTTCGAACATAGGAGTTGCTAAGAGTCAAATTCGGAAAAAAAAACCGATTGTATGGGAAATACTTCAGGAAATTCTGTAGGCATACGACGTACAAAAAGTTCACGGCCTTCTTTATCTCTAAAGATAGGATGTCCTAACCATCCAACCGCTATTCCATCCCCGTTATCCATTGAGCCCGCCCTGAATAATCCCCCTTTTGCCGGGGGAGGTTCTATCAGACAACAATTAGCCAATCTAGATTTACGAATGATTCTAGATTATTCATTGGTAGAATGGAAAGAATTGGAGGAAGAGGAACCCGCCTTGTTTCCACTTTTCCAGTGATTCTAGACCCGGTGATAAATAAAGCATCTGTGCCCCTTTTGATCTCTCCGAAATTTTATAAAACGGACTTTCTAGAGACCCCCAACAGCCAATCCTCGCATGAATTGCTAAGGATCCAATAAGTCCAACATTTATTCCTTCAGATGTGTCAATTGGGCAAATACGCCCATAGTTCACTTGACTGTCTACGGTTCCATTGCGTGTGCTCGGGGTAGAAGTTTTGTATAAATGTATCGCCATGCTATTAAGTATTTTGATCACTTTACTAGTTATAACAGAAAAAGTACATCGAAATTCTTGATCAATGGAGGAACAATATCACCATTTTTGTTCAATAAGATACCAAAGTGGATGATTGACTCATTCCATACTAGAAAGAATCGCAGGAAATCCTTTGATAACATGGATTCCTATTTCTCAATGATATTCCACGATCAATACAATTGGCATTAGACAATCTAGTCTTTGTTTCAAGTATATTTAGAGAAAGAAATACTGTCTCTAAGGCCTCAATTCTATTTATAAATTCGTTAAGGTGGCCTTAGGCATTAATTACCTATGGTATTTTTCTTATTACCTATTGTATTTCTAGTGCTTTTTTATTTCCTAAAGGTGGTCGGGACCTATTATTTCTAGTTGATTTATGAATCAAGATGAAAGGTCATAGCAAATCCTGTAGCCACTTGTACTAAAAAAACAAGTAACCGACTGATGTTGAAGAATCAGCGGATGAGTTGTGGTTAGGGGTGAAATGCCACTCGAACCCAGAGCTAGCTGGTTCTCCCCGAAATGCGTTGAGGCGCAGCAGTTGACTGGACATCTAGGGGTAAAGCACTGTTTCGGTGCGGGCCGCGAGAGCGGTTTTTTCATTAAAATTTGGGCGTTTATTATTATTTTTTGTTTTGTATTTGATAAATTTCATTTTAGATCCCTCGTGTGTTTAAAATTTAAAATTTATCCTTGCACTTGATACCAAAACTTTTATGTTCACCTCCTAGACTTTTATGTTTCATTCTTAGACTTTGTAAAACGTCATTTTAAACTTCAAGGTTTATAGTATAAAGTTTATTCGTAGACTTGATATTAATTTTTATGTTTCACCCTTAATTTTTATATTCAATCGCTAAACTTTGTTGAACATTATTTCAAACCCCTAAAGTTTTTTAGATTTACAATTTATCCTTACACTTAATGTCAAAACTTTTAACTCTCAAGTTTTTATAGTTTAAAGTTTATCCGTACGCTTTATGTTAAAACTTTAATATTTCACTCCTAAATTTTTACGTTTCATCCCTAAACTTTGTTGAACGTCACTTTGACACCCTCAAGTGTTTTAAGTTTAGATATTTATACTTAATGTCAAAACTTTTAACTCTCACTCCTAACATTTTAGGTTTTATTTGTAAACTTTATAGGATATCGTTTTGTCACCCCCCCCCCCCCCTCCCCTCCCCCTCCCCCTAGTTTTTTAAGTTTAGAGTTTATCGTTACACTTAATATCAAAACTTTAACCCTCACTCCAAAAGTTTTAGGTTTTATTCGTAAACTTTGTAGGATGTTGTTTTGACCGCCTTAAGTTTTTAGAACCTATAATTTAACACTACAATCAATTTGAAGTGCCGGTTGCTATTTTTAGGTAGCCGGTTCTAATCCTAAACTTTCAAAATCTGTGGGTTTCTGAATTTTGTAAAATGTCACATTTAAGCTCCCTCAACACTTTTTAGTTTAGAATTTACTCCTATACTTAATGTCAAAACCTTAAGTTTCACTTATAAATTTTTACATGTTATTCATAAACTTTGTAAAATGTCACTTTGCACCATCAGGTTTTTAGTGTTTATAATTTGTCAAAACTTTTAGATCTCATTTATAAATTTGTTCGTTTTATTTATAAACTTTGTAAAATCAATCTTAGTTTGAACACCTTCGGCCGGTGGTCAATGACCAAATCTAATCATTCTACTATTAAAACTTTTAAGTTTACTCTTAAATTTTTATGTTACTAAACTTTAAAAATGTTATTTTATGTGTGTTTTTAGGTGGTTTGTAGTTCAACGTAAATTTTGTTAAGAAACAAGTTGGATATAATATAATACGTTTTATTCGAAAATAAAAATTGAAGTTATTATACATTTTGATGGCACCGCGAATGGTTAATTAGAAGGACGTAATCATATCGGACGCTATTATATTATATATATTTTTTAATTTTTTCCTTTATTAAAACCCGGTTAAAGAAACGTGTTTGTATCACGTTATAGTTCATTTATTTTGAATCATTTAACTTTTTTTTTATTATAAAGATATATTATATTTTATTTATTTAATCATTGTAATATAAATTTAACACGTTAGAAGAATATATTGTTAGCAATACTATAATCGAATACACAGGCCAGACACTATCTCCATTCAATTCTTTGCGCATCTCTTTTAGCGTGGTTTTTCCGTGCCAGGATTTTTAGAACAAAATTAAGAGCTGAAAAAACTATAATTTACTGAATTTTATAATAAGAAAATATAATAATTACCTTAAAAATTACGATTATAAGAAAATTTAAGCTCTTAATATCTCTACAGTAAAATACAACTTATAAATTTAAAAGAAGATAGAGATGATAAACTCAAATCATAAAATAATTAAAAAAATTTAGATTTCTCAACTTTGTTAATACAAGAAAAAGTGAAAAAAACAAAACATTTATGTTGGTAGGACCAGACTTTTAAAATGTTAGGTGGCAATCTAATTATCACACTCCCCTCCAATTTGTAATTTGAAGTGTCTTGCATGGTTTAAAAACTTTTCAGTACATTAATAAATTTTGTTGCGGCTCAGTTGTATAGCTACCGCACTTAGATTTATTAAATTATCCCATAGCCGGCTCCCTAATGTTAATATATTATGCAATTGCCTAGAGCCTCATAGTTTTTGGAGTCTCATATGGATCGGTTTAACGGTTGGTTTTATCTTCAAACATTTGGTCGATCAGTTTCGAAAGTTTGAAACCGTAGGAACGGTTTGATTTATGAATTTCACTAAAAACCGGACTGCACCGTGCATGTTTATGCATGTATACATGCGTACATACATACATATATGTGTATCTATGTCTATATTATGTATATATATGTATGTGTATGTACATGGTCGATGATTTAGATGTTATTCAATAAAAAAAATTATATGGAATTGCAATGTGATTAGTTGTCTCATATTGTAAAATGATAAGGTTTGATTCATTTTTAATTTTTAACGGACTCAAAAAGCCAAACCAGAAAGCCAAAACCCAGAATGCTCAAATCGTAAACCGAATCGAAACCAAACCATTAATAACGGTTTGGTTTTATTTTTAAATGTTTGTTTTTCTTTTAGTTAGTCATAAACCATTATTTACAGTTTTACCTAAAATCGGACCATAAACACCCTTAATAAAGGCGTCTAAGCTTGCATAGAACGAATGAATCAAATACACGTGGGAAAAATTTGTAAGTTCTTGAAGGGATGAAGGGCCCCAGATTTGAATGCCGCCTAGAGCCTTCAAATTGGTTGATCCGACCCCAAATTATTTAATAACAAATGTTTAAATTTTAGAATAAATTATGAAACTTAGGGAAACAAAGCAAAGGATCATCTTTGCAATTTACTCTATATTCTATAATTACTCAATTTGAAATGTCAATTAAGTTTTGAAATTCACCTCTCAATTTAATAAAATATCATTTTTATCTCAAGTATATATAGTTTTAAAATATCTCATTTTTTTACTTATTTACTTTTTTGATTAGTCTACAAAGAAAATAATCACGGGTTATATGAACTAATGATAATGTGAAGAATAATGTCACACGCTAACTTATTACGGAGTAGTTTAAAATGTGATGTGTAATTGTCTAAAAGTTCATGGTGTTATTTGTAAGTTTCAGTATTTAAACATTACATTTAAATCAAACATAATAGTCATTCAAACATAATAATTCGCTAAATTAACTCCAAACATTACATCAGAGTATTCCAATACATAAACATTGTTTATTGATTAACTAAGTCTTAAAATTCTTATATGATCTTCATTTAAAATCTTTAACATGTTATACATGTAAAAAACAATTTTGATCAACTATTTGTATAGTTGGTGAGTGTCACATACATTTGATATATGTATGTACGTACGTACGTATGTGTGTATGTATGTATAAAAGATGTAAACATAAATCTAACTAGCATGTGTCAAAGATGAATACGTCTTCATGCTTTTGTCCACACAAGTATGCATATACAATAGTAATTCAAGTGTGTGTGTGTGTGTATAATGAACTAACATTTGTATTTTAACAAATTTGCTAAATGTACTTTTTACATTTTTAGAATAATGGCAAAAGCAAATGCGAAGTTGGTACCTAAACAACCTTAGGTTACTAAGTAACAATGATTGATTGACTAACAACAACAAATAATCACAACATGTATCACACATAACAATTAACACAAATACTAACTAGATCTAAATCTTGCATCATGTTTGAATAATTTCTAAAGTTTGAATATGTTTGAATACAAACATGTATAACATCCTTAAAGATTTACAAAAATATAAAGAAGGATAATAACATTTGATAAAAGGAATAATATCGGTATAAAAATTGATTGATATTATTTTAATAAATTGACGTATTAAAACCACTTATAACAATTATTAAGCCGCTAATTACAAGCTAAACATATTTACCTATCCATATTTCTTTTTGTTTTATCTTTTGAAACATATTAATAAAAATTAAAACTTTATATAAAATAAAAAATTATTTTAAATAATAAAATAAAAGAAATAATAAAAGAATCTCACCCGGAACCATCCTAACCGGTTTTAACCCTTTTTAACCCATTTTAATTACATTTTTCTAAAAAAAAAAAATTCTGTAAAGTTTTTATAAACTGAAAATCTTTTTATAACAGTTTATTTCTTTTATAAAAACGGTTTTAAATAATTTAATTAATATAAACCATTAAACAATACATAAAACTTTTTAAATAATTTATAAAAACATAACCTTTAAATTTTTACAAGATATTACAATAAACTATAAGAAACTTTAATTTTTCTACACAAACTTATTTAAAACAAATATAAGTTTTAAATTAATAACCTTATAAAAATCATTTTAAAAAAAAACAATATAATTTTATTTTGTTAATAAACAATATATTTATTAGAACCTTTTAAATTATTATGAAACTTTTGTTGTAAGATTATTACAATCTTACAAAATGATTTATAAATTATTCAAATTTTACAACATTTTGTAAATGCATTTTCTCTTAAATAAGCATCTTTGAACCAATAAAAATTTTATGAAACACATAAAATTTTATAAGGGTTTTGAAACAATTACAAACAAACTTTGTTTTGTTAAAAGCTTTGAAACAATTACAAACAAACTTTATTTTGTTAAAACCATTACAAACAAACTTTATTTTAATAAATAAACAAACATGAAAAATAAATTCCGTTCAACTAGTTAAATGAACGTATATGAAAAGAGGCCGTGTGCATTTATTTGTATCCAAAAACATTTGATAATTGTTCGTTTATGTTCGTTTACATTCCTTTTTTATGTTTATTATTTAAATATATTTCAAATTTTTAATTTTAAGTTTATAATCATAAAATTTAAACTAAAAATACAGTCATTTGAAAAAAAAATTTCTTGTTAAAAACAATGTAAATTGAAATTTAGAATTTTGAAACATTTGTTTAGGGTAATTTAATCACAATTATGATTTTAACTTGGCTTGTTTAAGATCAATTGTATATTTTTTTTAATTTTTAAACTAAGTGTTTAGCTTCATACTTTTATACAAGATTATTATATCTAATGTTTGATATTAATAATGATGATTTTTATTTCTCATGCAATGACAGCCATATTGCATATATGATTGTTTTGCTTTGTTCATGATAATTGTGTTGTCTTGTTATGGAGTTATGTCTATTAAGGTAATTTTGCTTTCCCATCATCATCGTTGTCACTCATCACCACCACTTACTACCACCATCACCACATCCACAACCATCGTCAACTCCACTCACCAAAGTCGACGTAATTTAGCTTTCCCATCATCATCGATGTCACCCATCACCACCACTCACTACCGCCATAACCGCGCCCACAACCATCGTCAACGCCACTCACCAAAATTGTTATGGCTACCCACCGCCACTACCCACCACCACATGCCACCTTCACCCACCACTGCATGCCATGTTCACCCCCCCCCCCCACCTTCACCCAACACTATCATCGCGGCCACCCACTACCATCCGCAACCTTAAAATAGTTCTAAATATAAGAATGTCATTTTTTGTTATTTTACAAGAATAAGCCAAACCAAATATTTTAAAAAAACAACGTATTGACTTATTAACTTTTTTTTTATCACAAAAATTAATCTAAACACTTTTTTAAAAACTCATTTTGATAAAGTAATAAGTAAATAAAAAAAAGATTAAAAAATAAGTGGATTTTCACCCAACGCCTATTATATGCACACTAACTTCTTTTTATCAGAATATAAATTGAGCAAAACGTTGATCGATTTTATTCAAGCATAAGGCAGATAAAAGTAACTTGACTGATGCAACCAACTTTGCTGTAATAGCAAAACCTAAAATCTTAATAATAGTGATTTATTTTATTTTCTCAAAAATCACTTAAATAATCACGAGAAGCAAGCCAGCCATCCACAATAGCCAAAGCTTCGTCAGGCTTGTATAATGCCACTCCATGACCAGCACCCTGTATGATACAAACAAAGTTATTCCACATAAAGATATGGTATGAGAAGGATATGCATGGTAGGACGAAGACACTGTTTATGTCTATCCTACTGAGTGAGACTTCAATTACATGTTTCATACCTTAATAGTTGCATACGTTAACGTGTACCCATTCTTGGCAAATGTCGTCTTATATCTAAAAGCAAAGAAGGATCACTAAAAAAGCTAGAAAAAAAAGATGTTTGAATACAAAATGTGAGCTCACCCAGCAACTTGGTTACTAACAAACCATGGGTTCCATGGGCTTTCAATAGGAAGGTCGAGAGATCTTATCCATTTCTCAGTGCCGACGTATGGGAAGTTCATATCATGATCACCGCTGTAAATTCAACAAATTTTATTAAAATTAAGAATCAACAAATATACAAGTACTTATTACCATATGTGGCTAAAGTTCAATTCGATCTTAATTATTTTTAAGAGAATTTGAATTGCGTACTTAAGAACTAAAACTTGGGAGTTTCTTGCAACAAGTTGTCTATGATAATCAACGCTACTGAAGATATCAAATGAGTAATATACAGTGTCCTCTTGGTTCACATCATAATGAAGAGAGTCATTGTTTTTATGCCAAGTTTCAATCGTTCCCTGCAACCCAAATAAATGTATGTATATGTATGTAGGTGTGTGTATATATATTTCTCAATTAATTACATCTAAATCTCACTCATAACATAAATATTTGTAACTTTTCATAACACCTATGGTATGAATATTTAGAAAACCGCAATTAATTGTCTAACCATGAAAAAAACTATGTAATATCACGTAATACATATGTAACACCCTGAATATTTTCTATATAACGTTATACACAGATGTTACGTGTTACAATTTTTTTTTAAATTTATGATTTTTACAACTTAGGGTGGTTGTCAATTTATAAATTCCCTATATGTGTGTGTGTGTGTATGCGACCTTTCATCTAGTGCACACCTATCGTCATTGAGTAATTGGTTTCTTAAGTCTTGTGAGGAACATACCTCACGAACATGAAGTGCTTTTTGAACTGCTTTGTAGTTTGCCCAAGACTCTAAATACACGTCCGCAGCTTCCTAAAAAAATAAAATAACGGATTTACACATATTTTGTAAAATTTCTTGAATTTATAATTCTTTAATATGAGAGAAAAAGTACTCGACAAATTGGATCCGGATCTGCAGCATCACAAACTGGATACAATATATTTCCTATGTTAAGTCCGCTTGTGCACTGCAATTGAGAATTTTAATTAGAGTTTATGATGATAAAAAAAAATTCTAAAAATCTAAAGAAATTATGATGCACTGGTACCTCATCGACCCGTCGAAGATCATTTGAACATTCAATGTTCTCAAGGTCACTATTTATATAATTTCCATTACAATTTTTTTTTGTAGACTGAAATATATCACGAATCAAGACCAAAAAAATAAAGATGACGTCAAACATATGTTATGAGGTAATTATGTGTTCAAATTGATGCGAGTATCTTGCGTTACCTCGTAGATATCATCTGAGATAAGTGCAAGACGATGAGCAAACTCTAGTCTTGAATTAAAATCGTTGAATTTGTCTGTGAGAGGGCTAACACATATGCATCCCTGTATCATATATGTGCAAAGTTTTTGTTTATACAACTAATATATTAATTATAAGTAGGATTGGAAATTAATTTTAGTTGTAATGTCAAATGAAAAAGAGTTATATATAGATATTTACTTTAATATTGAGTTGTGGCTGCTTCCCATGTTCATTGCCTACAAGAACCAAGGAGAATATGGTAAATTGGGATATCAGATACAAAAAATAAATAAAATAAAAATAGATATTTACTGTAATGATCATCATTTGAGGTTTGTCTAAACAAATTTAACCTGATGATACTCAATAGTATGTGAAGATAAACAAACAAACAAATTTACTCGGTATATTTATATTTTTCAGTAGGATTTGAAGGAAAGATGAAGACAAATGCACCTTACCTCTATCTCAGTTGAGATAGAGAGGCTGTTCAAAGCTATCGTTTGAAGTTAATCATCTAATGCTTTTAACAATATGTTTACAAAATAAGTAAAATAATGTTAAAATTAGTGCAATTTTACTTTTATTTATTGATGACTCACACATATATAGATTATATTTGTGGACAATTACCTTTGTATACCTCTAAAGTGGTGGCTGGTATAACAATGCCCATGTATGAAATTCCAGATATGTACAAAGGATTGTTAAGAAACCTTGGGTGCTCCAAAAGCCACTATTACATATGCATCACATATATTAAAAAAATCATCCAGTAAATTTGTATAAATTGGCAATAAGTGGTAAAATTTCTGTTGAAAATAAATTCCAAGCACAAAACTTTGAAGTTCAAGAGTATTTATTTGTCATCACTGACTTGTTTAATTAACCTTTTGTAGAAACTCATAACTTTGTAAAGCTAAACCAGTATCACTACTTCTTGATGCTTCCCATGTTTTAGAATATGAGAACCCTGTACCGACGGGTAGATCTACAAATATCATATTAGCAACCTACAAAATTTTAGAACTATAGTCAATGCATCATACATGTCACAAAACACACACAAAGATGTATGTATGCATGAATGAATGTAGGTAAGTATGTATGTAGGTATGTGTACATGTATGTATGAATGTAGGTAGTATGTGTACATGTATGTATGAATGTAGGTAGGTATGTGTACATGTATGTATGAATGTATGTAGGTATGTCTACATGTATGTATGAATGTAGGTAGTTAATTAAGTAGGTATGAAATTATGAATGTAGTAGATGTCTATGTATGTGTGCATGTGGACACAATTTTTATGTATTAATTATAAGAAATCTACAAGAAGAAATTTGGATTTTGCGCGGTTTAGTGTCATAGTAGCAATAAATTGTGAGGAAAAAGAACCTTGGTCCATGATTTTTCATTAATCTCGAATGTAATGTTAGTCCATGTTGAATTTTTAAAATTGATACTTAGTGGACCTGCAAAAAATAATTGTATTAGCTAGTGTCGGTTAGCACATTGATAAATTTGGTAAAATTAAACAGGCTGCCTCATTTTTTTAAAACTAAACACCTAGATTTTCTGAAATAAAATTACCACAACATTTGGTTGAAGAGTACATCAATTTAACAATTAGAATGTCCTTTTAGGCTGTAATCAAGTCGAGGCAGGCCTATATCCAGCTATGCTCGTGAATTTTCGAGCCGAGCCGATATTTTCTTGAGCCAAGAGCCGAGTCATGAGCTGATTTGTCTTTTTATCTTCCTCTACTTTACATATATATATATATATATGTAATAAATATTTGAATGTCATTTTTTAAGTAAATTTTATTTTTTCGCCAGCTCTCATTTATTAAATATTAATGATTTTATTAAACTTAATAAATATTGTAATTACATTGTAAATTAATTCTTTATTTTTTATAAAATGCCTTTAAAAATTATATGGTATGCTACTTCAAACAAATAATTCTAAAATTCAAATATTTACAGGTTTTAACCTGTTATATATAAATATATATATTTTAAATAATAAATGTATTGGATTAAATATATATATACACACACACACACACACACCACACACATAGAGGGAAATAATCAATTGTTAACCTACTCTTATTGCAATAACCCGTGTAACTCTGCCATCAAAATCTTTCTTTTCTTTTTCTAAATATCATTATTACATATAAACAAAACTTTCTTATTTTATGTGTAAGTGTAAATTTATCACCGTTTAATATTTAAAATAAGTGTAAGTTTAAATTACATTGTACATAAAATTATAAACCCTATTAATGTAATTAAAACTTCCACTGATTTTAAATTTTAAATGGTGATAATTAAATTTACACATACACATAAAAGAAGAAAGAATTATTTATGTATAATAATGATATTTATAAAAAAAGGAAAAAAAAAGATTTGGATTGATGTTGACGGAGTTATACGGGTTAACGCAATAAGAGTGGGTTAACAATGGAACATTACCCTATATATATATATAGAGAGAGAGAGAGAGGGAGAGAGGATCAAATGTTAACCCATGTTTATTGCGTTAATCGAATAACTACATCTTAGGTTTTTTCTTTTTTTATTGTGGGCCCCAAAGTAATAAGATGTAGTTATTCGGTTATCGCAATAAGAAAGGGTTAACATTCGAACCATCCCTTATATATATATATATATATATATATATATATATATATATATATATAGGGGATGGTTCCATTGTTAACCCTCCCTTATTGCGAGAACCCGTGTTAACCCGGCATTTTTTGCCCGAATCTTTGTTTTTTTATGGTTTTTGTTATACATAAATATGGAGGGTTTCTTTTTTGTGTTTTTGCTAATTCATCACCGTTTAGAAATTATTTACAAATGTAAGTAACTGTATAACAAAAAATAAACCCTCCCTATTTATGTATAACAAAAACCATAAAAAAACAAAAATTCGGGCAAAAAATGCCGGGTTAACACTGGTTCTCGCAATAAGGGAGGGTTATTATTTGATCCTTCCCCTATATATATATATATATATATAATTGAGTCAGGCCACGAGCCGAGCTCAAGATGAGCCAACTCTGACTTTGGCTTGGCTTGTTTTAAATGAGCTTTTTTCAATCCAAACTTTTTTCGACCAAGCCTTGAGGCACCGGCTTTTTAAACATCCCTATCAATCTCTTTAAGAACACTTTCCATAGCCTCCTTGACCATTAGGAAATCACTTGTCTGACGTGTGCATATTGCAAATATAATAACAAACCATAAATAATAAACCAGACTTATAACATGATTATTTATATAATCTAAAATGAATGTGATGTAAGCAAACCTTAAATATTAATGAAAAAGATAACTGCTTTTATAAGGATTCTCAACTCTGTCTTTATATTCATGTAATATTAAATGATTGTATAAAGAAAACTATTTTAAAAATCCAAAAATACAATAAAAAAATAATTATATAAAAATTCCCTTTTTTAGACTAGTAATTAGTATTTATCTATATTCTAATATCTAAACATACATTAATATTTTTTTTGAATGGCATAAAATCTTCGCATACTAGTTATTAAGAACCAAACGATGTAGCAAACATCAATTTCTCGACCGTCATGAGACTGTAACCTATAAATTGGATCTTGCTTAGGTTTGAACCATGATATAATACATCAAACAAAATTTTTTTTATCATATATACAAAGAATCTTTATTTTTCTATATTTATTGTAATTATTAAAGACATGCTTCTAATTGACAAATATATGCATAATGTTTCAATAGTTTCAATTTTTTTGATAATAAATAAATAACTTTATTTGTTGCATGTCAACTTATGATATTATGACAACTTATGATATTCCACACTCTTTCTTGTCAAATGTATTTCTCTCATATTAAATAATAAACACTTATTTTTTAAATAATAGGTTATCTACTTAAATTAATATTGTATTTTAAAATTTTTATACTAACATATAAAAATAATGTTTTGTGGCATTATCTTTCTTTTCAGGACTTTCCCCGCTATTAAATAATAATATTTAATAATAATTTTGTTGATTATCTCTTTTATCAAAATGATATGTAATATACAAATAATTCAATTAGATAACATGATTTTTCTCGCAAATATGTTATTAACCATTTTTATACATTTGAATTTCATATAGTTTTTATGTTAACAGTCTTGATCTATATCATTTGTTACTAATGCATTATAGAAATGTTACGCATTTCAGTTTAAAAGAGAATAATTGTTTAATTAAAATCAACTCATTTCTCTTGGTATTTATCAAGATTGTCAGTTTTACGTTGAGTTTTCAAAAATCAAAATGAAAAGGAGGTTAAGAATAAAATGTGTAGTTAAAATTAATGCATGATATCAAAGGTCATTTGTCTCAATGATATCAAGGTGTGTTAAAGGTGTCCTCTCTAAAAATATGTTGAGGGTTTCAGTCCTATAGTGAACAAAAGGTGGAAAAAATTTGTTGTTAAAAAAAAAAAAAAGTTAAAATCCATGATTACCAATCTGATAGAGAAAAGGATAAAGTGCAGAATTGCCAGGACCACCAGCTGTGTACAGAAGAAGAGGGTCTTGCGAAGGGTCTCTTTGAGACTCAACAAAGTAGTAAAACACCTGAATCGCATCGTCTTCTCCGATTCCAACATAACTAGCAAAAATCATATATAACCCATACAAATTTATGTAAATAATCACAATCATTATTAATAAATTTATTTTTTCGTTTTTTTATTATAAGGTTAAATTTGTTAATAAAAAGAAAAAAATAAAAAAAATATGTAACTCATGTTATTGCATATATGTAACTCATTGATTAAAAATATATAACTTGTACACCATATATATGGGTTACATATATGTAACTTTATAAGTTACATGTAGGTAACTTTGTGATCGATCTATATATATATATATATATATATATATATACCCAGTTGGGGATTTTTCTTTTGAACCATTCCCTATATATATATATATAAATACCCAGTTTCGAGGGTGAACGGAAGATCTCCATGAAAGCCAGGGAGGTTCTTGACGATGGAGTTGGAGCATGATTTAGATGAAGTTGTGATGAGATGCAAAAAGATGAAGAAGAAGATGGAAAGTAATGTGTTCATTTTCTCACGTCTAACCTCTCAACTTAATTTCAGCCATCATATGTATATAGTAGTTGCTAATATTCAAAGTTTAATTATTAAACAAATCATTCAAATTGCAATAATTAAACGGAAATACGTTACCTTTGCCCACAGGAATAACAAAAGGAACAAACTCTGAGCTAGAAAACTATCACATATGAACGATTAAAAAACCAACTAATAAGTTCATTTTTTATGTTTTTGTTAATGTGCCAAGCCACTTAAATACATCAAAAATTGATAAGAAAATCTCAAGTAACAGTCATTTAAGTGTCATATAAAATAAGATTAGCATGTAACTTCCAAATTCTTGGACAAAACATAACGATAATTCATTCTATAGTAGATTTTTAGCCACATTAAAAAATAAATAAAAAAAAAACATTTGGATTAAGTCATGCTCAGCAACTTATACAACATACACATCAATTAGAATTTAATAAAATCATCCAATTTTATATTACCCATTCTTATCTTAACATCTTTACACATCACAATTTTGAAACAACTATCCAACTTAACTTAAAAAATTAAAAAAGACAAAGAGGATAAACTGAAATTGAAATCATAAAATAATTAGAAATTTGACTTCTCAACTTTGTTAGACCCTCCGGTGTGCCCAAGGAGTGGGCGTGGGTGGGGCGTGGCACACCGCCCCCCTTGGGGCGTGAGAGGGCTTGAATGGGGATGGCTTGATTGTGGCAACGGCGTGAGAGATACAATCTCTCTCTCTCTTTCTCTCTCTCTCACACTTACACACACAGACTCAAACATATATATATATAAGTTTAAAAAAGGGATGATGACGTGGAGTGAGTGGGGTAATGGGGCATTTCCACCAAAATGGTGGGGTGAGTGGTTGTGGTGAGTGCTTATGTGGCGCCTACGTGGCGCATACGTGGAGTGAGTGGGGTGCCTTGGCACACCCAATAGTCTTATTCGGAGAATACTAAAATTATTCTATGGGTGGGAACAGACTTTTTGGACCAGATTTCACAATCTAACTCCTATATTTTCAAATATATTCTTGTTATTGTTATTATTAATATTAATATTTTTGAACAGTGGATTCCAGTTAAGATCAAGGTCCCAAGCATTTCACAGCTTTAATATAATAAAATTTAAATGACATCATCATGATTTCATTAATTTAATTGCCAAATGTTTATAAGACAGGTTATTTTAACCAAATTATACTCAAATTGAGAAAAGAAAATCAAGCAATAAAACGTTGTGTTATGCTTAGCTGTTAACAAATTTTTGTGACACAAATTAATTAGACAAACAAAGAGTTGACGGTCTAGTCCTCGGGTAACACTTTTCCCGTTTTTTTCGATTAGGTCGTGGGTCAGTCAAAGCAGGCGCGGTTTTAACCCGAAGCATGTTGGAAGTTGATCCAAAAATAAACACATATAAACACCAAATGTAACAAGCCTAGCAATCTCTAAATCTTTGAATATGATTAAGGAAAAACACACGAAAATATAAAGACTTTAAATCCTTATTTATACTAAAACTTAAGGGTGCGCATAGGTTGGTTTGAGTTGGTTTTTGTCTTAGTTCAAACCCAAAACCGAACCGATATTTCGGTTTTTGGGTTTTTAAACCCGTTTGGACTCGGTTTTTATCTTTTTAAAACTCATTTGGATTCGATTTGGGTTTTGATTTTTTATAGCTTTTCTACTTACGCCTAAAATTTTTGGCTTATTAGAAAACTACCCAAAATATTGTATTTATGTCAAAAATATTTAAACTACAAAACTACTTAACATTTAAAATTTTTGGCTTATTAGAAAACTACCCAAGCACCTCGTTTTATATTTGGGTTTGTTTATTTCGATTTGGATTTTTTCGGTTCTTCGGTTTCGGTTGTTTTTTTTGGTTCATGCACAACTAGTAGTAAAACTTAATCACCTAACAAACTAATTTATATTGAGAAATGACCTTGCTTACAGGTTAAATTCCATTTGGTCGCATAATAGGGATCAACAACACATATACATACCAAGATATAAAATCATAACTCTCATTAATACACTATTATAAAATCAAGTAATTATGCCAGCAAAAATAGGTGGGACAATCATTAAGCATGGTGCGCGAAAGTGTATCAAAGTTAATATCGCTCATGACTTGATCGCAATCCAGGAGATCATAGGTAATGGTAAAGCCCCATCACTTTGTGTAGGCGTCAAATACGTTTCACGTTAACAACTAACACCATCATCCCCTTATCACTTCACGTATTCACCACATGTGTTATTATAACCCCGTCACGAAGCCCCCACCATGCACCCCTCCTTTTTTCCCATTCTTCTTTCACGCTATGATCCGGCTTACGTATATGCCCCTCAAGCCCCCGGTCATGCCCATGTGTAGTGGGGAGGGCGCCAAGGGAGCGTGACGTACCGGCTTCTCTCACACCACCATCACGCTTCATTACACATAGATCACTAAGAGCCAAAAAAAGAGTTTTATAGGCAGTGAGAGGCCCTAAGGAGGGGCAAACACGACTTATATGTATCCAGGACTCATTTGTTTAAGGGTACAAAAATTTTAAAAATTCTTTTTATATTATTTGTATTTAAAAAAAACTGAAAAAGAACAAATTTTTAATTTGTTAGGGGTTTTTTCTCATATGGTGTGTCACTTGAGTTATCACGACCGTTCATGATAGGCATCACGGGTTAAGTAAAGTTTGCATAAAAGAAAAATAAACGATCACACATGGTAGATAATTCATATGTGTAATATCAAATAGTTAAGAGCCATTTAAATAGATCTATCATCTATCAATACTCCGGCCTTCAATTTTACGACTAAGATTTCCTATGATAAATGATAATCAATGGTCATCAAATCACGGTGAATAGAATCTTTTTGTCAATACAAGTGAAATTACTTAATTCAACTTTTTTTTGAACAGCCAAAGTGGAATTATATTAAAAAAAGAAAAACTAGCAGGAGCTAGCATGGAGCAACAACAGTTAAATAAAAGAAAAATTACAACAAGAACTCCAATCTAGAGTATGAATCTTCCCTCTGTTCTTTACCCAAAAATAAGACAAAGTTTTTATATCGCCCAGTATTTCCATCGGATCCAAGCTTTATTTCCAAAGACTTTTGCATTTCCTCGCTTTCCAAATGCACCAAAGAGTTGTGTCAGAAAAATGGCATGAAGTAATTTTTTATGCATTGTGGAGAAGGCCATGAGTTATGTAGGATTAGGATATCTCTAATCGTTAAGATCAACTCCTTTGGAGCTTTGCACCACATGAATACCTTGTCTCATACAGAACTTGCAATTCACACCATTAGAAGTAAGTGTACGGAGGATTCGGAGTGAATTGAACAGAACGAACACATAGATTGATAGAGATTTCTCGCTTGATTAGACAATCCTTGGAAGGGATACGATCCAAACCCGCACGCCATGCAAAAAACATTAACCTTAAAGGGGACCCATTAATCCAAGGGATTTAAAAGTTATCATAGGGGAGTAACCTTTCTTCGATAAGAGCTCATACCGAACAAACTGAGAATTCAATTGGGTTTGTGGCTTCCCATACCCCTTTATCACGCTCTATCTGGAGAGTAATAGGAGAAATAAGTTGTGTATCATTGAGAGATCATGTGGAAGATTGTAGGGTTGCCAAGGAGGTTGTTTCCATTGCCAATTTATGTCATAAGGAAGACCATCAATTACCCGGTCATGTACCATACACCATTTATTTCGTTCATTATAAAATAAGGCTGGAAATAAATTTTCAGCGACCCGAACCTCTACCCGACCAGTTGTCTAACCAGAATAATGCTTTTGACCCATCACGAATTTGCAGCACAACAGCCCATAATATTTATATCGAGATTTTTTAAGATCCTCCACAATTTTATGATATTTTTCCAAGGACCAGTGATGACTTTTTACATGGAAAAGTTACCCAGGATCGATTGGTGTGGTGGATAGCATTAATTCAACTAGTTATAAAAACTGTGACTTAAAAGTCATTAATAAAATACTTTTAATAAATTAATTACGATATTTGATACTAACAGTATTTGTTAATATTAAGTGATTATTCTTTCTTCATGACTTTAACTTCAAAATCATTAGCTTTTTATTGTTTTCTTACTACTTCAAGTTAAAAAATCATTTAAAAAAATTCATATATGTTTACTTGTATTAATATATAAATTTTAAAATATTGAAACAATTTTAAAAAAATTACATATATAAGATGACAATATTTATTGAAAGTTAAGTGGCCTTTTAAATAACAATAACACATTTTATAACTTTAGTAAAACATTTAAAAACTAGGTTGTTATTAGTCTCCCCATATTATCATATACATTGACAAACGTATTGACTATTTTTTAA
>CM018688.1:6294181-6547216 GCA_009363875.1 Mikania micrantha | reverse complement strand
GAATGCAAAGTAGTTACAGGGGGACACAACCTGAACATCCAAGGAGGGATCTTTCAAGTTTTTGAGGAAGCTTGTGCCTGCCCAACCTGTACCTAAAACCACCACTTTCTTTCTTGATGGTTGTTTGGGCTGCATCCGCGTACACGCTACCAAATGGCCTCACATCTGAATAGGCCACTAGCCCACCACCACTGTCTAACCCAAAACACGAGTTATTCACAAACAAATATTTGAGAATTCTTTGTAGAAATTGTACCCTCAAAGCATGCCTTACAATTGGGATTAAGCTAGGAATTGTTTCAAAATTGTGCCGATTGGCAATGGTGACCTTTTTGGCTTTTTGCCCCCACCCTAGCCTTGTCTGTTAGACCAGGGAATGTTCGGTCTCAAAGTCAGCCCGTTCTTAGTGGTGATCTTTGGATACGTTGCTAATGTGAATGGTGAAATCTGACTTTCGGACTACAAGTTCCCTGGTTAAGCTGACAAGGATGGGTTAGGGGCAAAAGATTGGCACGTCTAGTGGCAATGAACCCATTTGTAAAACAATCCTAAAGAGTTGATAAATTGTCTTTCTAAAATCATGTCATTGTTAACCGAACACTAGTCAACCAACACCACAAGTTATTCACACACACATTTGCACAAAGTTTAGTTGACTTTTAAACAACCACAAAAAATCTTAAAGAATCAATGAATTGTCTTCTAATCCTACATAGAGTCTATGTTGTCAAAAGCCAACAAGGAGTGCGTCTACGCACTCAGGTGCAACCTAGCTTGTCACCACGCTTCAAACGTCTGACTTTCAAGGTTAGGCCAAATACAGCTAAAAATTGTTTGAAGAGACCTGAAACAGTTACACTATCCCAAACAAAACTAAAAACAACCGAAACTAGCCGAAAACAAGTATGCATAGAATCATGTCAATATTAACAGAACTTAAAAACAATAAATACAATAAATAAATAAATAAAGAAATAATATAAACTGAGGGTAGATCTGATAGATGGACAAATGAGACCTGATTGTGAAGATGACAAGAAGTTTAGAGAGTGAGGGATGATCACGAAAGGCACCGGAAGCTTTCTGGTAAAACGCGTAATAAGATCCTCTCATGGTTGTAGGTTGGTGTTGTGACCATAATGTGATCAAGGAGTATATATGGAAGTGGAGTGGATTTCTGCATCTTTTTAGAGTGTATGTATGTATGTGTGTTAAAACATAACAAGAGGTGCGAGCAGTGTGGAGAGATGACCAAATAATCAACGGAATTTACTATTTTACATTTACACCCCTCCACTTATGTTGGGATGGGAATAAAACGTTATGTATTTTCTTTGTAAACATTATTCTCTAAATGTTAACAATAAAAGAAACCAGCCTACATATATAGGTCTCTGCTTTAAGAACCAAGTAGCCCAAACATTCGCTCCACCACATCATGTTTTCTTCATAGACTAGATGGTCAATGGTCATGATAGAAGTTGGCCCAGTCTTGATCAAATTACACTCAAAAATCCATACGAATAGAAGGATTATAAGCTCACACTTGTTCATTCATTGCAACATACGTGAATAACAAAAGACCCGTTCAACTAGAAAAATGAACCGCTAAAATTGTAAATTGCATGTGTTTGTTTGTAACTGGTCAACAACCAGAACACGGCCAATCCTTTTGGTACAACAAGTTTAAGGAGAAATGATTGTGTTTAAATATGATTGAATCGGGTTTAACAACTGACTCAGTTCGGTTCAGTTTGCGTGGGTATGAACATATGGGGTAAGGGACTGACATCAAACCAACTATATATTGGAACCGGTTTCACCCAAAGCTGATTCAATTTGAGAATCAGGTCGGGTCATTTGTTTTGGTTCTTGTAATAGTTTTTTGCCCACCTATCCCTTGGGATATTTCTTTTGTAACGTACTTTGTATCATCAACCTTCAACTCCTTTTTTATTCGACCGTATATCTTGTTTATGGTGTTAGTTACGTTTGTTTACGGTGGATATTTGTTCATCCATTTTTTTTTTAAATATTTTATAGAAATCATGATTATCTTGGAAACAATGAAAGCGAGCCTCGTAGAGGGACTGTTTAAAGAGAGAAAGGAAGTGTGTGTATAACAAGTATTGTCATCAGTCAATCATTACAAGCAATAAACTTCTATTTATAATATGATAGGAGCCACGAGAATACAAGAAACTAAGAAAGTGACCAACTAATTGCGAGTGTTGTTTATGGTCACCGTTCGGACCAAATTCAACCACCGGATGACATAATAAATAGTTAAAACATATGAAAAAAATTATACAATTAAAAAACCATTAAAACAAACATAACTAATGTTAAAACAAACACAATCATGCATGAAAAAAAAAGGTTTGGTTTAATGAAAAAACCTCGGTCCGTGCCTTAGGTTCCCGGTCCGATCAGCGAATCGGCTCAACCGGCCATTTAGAATGACCTTTTTGCGCCGGCCGGTTAGGTTTGGTATTTAAATCATTGAATAGTAGGCAAATATAGAAACCAAGCCAAAATTATCTCTAAAAGTGCAAATCCATATCAACGTCTTTTGTACGCTGAAAACACATGAGAGACCAGTATTGGATGACTACAATGTAGGCGGATATGGAAGAGTAACATACTAACATGAAGTTGATGTAAAACAATTGTAGTTTAGCTAATCTCTACAACTATACGGGCAAGAGTATTGCATTCAATTCATACCAGTGTTTTCACAACTGAATTGGACCAACCAGTTGAACCAGATATAGAACTGGCCGGGCAAACATAGTTGAACTCTTATTCAAGTAAACTGCATAGTCACCTGATCAAACTAGGGGTTGGATGATCCGGATTTCAAATTTTTATATTAAATTACGTATAATTTTTTTTTTCCTGTATTCAAATTTCAAATCCGTTTCAATAGTAAAACGACTAGTTTGATGTCCGGTTCAATTTTAAAAATATTGATCTATACTAAATCAAGCAATTGCATGTTGTCTCGTATCAAGGAAAACATTTTTAGCATCAACCTATCGTACACCCCACCCTTGAGTAAAAGGAAACGTTAAGACCAATCGAATAGTAGGTTCAAGCACAGAGCTAAACGTGCCAATATAATCACCACCCTCAACCAGACTCGCTCATGTGTTGTAATTACAAGTGATCAGGTGGGAAAATTTTCCAGATGAATAAATCTCCACTCAAGTAACAAAACAAGATCGTATATTTTAGGTTTCCAAGCCTTGCAACCACAAGCATCAAACATCAATAGGGTCTGGAGGGAAAGAATGGACACAAACCTTACCCATATCCCAATTAGGATAGAGAGACTGCTCCAAAAGAGTCCCCGGCATTCAAAGCTTTAAAACATCAACTTAATACATTTACATCTAACAGGCAAAACAAATCTAAGCAAAATGAAGATCTTTCAGACCACCATCCATGTCAGATGCCGATATCCAGCCCATCTAGCAGCAACACGGACACCAATAGCTAATGCAGCACACAACAAAGGAACCGGAACCCTTCGGTCCCCTGTTGTTGTAGCAGAAACTTCACTTTTCTCTTCTAGTGGCTGATTCTTGGAGTACTGAACCACAGCCAAAGCCAAGAACCCACCCATGACTACAACCCTAACCCATGGCTCACCTACACCTGCTAGCACTGCAGCAACAGGCAAAACAGATGACACGTAATCCCTCTTTTTTATAAAACGTGAAAAGGAAAATAACCCAAAAAGAAGGGTCCAAAATAGAAGGTCCTCAATCATCCCTTTGACAGCAAAATACCCTGTTAGGCCAGAGACGGTTAAGAGATGCCATTGGTTGTCTACTGAATCTGGAGATGCTACTTCACTAATGGCGAGTATAGCTGATGTCAGCATGATGATGGTTGAAAGCTCGGGAATGGGAGTGTAAGCTACTATTTGTGAATAAAATGCTCGAATGCTGTAAAAGGTGGTTTCAATGACTCGAATTGTGGCTGTGATCGGATCGCCTATGAAATGGAATATTAGGGCTAATGCTAATTTTGAGATGTATCCCAGAAATTGAAGTATTGATGTTGCAGCACGTTTCCAGTTGTAAAGTTCCCATAACACTGTTCTCCAGGCATACAAGAGGAAACCCAATGCTGTTTTTTTTTATGAAAAGAAAGGCAGAAATGTTACTTGACGATTATTAAAGTCTTAATATATAAAAATGAAAATATCTATCCCCTGTTCATATATAATTCATGAAACATAATTATAGTAAACATTGTAATGAAGTCTGACTGTATGAGAAGCGACTAAATGCACTTACAAACTCAACAGATCTGCAAGAATTTATATTTTCTGATCTATTTATCAAATTTAGATACATATACATATGTTAGTTAGACTTCAGTCCTCAAAAATTTAAAAATATCTAATTTTCCGCAATTGGGGCAGCATGGTCAAACCAAAAAAAACAACAAAACACTCAATCCTGACTTAATCAAATCAGTTTACATGGTACAATGGCGTACGTTTTTTCAAGTTCAATGAATACTATATGCTAATCATGCTTGTTATTTCTATAATTTTTCAACATTCTCCTTAGAATGTGTGTTGCTTCCGTTGTCTACCAGCTGAACATGAAACAAAATTAGTTTATCGTCACCTACGTTTCTTTTCTAATCCTAGCCTCAATTACTCTTTCTCATAGCTTCATAGTTCTATAGTTTCTATTAGGCATCTCCTTTATTCTTATAGATAGGAACTAACACACTAGCCCTCCATTGATCTGACATTTTACCAGATATGAGAATGTAACTGAACAAAGTCTTTGGACCCACTTCTTTAACCCTTCTCATCTTCCTAAGTGTAGTTTACACCTATCTCTGTGTGATACTTCATTATTAGCAGTAATTCCGTTGTCTTTGGTTAGTGTTGTTCTCGCTTCCTTTTTGGTAAGCCCTCCCACTGTGGAAAAGATAATGAAAGTAGTTTGACCAACACACATCCATCCTTTAAGTACTGTTTACAACTTTGAGTAAATACCAAATATCAAATAGTGCGTGTATGCATAAACGATAACATAATGAAGATCAACGTCAAACACTAAAGTTGCAACAAACAAGATAAGAAGATATATTTCACACAAACTCATTCACAGAAATATGAAATAGATTAGAAAAACAAACATCACCTATAAAGTAAGGCCATCTGACTGGAGGATCAGGAACTTCTTTCGTCAAGTATCTGAACCTTTCAGGCATAGTACTCTCCCCTCGCGCTTGCATTTCAGCTTCATCAATAACATCCTTTGACGATGAGCTATTTAATTCTTCTCCTTCTCCACCGCCGGATATTGATTTCACAACAAACCCTAGATTCTTAGTACCGCCTGAAACAAACCCCAAATTCCTCGTTCGAGGGTTTGCGGTCGAGAAATTACAGCATTGGATTGGATGTGATGGTGTAGTATGAAATGGAATCGAATTTGAAGAAAATTTTGGGGGAGGTTTAGTAGCGGCCAGACTTGAAACCGTCGTCATCGTCGGCAGTTTGAAGGGTTTAGAAACAGGCTTTAGCCATACTCTCTTTCCTCTGTCAAAGGTTTACCAAATTCCATCCTTGTATTTGACTGCCGGTCGGACCGGGAACCGGTGATCGGACCGGTCTGATTAGGGGTTCTAGGTCATTTTTTGGTGAACAGGCGGTCGGACCGGAAAACCGGTTGTTGAACCGTTTTTTTTAATTTTTTTTGTTTTGTTTTAATTTTTTTTATTTTATATATATATATATATATATATATATATATATATATATTTATAAAATGTATGTAAAATCATCCGGTTCTTAAATCTGGTTCGACCGGTCCGATCTCTGACCAGTAAGGAGACCGGTTCAAAGTCCGGTCCGGTTATGAAAACATTGGTTTTTATTGATTTATACCAGTCGGATACTCGTAGAAATACCCGACCCAAAACCAGTCAATTATTTCTTGGGTATTACATGGAAAAATTAATAAATTTAGGATTTAAAAATAAAATGGGACAAAGCAAATTGTAAGAAGAAAATTAGATAGATGAGGTACATACTAAAAATAAATAAATAAGAAATAAAATTATGTCATGTATGTAATCAGTATGTCTGACAAAATGGACGGATTGAGTTGAGTAACGAGTTAGGATGAGTGTTGGTTAAAATGAGTTATAAACAAAATCCGTTTTAGTTAAATGAGTCATTTAAAAAAACATAAATTTTATTTAATTTAAAATGAGTTGTAACTAAACAAATAGCTTATTTGAATAATATTTAAAGATTTTTTGATCAAATATATTATTGATTATTTATACCCGTTTAGATCGTTCATCTAAATTAATCAAACAAATTTACAGGTTGTAAGTTAGTTGTTGACTTGAAATCATGTGAATAAAAACATATTTAGTAAGTGTATAAGTGACAAATAGTTAATATAGTGTTTGAAAAAAATAATATTACTATAAGTATCACATAATTATGTATATTAAAATCATAAAGTATGAAATTTAAAATAGAATTCATTTACATGCTTAAAACTAAAAAATAAAATCATCTTTGTAAATAAAAAAAAAATAAAAGTTTTGTTGATCAATTAATTAAATTATGATACATAAACAAAAGAAAAACAATTAAAAATATGTTTTAAGAAAGAAAAAATAAAATAAATAATTTTGGAACCTTAAACGGATTAAAAGGTCAACCCGTTTTTAAATTAGACAACCCAAGTACAACCAATTTTTTCAAATGAGTTATACTTTTCAAGCCAAAAACTAATTATTTTTCGTGTTATGTTTCAGGTCATGTCACTAATTATCGTCTCTAGTAAAAACAAATGTCAAGAACCATGAATGAAAATAAAAATCAATATTAAGTCCCTCTTACTCTTAGTTAAAGCGCAGCATAGCATTTACTCGTAAGTGTCGAAATTTGGAATTTGGTTCTTCATGTCTGATTTCTGTTGCGACTAATTTTGTGGTAAACTGTATCAAATAACAGTAATCATATTGCAATAAAAGTTGACCGCATTTCATTCTTGATTTAGTTTTCAATTTCAAATTAACCCTTTATAATCAAACCTTTATTGATCATTCCGGACCATCCGGCCACCAACAAATTGAAGTAGTGAAGTACTACAATATTTTAATTCAATGGCTAATTTCATCAACGGAGTTGCTCTAAAAGTCATCACATCTTTGCTTTTATGTATTGTAATGTTGTTTTCCGGTGGTTTGTATCAATCAGTCCCCGCAGCTTACATTTTTGGAGACTCGTTGGTGGATGTTGGCAACAACAATCACCTCCCTCTTTCTCGTATTAAGGCTAATTTCCCTCACAACGGTATTGATTTTCCTACCGGAAAACCTACTGGCCGGTTCAGTAATGGAAAAAATGCTGCTGACTTTCTTGGTATATGTTCGATCGATCTTCTCATTTTAAATAACACAAGTTTTAGACAAAATTATAAAATTATATGACCCTTGTTGTTATGTATACAACCAGTTAGAACAAATTCTTTTAAAGTTGGAAAGTATCGTAGATTGAAATTTAAATGGTTTAAATGTGTTCAACATGTTCTCATGTTCTCAAGGCAGTTGAATTAACCGGGAACCATATATATACAATTAGCTAGCTACTTAGGGCCCGAAATTTTAAATTCTTTTATATATTATATTATTAATATTTATATATAATGTTATTAATTTAGTTTTTTACGAGACCTCAAATTTCTTTCTTGTCCTAGGCCTTGGGATTTTTTCATCCTTGGGGTCGGCTCTGTTATATAGGACCCTATTCTTTTCTAAATATCGAAAGATACTGGGAAGAAACTATCTTGTATTATTATTTATTTTGTAAATCAACTACCATCTTTGAAAGTTTAGTGTATAAAAGATTCATTTCTTAAAAAATATGATAAATAGATAGGAGTTCTAAATCCGTTTGACTTGAAACAATTTGGCAGCTGAAACGTTGGGACTACCTACTGCCCAACCATATCTATCATTGGTCTCGGAAATGAAATTAACATTGACCAAATATCCTGTTACCGGAGTCAGTTTTGCATCAGGAGGTGCTGGACTCTTTAACCGAACCCATGATCGATTTGTAAGTAGAATATATATAATACGCACATTATCTCAGCTTGCAACCAATGTGCATATATGGTTCAGGAACTTTATTAATTGATTATTTGTAGAACAAAATATAAAAAGATCATTCATGGGAGGGTATTAAATCTTTAATTGTACGTGTGATATGATTCATAGATTCTTAATTATATTAATAATGTTATGCAGGGACAAGTAATTCCTATGACACAACAAGTAGACTACTATTCTTTGGTGCATGAGCAGCTGGTTCGACAACTGGGCTCCGATGGTGCCCGAACCCATGTGGCCAAATCACTATTTGCGATTGTGATCGGAAGCAATGATCTCTTTGCCTACTTTCGTAAGAACTCCAAAGTCTCAAAGGACTACACCCCACAACAATATGTTGATCTAATGGTCTCCACCCTTAAACAACTTATCAAGGTACGCAGTAATTAAACAATAAAATTAAACAAATCTAGTACATATAAATTAATATTACTTTCTGATTTTTAGAAAGTGGTTCTAAGTTTGTAGGTAGCAAATTAAATATAAAAGTTTGAGAACCATAGATTATTAAATTGGACAGCTAGAAAGCACCTGAACAAATGAGACATTGGATTTTTGCAATTTAATTAATTAATTATTATTATTATCTTTTTTTTTGAACGGCGGATGTTTCAATCATGTGAACCCATTGTTTCCAGGTCATGTCACCAAGGTCTAGTTACCTGAACCTTGCATGAGCCATCACAACCACCCCAGGAGGAAACCCCACTAGAAAACCCCCTGGCCCCCCTCAGACCCCTATTTCGCTGCGGGAGGGATTTGAACCCAAGTCCTCTCATTTGGAAGAATCATGGGGTACCATTGAGACAATGCCTCATTGGTTATTATTATCTAAAATAAGCCTATTTAGGGCATGTTTGGGATTGCTTATTAAGTTTAAAAGGACTTTTTGTTAAAAGTGCTTATGAACTTATGACTTTTTAAAATGAAGTTTTTAAAAATATGTTTGGATTAGATTTTGTGTATGAAAAAGTCAAAAAATGACTTTTCAGTCATAAAAAGTTAAAAAGCCAGAAAAAGTAGCTTCTTAAAAATGTCTTTTTAACACTGCTCAAAAAGTTAAAACTAAAAGTGCTTTTTAAATTACCAAACAGTTTTTTAACTTAATAACTTTTTCATTAAATCAATAAGTTAAAAAGTTAATTTTAAATGGAATCTCAAACATGCACTTAATCTACTTTTAATACCAATGAGGCATTGGTACCCTAAGATTCTTCCAAATGGGGGTCTTAGGTTCAAATCCCTCCTGCAGCAAAATAGGGGTCTGAGGAGGGTCAGAGGGTTTTCCCAGTGAGGTTTCCTCCTAGGGAGGTTGTGGTGGCTCATGGGAGGTCTAGGTAACTAGAACTCGGTGACATGGCCTGAAAACAGTGAGTTCACACGATTGATACCTTCGCCATTCTAAAAAAAATTAATCTACATTTAATATGTTTGTTCGCCGTTCAAACTTTTAATACTTTAATTTCAACGATCATTAAATTTTTGACCTCACAAGTAGGACACATGTCCGGATGTGATTGGCATATAATTAAGCACTTTCCTGCATTTGAATTTTATACTAGTTGACAAAATATATATTTTTTTGAACGAAATTTGATCTCAACATGTGAACCACTGATTTCCAAGCCACGTCACCAAGGTCTAATTACCATGACCTCCGTTGAGACCCCACCACCACCACAGGAGGAAACCGTACCGGAAAACCCCTGACCTCCCAAGGACCTCTATTTCGCCTTGGGAGAGATTTGAACACGTGACCTCCCACAGGAAAGCCAAAGGGGTAACCATTATGATAGAAACCCTTGATTAGTTGACAAAATATTTAATTTAGGGTTATGTTATTCTCACATTATCCAACACATTTAACACTCTTTATACTTCTCATATATGTTTATACGAGGTATATATGTGGTGATCATTATTTATAAGAATTTTACAGTGTTAATGATTGTACTCATATGCATCACATATAAGCCTATATGTCTCATACATGATCAATATGAGGCGTATACGAGACCAATTATTGTCGTATTATTTGGTGTAAGAGACAAGACGTATAGTGCGATGAAATATTAAAATAAAAAGGTAAGGTTAGTAAATGACCAAGCCTTTAATTTACTCACCTTATAAAAGTTCTCATTTTTAGGCATCTTGCCTAGTTGTAAGGACGAAAGGCTTTGAAATAAAATAAAATAAAGTACACATCTTTCATATTTCAAGGGTTATATATGTAGTTTAGATAAAAGATTATATATATATATATATTGAAGACAGATGTCGCTTAGTCACCTCATATCACCTTGATAAATAATTTCGCTCGTAGAAAAGAACACAATGACGTGGCCCCACGTGCTCAATATGAACCCCATAACAATAAAAACTTCTTAATTTAACCGAGGGCAATATCTACTCCAGATGACAATACAATTCATATATGCTTAGAGAAGACTCACAAGACTATTGTGAAACCAACTGGTATTTGGTAGAAAAGAAAGATAAAAAAGTTGTATTTTTAAATTAGGTCATTAACTACGTACTAATTGACTTGCCTTAATTTGTTTATAGAGGTTGTATGGTATGGGAGCACGTAAATTTGTGGTGACTGCAGTTGGAGTGCTCGGCTGTACCCCCAAGCAGAGAAATCAAAACACCACCAACGATTGCAAGGCGGAAACAAATGATTGGTCAACAAAGTATAACACTGCTCTACAATTGTTACTACAGGATTTGAAGTCAGAATTATCAGACATCAATTACTCCTACTTTGATACTTATGGCGCCATGAATAACATCATCCAACATCCTCAAACTCACGGTACTTAATTACATACCACTCAATAGTTTTATTGTCCAAAGTTAAGAGTACGTACGTGCAATGGCGAACCCATCAAATTTTTTTAGGGGGTCGGAAATTTTTTGCTAGCTATTGTCCATCGTTAAATATTTCATTGTACTGCTTCGAATCGGTTCGGGTCGGGTCACATAAAAAACGATAAACTTAAATCAAAATCACAAATACATAATAAAAGTATGTCAAAACGTCATCTCATTGATTAAGATGGCATGATAAAATTTGTCATCTTACAACAAGATTCATTGGAATAATATTCAAATTAAAAAATTCAAGATCCAAAGAATGTGCTAAATAGATAATATATATTGACTCGTTAAAAACAAGCTAGAGTTAAACCGGTTGATAACACGATTTAACAATTTTTTTACTAACATAGATAGTATATATTGATTATGTTGTAGGAATTACGGAGATAAAAGAGGCTTGTTGTGGACTTGGTAACCTGAAAGCCGACATCCCTTGTATCCCAATTTCGAACTATTGCTCCAACAGAAGCAACCATCTTTTTTGGGATTTTTATCATCCAACGGAAGTGGTGTCAAGTTTATTTGCTAACCTTTTGTACAATGGATCTAAGCAGTTTACTTTTCCTATTAATGTAGCACAACTTGTTAAATTGTAGCCGGTTTTGGTACCTGGATATTAATGAAAACATGTTCTGCACCCTTTAATTTGTTTAATTTGTATCGGTCGATTTGTGTTGTTATGAGCTAAAAATAACACCATATGATGAATACTCATAATCAAACAACTTTCTTTATTGCTTTTGATAATCTGAGAAATACATGACGAAATCCAAAGAACACCAAACATTTAAATAAAAAAGAACAAAACGGAAATGCCGGAGAAAAAGGCAGCTGACTAGGACTGACTCAACAACTGACTGACATCCTTATTTGAATTCAAAACAAATAACGAGACTTAGTCTCGCATGCATTGTGGCAGTTCGAATTATGGTCAAATTGGGGTGTCGAGCATTTTTTTTAGAATCATTGATTTATGCTTCCTAATTTTCATTTCACTCCTGTATATAAATGCCCCATGAGCTCTGGCCGGATATCATAATCAGTGGATATACCCAAAACCAATAAAACACTCTCGGCTTCATCGTCAACGACATGACCGGAGTCAACGATAGCGGCTCTAACAGTGGTAGAAAAACTTAAATTAATATCACACTACAAGGAAGGAAAATGACCTTTTTAACCATAACAAAAATCGTCACTAATTTTATGGACTCAAAAATTGTTCCAATTTATCCAAAATAAGTTAAATTGAAGTTTCTTAAAGTTGTTAATTACTATTTTTCAATAGTTTTTATTACTTTATACAAAATATTGTTTTTAATGGATCTTACCCCATAATTATATGCTGGGTGCTTTCATCTTTTCTTTTACTAAAAAAAGGTACATTAAACAAACTAAGTTGAGTTCGAGTTCGCTAAGCCTCAAATTTGGCTCGTTTTGACTTATTAAGCTTGAGCTCAGGTGCTCAGCCAATAAAAAATTTCAAACTAAGAACTTGCAGCTTGTATATTATAATAAATAAATATATATATATATATATGATTGTGAACAAATAATAACTCAACTTTATTGCAATAACCCGAATAACTTTGCTAAGATGAAGCCAAATCTTGGATTTTTTTACATCATTGTAACACATTTAAAACACTATATTCTTTTATATGTTCTTTTATGAGTTTGCGAAAATTCATCACCGTTTGAGAGTTTACATCGTTGTAATTTTTGGGCCTAAAACAGTTACAGCGTTGTAAATCAAAAACTTACAACGATAATATCTCTTAAACGGTGATGAATTTACACAAACTTATAAAAGAACATAGTGTTTTAACTGTGTTACAATGATGTTAAGAAAAAAATCAAAGATTTGGTTTCATCTTGACGGGTTATTTCGGGTTATTGCTTTAAGAGTGTGTTATTATTTGAACACTTCCCTATATATATATATATATATATATATATATATATATATATATACCGTTGTACGTTAACCCACTGTAATTGCGGTAACCCAAATAATCCTGCAAAAAATGACCGAATCTTTGATTTTTTTATGGTTTTATTATACATATTTAGGGAGAGGTTTCTTTTTTGTGTTTTGGCTACTTCGCAAGGCAAATCAAATTTGCATTGGTGTAAATTCGATTTGCATTTCGCAACATTTAGAAAAGTGCAAAACTTTTACACCGATGCAAATTCGATTTGCATTGCGAATTAGCCAAAACACAAAAAAGAAACCCCCCTAAATATGTATAATAAAGACCATGAAAAAAAAAATCAAAGATTAGAACATTTTTTGCAGGTTTATTTGGGTTACCACAATTAAGCAGGGTTCTTATTTGAACCAAATCATATATATATATATATATATATATATATATATATATATATATATATATATATATATATATAGGGAGAGGATCAACTGTTAACTCTCCCTTATTGCGTTAACCGAATAACTACATCTTATTAATTTGGGACCTACACTAAAGTAAATCTAATGGATATGGTTTTTTCTTTATTTTAATTAATGTAGGGCCCACTTACATTAATAAAAAAATAAGAAAAAACATACACCTTTAGATTTACTTTAATGTGGGTCCCAAAGTAATAAGATGTAGTTATTCGGTTATCGTAATAAGGGAGGGTTAACAATCGAACCATCCCCTATATATATATATATATAATATAAGATAATATATGAGATAAGTTTTTTTAAACATCATTATATATAAGAATAATTACTTGCCTTAATATACATTTACTTAATTAAATAAAAATTATATAATAAAAATTACTTGCAAGCTTGCTCGAGCTCAATAAATAAGCTCATGAACCGGCTTGATTTATTTGCAATCTATTCAAACCGAAATAAATTCCATGGGTGGAAATTCACCGCGAATAAATCGAATAAAAACCAAATAAACAGGTTTAAAACCGAAAAAACTGATCCGAATAAATTAAATTCAACCTTATATATTATTAACAAGATATTAAATTTAAATATGAATTTGATTTAATCGGTTAGCCGAACAAACAAATTAAAAAAAAATTGGAACCAAAAACCAAAATTCGGTACGGTTAGGAACCGGAACCAGAACCAAACCGATTTTGGAATTCGGATACAAGTAGGAACCAAACCGAAAAATAAATTTAGAATTTGGTTCGTTTTTTTCTGTTACGAATACGATTCGGTTTTCGGTATTAAATGGTTTTCGGTTTTTTTAAACAATCTTACTTTATATTTGAATTGGTTAAGAGACTTCTTTTTCGGCTCGTCCTAAGCACCTCAAATTCTCATGATCATCCCTAATAAATTCTCAAGTTAAACATAAAAAAAAAACAATTATTATTATTTTTTTAAAAAAAAGTAATGTCTTCAGTACGTGTATTTGGAATAAAAAGTTCGATTATCTTGATGATTGACATAGATCGAGCCATAGTTACCGATACAAAATTATTAGATAGCCGGATCGGATAAACTATAAGTTATAATTGATGAAGGGTGCCTCCACTCCACGCAAAAAGCGCATATGTTAACGGCTTTAACTCTATATATATAATCATGATTTCCTTCAAAACCCTCCTCATCGATCAACCCCTGCATGCAATCCAGATCAGTCACGTACCAATGGCTACTAATTTCATCATCAATGGTTTTGAACTTAAATTCATGGTCTCTTTGTTTTTCTGCGCTTTAATGTTCGGATACGGTGATCTTTGCGAGTCAGTTCCAGCCATTTACACGTTCGGAGACTCATTGGTGGACGTTGGAAACAACGACTTTCTTTCTGATTCTATTCTTAGGGCTGATTTCCCTCACAACGGCATAGATTTTCCCACCGGAAAACCCACCGGCAGGTTCAGTAACGGAAAAAATTCTGCTGACTTTCTTGGTATGAATTTCTGATTAGTTAATTAGTTATGTATCATAAGGACAGGTTATGATCCTTATGGAGTATTAGTGATTTAATTGGTTTGACATCTAAGATGTGTTTGTGCGTTTTGGCAGCCGAAAAAGTGGGATTACCAACCGCACCACCGTATCTATCATTGGTGTCAAAAGATAATAAGCTGAATAGCACCAACGCGATAGTCGCCGGAGTTAATTTTGCATCCGGAGGTGCCGGAATCTTGAATGGAACCAATGAACTCTATGTACGTAAGAACAAACACACTTTCGTCACCGCAAAATTCATATCATACAACATCTAAACAAACAAACAAACAAACAGCAAATGCTCGTGGTGTAGTATCAATGACACGAGAGCTATTGATAGAATCTGAGGAAGGTGTGAGCATGCCTGGGCTCATAGTATAAAATATACATTAATATGGTTAAAAACGTTTTTAAAATCCTTATCAAACATTAATGAACATGCATGGATCGATTGTACGATGTTTGTAAGATCTTCTGGCTAATGCTTATCTTTTTATATCTTAACTAACACATGGTTATATTGATCCAAATACAGGAATCAATTCCATTGACACAACAAGTAGAATACTACTCTATAGTGCATCAACAATTGGTTCAACAAATGGGCTCAGCTCGCGCCAAAACACACTTGGCTAAATCGCTATTTGTGATTGTGATCGGAAACAATGATCTATTAAGTTACTTTGAAAAAGATTCACAAGTCTCAAAGCAATACACCCCACAACAATACGTTAATCTTATGGCTTCTACCCTCAAACAACTTATAAAAGTGAGCCCAAAACCCTTGTTTTTAAAGCAATATTATACTTGAATTATAACATTTAAACTGTTAACTCGTCGTTATTGCAGAGATTGTATAGGTTGGGAGCACGTAAATTCGTCCTAACTGGTGTTGGAGTGATTGGTTGTTGCCCGATACAAAGGTTGCAGATGAATACAACCAACGATACATGCAACATTGAAGCAAATTATTGGACAAAAAAGTACAACATACGGTTAAAGATTTTGCTAAAGAAGTTGATGCAGACACAATTAGCTGATATCAACTATTCTTACTTTGATACTTACCGTGTGATGAATGATGTCATCCAAAATCCTCAAAATTATGGTACTTAATTGCTAGAAAAATTTAATATTTTTAAAAAAGTTCCATTGATCATATCTGGCCATGCAGTTGATACATATTATGGAATGATTTATAAAATAATATATTATTATTTTGATTTTTTGTTTCAGGAATTTCTGAGATAAAAGAAGCTTGTTGTGGAATGGGCAAATTGAATGCAGAAATTCCATGCCTCCCAATTGCCAATTATTGCTCGAATAGAAGCGACCATCTTTTTTGGGATCTCTATCATCCAACTGAAACTGTGTCTCGTATGCTAACTGATCTTTTATACGATGGATCGCGACAATTTACGCTTCCTATGAACGTGGAATACCTTGTTCATACATGAATTAAGCCTACGGATGGATACGTACCTTTTATGTTTGATTTAGTCACAAGGATATTACAAAATAGTCATAAATATATTTATTTATTATAATAGTCATTGTGATATAGGATCATTTTTTTGTGAGGTAACTTTTGAATGATGATCAAAGAAATTACAAATCAAAGAACAATGCAAACGATTTTATTGAAGAAATTTTCAAAAATTAATTACGAAAGAAGGAATTTGATTTCTTTATTGAAAAATTAGAATGAAGAACATGATCAATCGAAAGAGATATAACTGAAAAACTAGCTCTTAAACAACCTAAACAAACTAGTTATTATGTTGCTTCCCAAATTTTCACAATCTCCCCTGAACTATCAACAAGACTCTAATAGCCCTCGGGATTCTCCATGCTTTAGTTGACAATTAGACAAATTCACAACAATCTCCAACTTCGATAACGTCAAATAATGTTTGATAAATCCAAAAAAAAAAAAACAAACGTTGGATCAAATAATACTTTTGAAAATATACTGCACCATTTTCCGAAGCATCCACCTTTTTGGACTTAAAACTTTGGATAAGCTAGTTATGCCTTGTAAAACGGGCGAGTTGGATTTGGTAACATGTCAGATGAGATGCGGGTCAAGATTAATGCGGGTCAGATGAGTTTTAAGGATAATCAGTTTGGGTATAAACGGAGTGCTTTTAAAAATATCAAACTATTTCAAGTTAAAATAAGTTATAATGAAATAAGAAGTTTATTTAAATATTTTTTGATGACTATATTATCAAATATATTATTACTCATTTTTACTTGTTTGAATACATTATATTTACATAGTTTGTAAGTTACCTATCTTGATCCACATTGTGTTAAAGTGTTACATATTTTAACTCATTCTATGTTATAATGTTACCCATTTGAACCTAAAATAAAATAACTATTACCCAAATCTATCCAATTATCTTGTAACGTGTCAAGATTGTCAAGTCTATAGGTAATACTTTTGTAAATATATCTCCATCATTAAACTCATTTCACATGAAAAATAAATCAAAACAAGTATGTTTATCTGTTTTTACAATACTGTTTAATCTTTGAACAAAGCAATTTGAAATGTAATTTACTTGTGGGTGAAAAAAATATCCTCATTAACCAGTTACCTATGTATAAAAAGACTTTTAAAGATTTATATGTGCAATTCTAGGTGTTTGTTATCCTCATTAATCGGCTAACTATTTTCAATTCGGGCAACTTTAGCTAGGACCTATGAATGAAAGTTTTTTAGTGTTGCTATTCATTAATCAACATTTGTATATAATTATGAATGTATAAAAATTGACATTGGTTATGACCTCTATAAAACTTTTAACGGTTACTATTTACAAACTAATTTATGTATAAAATGTGACTTTGGCAAATCAATCTATTCGAACACGCTAGTAGGAAATATCAATGTTACAACACGCGCAAGAAAAAAAAACCTTCAACTACACAAAAGACATTTAGATTTAACACCTCTCATATTTTTTGACGGTGCGATATGTTACAACATTTTTTTCCTGAATCAAAGTGTCACTGTTGTGACCACAATTTGTTTACGCGGCTGGATAAATACATTAGTTCATATAATAGTAGTAGGGGCCATTTACATACATATAATAGTACTATATATAAAACGATGAGTTATGGTTTTAATTGAACTAATTTCATAGGACAAAGGGGCCGATGAACCCATTTAATATATAATACAAGTACAATCATTAAGGGCCGCACCTAAATTTAATTGTGATGTTACTTGTTACTTATGCAAGCTCCAATGATAAATCCAAAAGCATTTGAACAACGACAAGAAATTAAGTGCGTTGGTGTTCCTTGCTTCTTCTCTTAGAAATATATCTATTTGGAACCCCTAGTGATAGGAATTTCCTCCTTGGAAATCTACTATGACATGATATAATAATATGTGAACATCTACCTACCGATTAAACAACCTAGTAATTAGTTTTTTTTGAACGACAACAGTTGATTAGCTAACACATATCTCAAGAGAAGTTTGTGCATAAGCCACCACCTATATCTCACCAATTCAGAAGGAAACACACCTCTAGGAAGATCGCCCTGTTAGATCGCCCTGTTCAAGACATCTTATAAAACAATTCAAGGGAATACCTCTAAAAGCCTTTAGGTATCTAGTAATTAGTTACTTGAGTTAATTGAAAACTATGTATGTGAAATGTGCATGATATTAACCTAATGTAACATGAGTTTCAACCTCAATTAGAAGACATATCAATTGGCCGACACATAGGGGTAGCAATACGTATTACGTAAAATTATTTTAATAAATATACATGTGTGTAATTTAAACCCAACAATAATTTAGAGCCAAAATATTTCTTAGATTCATTAAACCTTGTTCAAATTTTAAAAGGCCATTAATCTTTTAACCTAACTTAACAAAATCTACGTACTTCTTAGTCTCAAGCCCTTCACGTAGATTTCTCTATTGTTCACGACTTCTTGAAGTTCCCTGACCTACGCCCTAATCAGCATTCCAAGGTTGAACTAATTGAGTATGAAAAGTTGATCAAAAACTTTGTTTCGAAGAATACTATTAGAGTGTCATAAAAAAAATATCATTTTACCATAATAGTTTTGTTTTGTTAGACTTATTATTATCCCAATATTGTCTATCTATGATTTTTTTTATATGTATAGTGTATACGATGGCTCTGGTCAATTGGATGCATTTCGGCTCATATATGGAAATGTTTAACTCTATTGGTGCAATAAAGGTAACTAATTGAAATTCATGGAAAAGGAAAAGGACATGATGAATATTCATACTAACATAAACCCCTTCCTCTATCAATGGACCAAAAGGATATATCACGTTTTAGACTCTTACGTGCTACCCGTGACGGAGCTTAGTAGGAAGAAAATTTACAGGAACCACAATACATGTTAATTTTCTAAAGCAAGGGAGCGAAATGAATAACTAAAACCAAAAATAACCTTTCGGTAGAAAAACTGACATTACGGATGGAAAAAGGAAGAGGGGGATACATAATTTTTTTTTTTTTTTTGAAAAATGAGGGAGGCGAAACCTATAATCAAAGCTAAAAATAATATTTTTATCGAAAAACTAACATTACAGATGGAAAAAAGAGTCCCCGCGGCACCTATTAAGCTTCATCAATACCTACTATACCTTATAATATTAAAAAATAACATATGTAACAAAAATTAAATTAAGAGAAAGTATTGTCTTGTTAAAATCCTCTATTATATAAGAAAATTTATCAAACAATATGTGACAATCCGACTTTTTACACTAACCTTGTTAACGGGAGATGGTGATATCATAGGCCCAACAGAGATAATGTGAGCCCAACAAGGCTAATGAAGGCCCAGTAAAGCCAAAAGAAGACCCAGTGAGGTCAAGGAAGACCCAACAAGATCAATTAGGCCCAATGAAGTCTATGTAGGCCCAATAGAGTCACAGTAGGCCAATAAGGCCCAATAAGGCCAAGGAAGGCCCAGTAAGGCCCAATGAGATCTAGGTAGGCCCAACTACTAATTCAAGGCCCAAGAGAGGCCCAATTGCAAATACAAGGCCTAAGGTAGGCCTAATTGTATTTTGTAAAGCCCAAGTAGATAAAAGTAGGCCCAATTAGGATTATTAGGCCCAATCAAGTTAATCTAGCCCAAAAAAATGTTTCTATTGGCCAAATTAGTGACAATTCGGCAATTTCAAGTTAACTCTGTTAACCGAAAACTATCAGGAAAGCCATGAAATCTCATAAGACCAAACTAGAGGGTTTGGGAGTGTAGAAATTAATCCTAAGACATTCAATTTTATGGAATCAAACTTAGAAGTAGGAAATATAATGAATTTTGACTTGTGAAAGTCAAAATTTCGGCCATATGATAATTAGACTCGAAATTAACATCAAATGATGGTTAATGATCGAATTCAATGTCCATTTAACCTACTTTGATGATAAGTAACCGATTAGAGCAGATGATGTAGGATCGGGTTGTTATCTCTAAACAACACTTCACAAGTATTTCTTACTTAATTCTAACAGATGCGGAATGTTCTGTTAGAATGATCTCACAATTTCACTCAAAGTGACACAATAATAATCTTTGAACAATATTAAGAACACAAGAATAATTCAAGCTCAAGGATATATTTCTCTCAAAGTGGAAGTATACAAGCAAGCACACTTCAAACAACAATACATTGGGAGGTTATATAGCCGAGGCTACAACCGTATACACTTAGGAATACAAGTTGGGTATACTAGACAAGTACATAAAGTAAAGCTTATTCTAGTATGTTGAGTGTCTTAACAGGCTAAGACACTCAGTCATGATCATTACATTAATAGACATTGACTTTACAAAGGACTATTAAATACAAAAGACATTTAATGTTGTTGATCTTCAAGGCTTCAGATGATCTTTTGCATTTAATGCAGCATGGGAGAGGTAAGGCGCTTTATCTGACTCATTACATGTTGTCTTTGACTTTACTCAGACCAGCATGTCTTGTGTCAGTACCTTTTGTACTATGAGAGTAAGCTGCTACAGTCTTTGTCAGAGGATAAACCTCGGAAGTCTTTGTCTTTAGTGCATAAGAAGATTCCTCGGAAGCAGTTGTCTTGTACAACCTTCGGCAGGAACCAGTTATCCTTCGGAAGCAATGTTGCTTCCGAAGAATCACTTCTTCCTTCCGAAGGTGTTTATTCAAAGAGACTCCTATACTTAGACAAACAAGAAGTTTGGTGAGCATCAGCCTTTATTAGTCTTTACAGTCTCCCCCTAGGCTGATGCTACCAAAACTTCTAAGGCATAAACCTTGGCTTCCATGTACCCCTCAGTACTTGTGCCCTTTTTCTAATTAATCTGATAGCTGACCTCCCATCTGCTCCATTGTCAGGATTATTGAGAGGGAGCATATCTAGATCAAATATATAGGGTTTTGCCAACATCATCAGATGCAAAAGATCCACCAGTTTTATTTCTCCATTGTAGTCGGTGAGGATGAATATCCTTTCTTGTGCATTGAAGCTCCAATTTACCAAAGGGATGTATGAATGCTCATGCATTAATCTGCTGATATCCCTCATGTCTTCTAGGGTTTGTGTAGTTTTGGGAGTTGCTTCAGATGTGGCTTCAAGTACTGAGAGTGTTGTATCAGGCTCAGAGTCTAAAGGGATAGTTTTTGTTTCCTTTTTCCTTTTAGCCATGCTCTTTCTTCTTGTGAATCTTGGTTTGTCTTGAGCAGTGGCTTGACTCCTCAGAACTCTGGCCTGTTGGGCTTCCACAGTTGATTCTACTGCTGCACCTGTTGTTGCAGTAGGCTGTGGCCCAATATCCTCATCCCTTGAGGGTTCTGTTCTCCTCTCTTCAGCCTGTGTATGTCTCTCAGGATCAGGGTTTGGTATTGATTGTTTCCTTGTAGTCTTCTTACCCTTTTTGTAGACTGAGGAGATTGGCATGTTATCCATACTTGGACTTGAAGGAGGAGATATTGGTTCTTCTTTTGGATTTAGGGGGAGCATGTTGGGGAACATTGCTTTTGTTGCTGCCCCACACATGACTTCTTCTCCCTCTCTGATCCCTGCACCAGAGAGGGGAAATTCTATTGTAGCTCCTCCCCCTAAACCTAAGCCTCTCATTAGGCTTTCCTTTCTTGCCCTGATTTGTTCAATTGAAGGTAACTCACCTCTTGCAACTTTGGCTTTTATATCTCTGATATGCATATCCATGGTTGAGTTCTTCATTGGGCCTAGCTGCCGAGCATGGAAGCCATATTCCAAGAGAAAGGCCTTGTTCTTGTCTCTGTAGGCCTTCTCTTTTTGCTCCTTTGTAAGTACACTCAGGGCCTTTGATGCAGCAACAGCTTGTTCTTGCTGCTGCACCTTGTCCAGCTCGGCAGCCATTCTAGGTACCGACCAGTTGATGACTTCATCAAAGTCATAACCTTTTTCTTCTAGCAAAGCAGAGAGTCTAGCTCGCTCTTCATCTAGAGAAGTGTTTGGTCGGCCCTTTGTTTTCTTTGGTCTCATCTCCTCCTGTTCTGCTTCCTCCTCTGGGGTTAGCTTACGTTTTCCTTTGTCATCAGCAGTTATTTTTGCCCCAGAGGAGATTTCTTCTGTTGCCTCACCAGCTGGTTCATTGGCATGTAGCTCCTCTGTGGAGGAAACATCCAGGATGACTGGGCCTTCGGAGGCAGCTGCAGCTTCGGAGTTAACCTCAGCATTCACTGTCTCCTCCAGTTGACCAATCCCCTTAGATGATTCCTTATTGGATTCCACAAAGGGCTCAGGAGAGGAAGAGAGAGCTTCAGCAGCTTCAGTCCCAGAAGGGGACACAGATTTCATGGAAATTGATTCTTCTTGTGCTGTGTCTTCCATGACAACCTGAGCTGCAGTCTCAGAAGGAGACTTAGTCCCAAGAGGGGACTGAGGTTCCAAAGAGACATTTGATGTTTGCTGTTCAGTCTCTTTGGCAACCTCCCTTGTATCCTCAGAAGCAGAAGAAGAGGAAGTAGAAGAAGAATCTTGAAAATAAGTACCCAAGAAGTCATCCCATTCAGCAGTCAAAGTGACTAAGGATGGAGTAACTTCCTGTGCACCCTCCTCTTCTCTTGCTTCTGATCCTGACCCTGCAGTTGGTATATTCTCCCCCTTTTTGGTAGCATCAGGGGAGGTGAAAGTGGTAGTAGCAGGATCAGGGTGAAATGGATGTAGAGTGACCGGGGGACGCCTCCTGAGGTCCAGAATAGTGGCATCTTTGGTTTGGACCTCAAGCCGCAGGGTATCCACCTCAGGTTCTAACTGAGCTACCCTGGCTTGGAGGGAAGTTATTGTAGCCGTCAATTCCTGTGTGGATGTGCCCTCCTCTACCGGAGTAGAATCATGGGGCGATGGAGTCCTGAGCCTAGCTCCTGCACCTCCACCACCAGATGTGGTTTCTTGGCACCCTGGATTCCCTTCATTGAGAAGAACCTCAAAGAAGTCCTCCCCAATATAGGTTGCCGCAGGTGAGGTCCTATTGCCTGTACCACTGTCCTGTGGATCTTTATTAAGATCAACAGTAGTGGCAGCCTCACCTGCATTGACCCCTTCAGAACGACTGGGGCCAACCTCTGATTGAATAGGCTTTGGGTCAGGGAACCGAGCTTGTAACTGTGTCACCACTCTCATTAAAGTTTGGGAAGTGGGAGAGAGTGGTTCCTCCAAAGCTAGAGCAGGGGTTCCTTGAGCCTGGGTGATAGTATGGGTGGGGGGCATTTCTGGATGATATGAACCTGGAGACTTGGGAGACAGTCTCTTATCTAATGAAGTTGCTTCATGAGAAGCAAACTCAATGATGGGTGCATCCCTTTGAATATTCTCAGATATGTTTTGTGACATAAGCTGAGGGCTTTCAGGCTGGTTAAGGGCAACCACAGGTTTCAAAGGAAGAACCTGTGGAGAAACAAGGGGTGTGGCTTTCACCTTAGGTAGAACTGTGCCCTGAGCAGTTCTTTTAACCTTTTTCTGTTTTGGTTCAGTAGAAGGGGCCTGAACAACTGTAGAAAGTTGCACAGGGTTTCGTTTGCGTTTGTAAGTGATTTTTATGGGGTGAGGAACAGAAGTGGAAGGTGTGGGTTCAGCATCTGTGGGGTTAACAGAGCTGTCACCTTCTGGAGCAGGGGACTCCATAGAGGAAAGAAGAGGAGTGAATGTCCCAGAGAACTGAGCACTCTTCTTCTTGAGTTGCACAAAAATCTTGGAAGAGACCAAGGGCATTTTGTAAGTATTCCCAGTTAGAGAAAGGGAATCATTTGGTATCACAAATCCTGGTTTCAGAACAATGCACTCATGCTCAGTAAACAACATGTTATGCTTTTGATCACACACCTGTGATACACTTAGTAAATTGTAGTTAAGTTCTTTTACAAAATGTACATTCTCAAAGCTTACCTTACCATTTGTGATTGTGCCTCTACCTGTTATGTATCCTCCTACTGGATCACTTCCAAAAGCAACAGACCCGCCAAAGAATGGTTCATATTTGTGCAAGAGGGTCTTGTTGCCTGTCATGTGCCTGGAGCAGCCACTGTCAACTATCCACAAGTTGCCTTTTGATTCCTGCTGTTCCTGCACATGACCAGAAGTGAGTTAGTTTCTGATGGGAACCCAAGCCCATGTGGTCTTGGGTTTACCATTTGCATCATTGTAAGTAAATTTCTTTGACATCATTCTAGGTGGGACAGATGATGTGGATGCTTCTGATGTGGGTGATGGCTTATCAGTTGATTCCTTCTTCTTCCATACTTGTGCCTTTTGAGTTGTCGGAAGACTTGGTTTCTTTTGATGGTCATCGGAAGCTGTTTTTGTTTTTCCTTCCGATGATCTTCTTCCGAAGACAGATGACCTCTTTTGTTTGTTGAAAGCATTCCTTTGATGAGCTTCCGAGGTTCCTTTTCTTTCGGAAGCTTCCTTTTTCTTTGCTTCCGATGCTTTCTTTTCAGAAGCATTTTTATTTTGTTTCTTCCTATTACTGGAGGTACTTGCTTCCGATGCCCTCTTGACCAAATTTCTTCTCTGTTCTTCCGAAGAAGTAGATGACTGACTCCAACTATTCTTTCTTCCTCTTCCCTTGATTGAGGAAATTCTGCTTCTTGGATTATAGAAGCAATCAGCAGCAAAATGATTCTTTTCACCGCACATCAGACATAGAGTTTGAATGTTGGGAGAGTGTTGCTGCTTATCCCTTTTAACGAAGTCTGATCTTTGATCCTCAGAGAATGATGGTTTGGATGTTCCAGCATACTTGTTAGTCTTAGACTTTGCCTGTTTTCCTGGAGAATTGACTTTTCTCTCCATTGATCTACCTCGTTTTGACTTGTCAGATGGGCAAGTCACATACTCATCTGAGGAGATATTTTCTGTGGTTTTAGCTTTGATAAAAACTGTTGAATGTTTCTTAGTTTTCTTATTTTGATTCTTAAATTTCAAAGCTTGTTTTCCTTTTACTGATTTAATAGGAACATCATCCTCATCTGAGCATGTTGAGATACTTGGATCAGAGAGATTATCCTTTTGAACTACCTTGTGTATATCCAACTCCTCATTATACACAAGGTCAACCAGTGATTTACACCTAACATCTGTTATGGAAGTATAAGCAGATGGAGGTTCCACTTTGTTATATCCCAAACCAGCTCCCCTTTTATTCACAAGTTCAGTTGTGCTGCTCATTCTAAAAAGTTTTTCATATTTTTCACCTTGGCTTAGAAATTTGTCTCTGTAAGACTCAGCCAATACAAGTTCAGTCTTGGCAGTGGTTAGTCTTTCTAAAAGATTTTTAATCTGACACTGTTTGTTAGTATCTTCATGTTTTAAACTTGAAATGGTCTTTTCCATTTCTTCAATCTTTTCTTTGTAATTTCTTTCAACCTCAAAGAAATTTGCCTTGACTACTTGTAGAGACTCAAGTTCATTACAGAGTTGAGAATTTATTTTCTTATAAATAGTTAATGTTTCTAAGCATTCAGGTGAGCACATGCTATCAGTTACCTTGCTTGAGGAAGATGAGTCATTTGCCATCAAAGCACTGTTGGAGATGGAGGGGTCCTCAGCTTGAAAGCTCCAGTCTGCAAAATCTTGTTCAGCAATGTTTGCATTGTTAGATGAGCTTGATGGTCTTTGTTGTGGTTGCCCAGAAGTTGTCTGCTGAGTTCCTGTGGACTTGCATTCTCTGGCAAAGTGGCCTAACTGTTGACAGTTAAAGCATTTGAGTTTAGATTTGTCAAGTCCAAACCCAGTCTTCATATTGTGCTTTTTGAACTGTCTGCCGGTTCTTTGGTAAAACTTCTTTGCCCTGTATGAAATCATAGCCATTTGATAGTTTATATCCATCTCCTCAAGATCATCTGCAGGAATACCATCCAAGTCTTCTTGACACAGATGAAAGTAATTTGTCTCCTCAGCCATAAAAGCTCCTTGCCCAGAGGTTAGTAGTGGGGTTGGGTTAGATACAAGGTTTGATGAATTTGGAGTTTCAGGAAATGTGACAGTGGGTGTGGAGGTAGAATGGTAGAGGGGTTGATAGCTTTGGTATGGAGGATTATTGATGGGTGCATAAAGAGCAGCTGAACCAGATGGTGAGTGAGAAACTTTAGATTCTTGGGCATCTAATTCCATCTGATAGGCACTGAGAATACCAAACAATTCTCCTAAAGTTAGAGTTTTCAGGTTTTCTGTTCTTCTGATTGTTACAGAATAGATATTCCATGCCTTTGGAAGAGACCTCAGAAATTTTCTGAGCACATCTTGATTATCAAGAGTTACACCTGCAGTAGTTAATTCATCCACAAGTTGGACATACCTTAGGTACTGAGAAGACATATTCTCATTGTTTTGTTGACAAAAGTTTTCAAACTTCTGTTTCAGCATATCCTTCTTGTTTTCTTTGACATCTTCTGACCCTTCATACATCTGCTTCAAGGAATTCCACAGTTCTTGAGCAGACTTGCATTTCTTGAATGCATGTATAATGGAGTTCGGTATTGACATCTGAATTAGCCAAAGAGCTTTAGAATCAACTTCCATCTTCTTGTAATCTTCGTCTGAGTACATAGATGGATCTTTTGGTACTGCAGCAACTCCAGCACCGGCAGCAGCAACTGTAGGAATGTAGGGACCTTCAAGAACAGACTTCCAAAGTTTGAAGTCTTGGTTCCTGATGAACCCTTCCATTCTGACTTTCCAGGTATCGAAGTCTTCAGGTGTGAACATTGGTGGCTTGTTGAGAGTGCCATTTTCTGTATCATGTTTGTTTAGAGCAGCCATCTTGGACAGACACAGAAAATATGAGTGTTAATACTATGAGGGTTTATAAGAAATAGAACTGGTAACTTGATGATGATTAGTCAGTCAAGTTCAAGAGCCAAAAGCTCTGATACCACTTGTAGGATCGGGTTGTTATCTCTAAACAACACTTCACAAGTATTTCTTACTTAATTCTAACAGATGCGGAATGTTCTGTTAGAATGATCTCACAATTTCACTCAAAGTGACACAATAATAATCTTTGAACAATATTAAGAACACAAGAATAATTCAAGCTCAAGGATATATTTCTCTCAAAGTGGAAGTATACAAGCAAGCACACTTCAAACAACAATACATTGGGAGGTTATATAGCCGAGGCTACAACCGTATACACTTAGGAATACAAGTTGGGTATACTAGACAAGTACATAAAGTAAAGCTTATTCTAGTATGTTGAGTGTCTTAACAGGCTAAGACACTCAGTCATGATCATTACATTAATAGACATTGACTTTACAAAGGACTATTAAATACAAAAGACATTTAATGTTGTTGATCTTCAAGGCTTCAGATGATCTTTTGCATTTAATGCAGCATGGGAGAGGTAAGGCGCTTTATCTGACTCATTACATGTTGTCTTTGACTTTACTCAGACCAGCATGTCTTGTGTCAGTACCTTTTGTACTATGAGAGTAAGCTGCTACAGTCTTTGTCAGAGGATAAACCTCGGAAGTCTTTGTCTTTAGTGCATAAGAAGATTCCTCGGAAGCAGTTGTCTTGTACAACCTTCGGCAGGAACCAGTTATCCTTCGGAAGCAATGTTGCTTCCGAAGAATCACTTCTTCCTTCCGAAGGTGTTTATTCAAAGAGACTCCTATACTTAGACAAACAAGAAGTTTGGTGAGCATCAGCCTTTATTAGTCTTTACAGATGATTAGTCAAGTAACATTCGAATTGAATGGAATTAAGATCCAAAAGTCGAAACCGTCAACAACCTTCATTAAGATCATCTAATACGACTTTAATCGACTGAATTATTACTCTAAAACCCCTATTCGGCTCCTTTAGTACCTGTTACACAGTATAATTCGAAGCAAAGTATTGCGAAGATAAGGATTCAAGTGTAGGTAGGCCGAAATCAAGCTACAAGTCGAACTACAACAATTTGAAGCCAAAACAGGTAATGATCGACTCCTATAATGTCTAAAAGTGCCGATTAAAGGAAAACATATGTCAATTTCATGTTATAACAGTAAATTATACGAAATTGGGTTCTAGGGTTCATCATTGTGAACGAATTGGGGGTCGTTGATCGAACGAGTTTGAAAACCAAATTAAAATATATGGATAGTTTCAGAAGATACCGAATAAGCTAACACACATGACAATTTCATGTAATATACACGATTTAGTTGATTTCGATTTCTAGGGTTATTCATTGAAACGATTTTGGGGGTTTCAATTTAAATGGGTTTAAAAACCAAATCAAATGATATCAGTAGTTTCAGAACATACCGATTAATGAAACCCATAGACCAATTTCATGAAACTATAATGGATCATGGGATTTCAAGTTTTAGGGCTCTTGAGTCAAAACGAGTTGGGGGTTTCTGAATTAAACGATTGCGATATTCAAATTTCTTACACAGAAAGTTTCGAAACACATTGTTTAATAAAAACCCTATGGTTTTTCAGAATAACAATGACGAATGTGGAGGATTTGGATCAAGGGAATAGGTTTAGGGTTCGAATTCGATTTGGATTATAAAACTTCATGATTTTTACTGAAATATCGAAATTAAGCATGCAATAAAACTCATTTGGATCTCAGAAACAAAAGCCCTATGGTTTTAGAATTAACCGGTTTCGAATTCGTGGTCAATTTGGAACTTGTTGCTTCGGCTATGATTAAGAAAAGGGATTCAGTGTTCCTGATAGTTAAAACAAATTAGAAATCAGTTGGTTAACAAAGGTTGAAGCAGTTGAGTTGGTAGGTGTGTGTGCGGTGGATGGAGGGTCACGGGTTCGAACCCGGCCCTAACCATTTTTAGATTTTAAGGTCATTTTTGGTATTTTTGAAATATATTCCACATACGAACTCCGTTTTAATCCGTTCGAGTTGCGTTGGAACCGTAACGGGAATACGAACGTATTAGAACAGTAAAAATTTATATTTTAACCCGATAACGAAATCGCGTATAATTACGGGTATTTAAATAAAATCAAATATGATTTTATTTAAACGATTTCAAAGGCACGTGTATATACGTATGCACATTATTAGCAAATCTAACATACGTGTGTTGACACGTATGTGATTTCAAGCACAAAACGACATTTCGAATAACTCTAGGTTATTGTTTAAACCACAGATTCTTCGTAGAGGATTTCTACGCAAGTTCACACGTATTTGATCATTCTGCTATTATCAAAGGTGCGTACACGGCCCCTTTCTTATTTTAAACTGTTTTGGGGGAGAAAACATGTGCAACAAACTGTTTTTAGATACATATCACTTGCATGAGTTAGCTGTTTACATTATGTGAAAACATATCAACTTGAAAGTCCTTACACACCTCGAACCGTTTAGTTTGCTGTAATGCAAAGCGTGGTAGTTGGAAATAGATCTATTAGGTTTGACAAACCTCACCTGGTAGATGGGATCTACGCAGGTGTTTGACTGACCAAACACAATTTTACTATTGTTGTGATAGACAATAGTGGCAAGGCGAAAACATGCTATAGCATGGCAATCCGTCAGCTTCGGTGTCGAACACGTATGTAAATAGTTTATATGACTAGCTATCATGACTGTGCATGTGTGATTATGTTATCTACAATTTTGTTATTCAAACTGCTGTTTTGAACATTGTGATTACTTAAAACCTGTGTTATGCACCAACCTTTGTGTTGACTTGATTTGCATGTTTTCTCATGACGCTAAGGCGCGCGTTAAAGCTGGCATGGACTAGGAGATAGAGTCTCATGCATTATAAACACTTTAAATATTTGAATTTGAATATTTAAGTATTTTGTTTTGTAATGTTTATTTTTCAACTGTTTATGGTTTTTAAACGCTTCCGCAACTTTTGTAAACTCTGAATGTTATGTTTTAAAGACCAAAGTATGTTTTGAAATTCATATAGAGGTCTTCGCTATGTCTAATGATCTGAGATCCTGGTTTGTCATGCTCCCAAACGGTATGATTCCGTTAGTTGAAATTTGGGGGTGTGACACAATAAGAGATTTTTACCTAAAAGATATAAATCAATACTAGTTTGACATGTGAAATGTTAGGAAAAAAAAGAATGAATGATAAATTATGTATAACGTATTTTAAAATTTAAAAGTCCATTAATCTTTTATTTTTTCATACTAGATTAATTATACTATATTTTTTATTTTTGTATTATGTACTATGTTTTGTTTTTATACTAGATTATTTTTTTTATATTTTAGCATGTCACATGTCAGATTTATATTGTATCCAACCCCATTATATGCAATTTATGAATTATATATAATTAACTAAAATGAAAGTTTTAAAGTTTCACTAATAAAAACTCACGAGTTTAATCAATCTTATATAATAAAAAAATGTTTTTTTACCACTTGTCATACAATTAAACATGTTTTAACCAATCTTAATTCAACCGATCATTTACATAGAAACGTTACTACACAATTAAAAAAATATCTTTTAAAAATTAACTTAAAAAAATTATAATTATCACATTTTTAATGATATATTTTATAAACTGTAACCATCAACAAATTATATTATATTTTATTCAATTTGTGTAACACATATTTTTATTCAACTAAAGCAATACACGTGTTTTTATAAACATTTCTTTTTATTATATAGTATATAATATTTAATTTATTTAATTTGTGTAATTAAACGAGATTTAACTCTATTTATATATATACACATGAGATTAAGTTAGGTAAGTTTTATAATAGTTGTGATATACATGAAATTATTTAACGTAACTATTTTATTTTATCTTCTTGTAAAATCTCTGCAGTAATTGTCCTTTTTTTTCGATCTTTTATTTACATATGAAAATTTTATATAGTACATATCTTTTTTCACGTATTATTCCCATGTTTTCATATAATGTATATATTTGTCGGTTTTTTAGGGACAAAAATAAAAATGTATTAATTTTAAAGCTATTTTACTTAATTTTTGAAAAAAATAACTTTATAAACACTGGCTTGATCGGTTAATCAGTCGTCATAAATCGGGGGTCCCCCTACAAGTGTCTTTTCTATTCATACAAGATGGATGTACACTCTTAGGGTCTGTTTGGTACGAAGGAATGGAATGGACGGGGGAATGGAATGGACGAGGGAATGGAATGGATCATTACCATTCCATTGTCTTGTTTGGTTATACCTATGGTAATGAAATGATTCATTACTTTATGTTGTTTGTTAGATATGAGAAGATGAAGAAATGAAATACAATTTATGGGTCGATTTGTGGTTCTAATCATTGTTCGAATCATGGATCGGGTCGTGGGTCGGCTCATGTGTCATGGGTCGAAACATGGTTCGGACCGTCAGTTGGTTCATTGGTTGGTTTTTGTTTTGTCCATGGTTCGATCATGGGTCGTGCCACGGGGCAATTCATGGGTCGGGTCATGGTTTGGTTCATAGGTCGGGTCATTGTTTGAGTCATGGATCGGGTAATTGTTTGAGTCATGGATCAGATCATGGTTCAGGTCATACTTCGAGTCATGGTTTGGGTCATGGGTTTGGTTATGTCACACCCCGGGCCGGCGGGAACGGATCGTGTTTTCCCGTCGGGCGGAAGTTTCCCGGGGCGCGATATCTTTGTGTGATAATCAATTGATCAGATTGTTTACATAGCACATGAGATATAAATGAGCAATGCTAATCATGACATGAAATAGAATTACAAAGTTAAATTACATTGTACATCATAATTTAACTAAGTAACTCTAATCAAGAAGAATCAATGAGTTTATATCTTGAACTGTACAAGATATACAAAAGTGATTCACTGTTTGTCATCCAAAAGTATGCAATCAAAAGTAAGCTAGGTCTTCTATAAGTCCACTAGCTTATCACTTGCACATATGTATCTACACCTGTCCGTCACCTGAGAAAACATGCATTTAAACAAAGTCAACACTAGGTTGGTGAGTTCATAAGTAAGTAAATTGAAAACCATTGAATTGATCATGCACACATCCACAATGTCATACTTGTTACTTGTAATACTTGTTTCATCTGTACCACCCAATGGCCTCTCCTTAGTTATATGTACAAGTAGTGTATCACCTGATCAAGTATACTTATATATAGGGAATCCTGAAAGGGTCAAGCCCAGACGCTATCCCACCACATACCTAGTCAAGTTCTACCTTACTTGCGATACAACTAAAGATATCCATTACCCGTTTATTCATCGTATTTGATATGTACTCAGTTGTTGTATTGATGATAGAATAATATACTGTATGGGGTTTATTTATCAAACCGAAGTGTTGATAACCCTCGATGTATTAAGGAATTTTAGATTAATATAATCTTGTCCTTGTATTATTCTATACTTGAGGTGGGTTAACTGATGATACTCTATTAAATATTAAGAGTGTGAGTTAACCCCTTTCAACTTGTTCTTGAACCATAGTGCATAGAGCCTAAAAGGAATCCATTGAAATCCTCACGTAATCAGATTTCAATGCATCCGATTTATCTCTATCACTTTGCATGTCTATTGTCCTCAACGAAATCTATTACTAGTAGTGTAACATGAGAGCAGATCAACTTCTCAATCTACTAGTCAATAGGGTTTTCGCTGGATTAATTACTTATCACTGTAGATTAATATCACCATGTGTCGCTTACCAGAACCTGACTTGAGGTCGCCCTGTCACCGGTCATACGTTACCGGCCAATGAATTGTTACGATCAACATACTAGCCCTACAAGCTAGAGGTTTGTCAAACCTATGGTACCACTATGCTATCGTCGGTTTAGTCACGTCAAACTAACTGGTCAGCGAATTAAAGGGGCTTACATGATCAACTTGAACAATTTGGCACATGATTGAAGTGATATAATGCAACAGGTCAACAGTAACTAATTGTAATTGTATTCACTTGTATCGTTGTTCTCATTGTCATATGTTCTCCGTGATATTAACAAAGTTAAATAAGAACTAGTCTTATTAGGTTATGTTAATTAATTGAGTGAATGATGTTGTTATCATGAAAGTACATTATCATGATTATCATTCCATGTTCCTTGTTCTTCTTGTAATATGTGTTGAGTTGTAAGGTTAAGTATTATAAGATCTAGTCTTATTACACTTATTTAACTCTTGTAATGAATGATGTAGTAAAGATATATTATCTTTATATCATTCTTGTGTTTTACTCTTGTAATCATGTCATCATGTTTCCTTGCAATTGCTATAATGTCATTTCTTGTAAGAATAACTAAGTATTGCAAGAGTTAACTTACTACTAAGTTATTCTATTGTATCGATGAGTTATGATATTAAAAATATCATCATCATCTTATCTTTCCTGTATCCTTGAGTTCAAACAGGCATGCATACAATGATTTATGATAATAAGCAATTTAATACCAATAATCAAAGTATTAACAATATGTAAGCAAAACTTTTAAATAAAGTAAAGCATGTTTCTCAGCCCCGAGAGTTTAAAATCAATAAAGATTAAAGAAAAGGGGCATATGAACTCACCTTGTATTTGTTGTGTTTGACTTAGCTTAAACAAGAATGTACGCGCTCTGGGTGGTAATTGAGTCTGTTTTCACGATCCTGTATTGATTTCACGTCGTTTGCAACTTATTAGTATAAGTTTGTAGAGTCTTGTGCGAGTGTATAGGTGTTAGCCATAAGGTTGGCTAACACTCGTAGGTCTCGGTTATGATTCGGCCCTAATATACTTGTTCGGAGTTGTTCCCATTTAAGATGATTTTGACATGTGTTTATTACCAGTTTTAAGTTTAACTAGACTTGAAAGTTGTCATATGATATAAACTTGAACCCTTAGTCATTATCTAAATATAAGATTCAAACATGTAGTTCTAAAAGTTTATGTGTTATCTGTGTAAATCTTGATTTGATAATGAAATAATTAATAACCCACTATGCAATTCATTCTTTTGTCATGTGACCCAAACACTTGTCTGTGGGCCGAATCCATCGTATGGGCCGAAGTAGTGGGCCTCTTGTGCCATTATGGTCTAAGGGTGTTGGGCTTGGGCCGAATTGATATCATGACCAATGAAAGTTGGGCAAATTGAAACATCATGGGCCGATCCAACCAAAATTTGGCCGAGTATATTGCTGGATCTTTTGAATGTCACGGGCCTAATGGTTAGATATGGGCCTTATGGACTATGTGTAGGTCACTACAACAGATCTTGGACCTTGTGAAGGCTGCTATTCGAATGAAGACACAGACTAGTCTGATCAAATGTCTAAATGGCTAAAGAAGGGCTGCAGAGAGAATGAGTCATGGCGACTGGTTAACTGGCGATTGAAGCAGGGGCGAAGTAGGTGATTCGGTCGGATGGTGATCGAATGAGGTGACCCACGAATGAAGGGTCTTGGCCGAGAGAATGAGTGGGCGGCGAATGAGGCTAGTCGCGAATGTAGGGTTGGTCGAATGAATGTGGTGATCGAATGGGGTCATTCGACCGGTTGGTTCTTCGGTGGTGGCTCAGTCGGCCAGTCATTCGCCGACCTGCATGGCGCCATTCGGCAGATCGCGGCCTACTCTTCCAATCTCACCAGCTCAAGTCCCAATCCTTACCCAGATGTTTTCCCATGTTCCTAGGGTTTTCTAATGTGTTTTGCCTAAAGTTGTGAGGTGGTTTGACACGGTTTTGGGTTGATGGACCGAATCAAGGGTGAAAACCCTAAAAATCGCCATTTTGCAACCCCGATTACCTCGTTTTTGTTGGAGTAAACTCTAGATCGGTTGTACTTTCGTGTAGAGCATGATGAGAGCTTCGCGTAGGTTCGAAAATGGCTCGATTTCGTTGAGAGATGAGAGAGATATGGAGGAGAGAAGGTGGCTTTTGGTGGTGGTGTGGTGGTGGCCGGATTTAGGGTTTTGTGGGAGGAAGAAGATGTGTTAAATGTGTAAAAATGAACTCATGGTGGGTATTTATACCCCGAGTGAGTTCGGGTTCGTTTTTGTTGCTCGGTTCGTAATTCGGTCGCATATCCGGCAAAAGACGCGTAATTTAAATAGTTTTAAATAAAAGGATTTAATTTAATTATTTTGATGAGTTTCAAAATTGTAAAATGTTATTTATTTTATTTTATTAAATTAAAGTCGTTCGTGACGTGTTTTCGTTTTCGTTTTATCAGATCGCGTCACCTTCGCGCGTAATTCGTTCGAATCGTCACCCGAACAAATACGACGATGGTTTTGCTTTCTGACTTTTGTTTTCTACTTTTCAGTCATTATTTCAGAACTCTAAACTCACAGATATGTTTGTGTGAATCGTCACCCACGCAAACACACTGTCAGTTCGTTATTCTGAAATAACACTGTATTTGTGTTTGAATTGTGTTTCCTCACTGTCGGACTCAACTAAACATCATGTTTTCACATTGCTCTTGTACTGATTCGTCGGCCATCTGATTCCTGTCATCTGTGGACATCAGATCGCAACCGATATGTTTTTGTTGTTTACTTGAACACTGTTGTTTCCTGTGATTCGTTGTGTTAACTGTACTTAAGTTTTCACTTAAATACACACAACTATTGTTTCAAATGTATGTTGTACTTACTGTATTTAAGTTTACACAAAAATACGTACAACTATGTATTGTATTTTGAAATCTGATAATACAATTACTGTTCATGAACTTGTATTTACACATAGTATAAAGTGAAAGTACACATACCGTACGGACTTGCCGGACGATCTGGTACTTGCTGTTACAGGTTACGAGTCAGGTCATAGTTCGCTTTATGGTTCAGGTCATGGGTCGAGTCATGGTTTGAATCATGGTTCGCGTCATGGTTTGGGTCATGGGTCAGGTCAAGGGTCGGGTTGGGGTTCTAGTCATGGGTCGGGTCATAGTTTTGGACATGGGTCGGGTAATGTTTTGGACATGGGTCGGGTCATTGGTCGGATCGTTCCTTCAAGAGAAGGAATGAATAAAAAACACATCTACTCTAAAAAATAAAAATCATCAAAAGTGAAGGAATCACATTCCTTATGGAATAGTACATTTCATTCCTATGTAGTAACCAAACACGTTTCTTTTCATTCCAATGTAATGACTCATTCTATTCCACCATTCATTCATGCATACCAAACGCTACCTTACTCTTTTCAAATCTTAGCTTTAACTTTACGACAACAATTGATTGTTTACTTAGAATAATGATTCAAATTCATAAAACCAAAATACAAATTCAACAAATTTTTATAAATAAAAACAAAAGAAAAGACTAATTAGCCTTTGGGCCCAGTATTTGAATTATTGAGGTCAGGCCTTTTGTTGGGGTTTCTGACATCACGTGACTCTCTCCAAAGATCCTGCTACATCGTACCATTCCACGTTCACTGTGACTGTTGTTTGTACAACCTATATTTTACTCGACGACATGCAACTAAATATTTGTATGTCTTCCAAACTATTTGGATGTTAAATTTTCTGGTTCATAGTTCATGTCTTGTCTAGTTGTCTTCATAAGATGTATATATAGTTGGTCAAATTCACAAAATAAAAGGTTACTATTTTTAAATAAATTTGGTCATTTAACTGGTTTTAAATATCATGTTACTTAAATTTATATGACCAAAATTTAATTTTTCTTATGCCAGATAGATATTTTAGCCATTAATGTGTAAAGAAAGTGTGAAACCACAAACATGAATGCAGCCGAATTGAAGTCCGTGTGGGGTATTATGTGGTTTCTGAAGTGTCATGGTAAGGTGGTGTAATCGTGAGGGGTCGGAAAGATGAATGGGTGGGGTCGCCTTTGAATATGGTTAAGTTTCTGATACGAGCTCAATGGTTGACACATATATATGCTTCCAAGGAACCACGTTAATGGTTGTTGCATGCTCGAATTAAATGTATGTTATACAGGTTGGTTTAACCTTCTGAGGATCTTAAACGGAATAACAATTTGAGGCTCTTAATTAACGATTGATGTTAAAAACGATCCTTCTTTTATCATGCTTCAAACCAGCGATAATAAACTAAAAGTTTATATATGGCTAAGTTGAAAAATATATATTTACATGTATAAAATGTTTAGATTAAAATTATTTTTCTAACTTTTTAGTTGAAAATTATTTAATAAACTATTCATAATCATTTTTTTTAAATATTTTTCAGTTGACAAAATAACTAAATCATTTAGTGTTTCTTATATACTGAAGATCTTAAATTATTTTTTAACAGTTTTAATTTTGAAAATCTTTTTCTGCAAAACCAACTATTACATAAATAGTTAACATAACTTTATAAACAATATATGTATTTAGAAAAGAATTAAACTTTTTAATATAATTAAGTATTTTAATAAGTGCATCACTTTCTACATGGATAACATGTCTTATAATTTCAAGTTATTAAATAAATCTATGACATCTATATCTAAACTAGTACCATGTTTTAAATGATTTTTAAAATTAATACAATGTTCTATTAAACTATCATCATAGGATGATAGTTTTTTATATTAAACAAAAAACCAAAAATATTTTCAAACACTTTACATTAATCAAATCTAGTTTTTATCACATATAGGTTCTATATTCAACTTTTTTGTTAATTTTTGAGTGTTAATTATGGATTTTTTAATCTATCTTTTCTATATTAAAAAAAATAAGATTATGTAGTTAATAACATCACCGAAACATATATCTTTTGATTGTAACTTGTTACTTACTATGTTAATATCACACAATACATCATATAAATTATCATTTCTAATAAAAATTTAAAGTTCTCAAATTCAAATGTAGTTAAACATTTAGCTTAACAAAATTTTAAATATATAGTTTTGCTAACAAATTAACAAAAACAACTAACTAGTTCTAAAAACAAATTAACAATTCTATTAACAACTTAATAGATTCAATAAATACCTAAATTTTCAAGCACCTTAACCAGATAAACAGAAACAAACAACACCAAAATTTTCAAGCAATAACATAAGTTTTAAACTTCTAATAACAAATTAACAGCAACCAAGTAACCGAAACTTACAAGTGTTGAATGATGGTGGATGACGACTCTAAGAAATACCTATATTTTCAAGCAATATCTAAATTTTCAAGCAACTTAAACAGATGAATGAAAACAAACAATACCTAAATAATTTTCAAATAATAACCAAAGTTCTAAACTTCTAATAACAAATTTACACTAACCAAAAAACGAAAACTTATACGTGTTGAGTGATGGCTGATGACAACCTGGAAGATATGGTGAAGGCCTCGAACAGACGGGATGATTCTAGGAGAGTGGGAGGCGGTGGTTGAGGGAGGAGGCGTGGTCCGTCCTGGAGGAGACAATGGAGTAATAGAGTGTTAGTAAGAGTTGTTGGTGGCGGTTTAGATGGTGGAAAGCTCAAGATCATGATTTGTGATTTTAAGTTCACTAGTTCATATAACACACGCCCTAGCTTGTACTCTTCATCATCTGACAGAAAAATGGTAAACTAGGATGATGGAAGCCAAAGGACACTTGATTTCTTCAATCGTCATCTAATAAAATGATCCCACATCGTCAACTGCATGAAAGTTAAATGAAGCCCACAGCCATTGAAGCACCTTAATTAAGCTTAGTAGTTTAAAAGGAAAAAATCCACTAAACAATAGGTGTAACCGCGATGTTGTACGTACAAGGAGATGTATGTTCTTGTGATGAGACAATGAAGACAAAATGTTTGAAAATCACATATAGCCAAGTAGTGTAGAACTGCATCATTATACCAACAAACTCACATATATATCTTTCAAGACTCAAGAGTGCCAGAGTGCCTCCCCAATTATTAAATAAAAATGTACAAATGAAGTGGTTGCATTTCTAGGATCCCAAGTCCCACCAATGAGAAGTTGTGGCAAGTCTGACAAAACCAAATTGTCTAGCTATGGCGTTACATGAGCCTTGATTATAGAAACACACATAACGTCACAATAGGCTTATAATTAATTAATTACTTGAACCTCAACCAAAAGATTTGTTCAATTCTTGGGCGTGACAACATTATCCTAAATATTAAAAAAAAAGTTTCTTGCATTCATACAAAATTATATTACAAAGATAGAAAAAGATAATTAAGCTTCTAAAAGAGAATTAAGAAACTAATTCATTAAACATTTTAGTTAGTGAGTGAGTCTAGAGAGAAGATGAGATTTAACTTCATCTTCTGTGAATGCACCGGGGATCCTAATGACAACATCTTGAAGCATGACCTCATTAACACACGACATGCTTGCATGGTGCACTTTTGCATCCATTTGTCGCAACGCATCCATCAATCTGGCAGCCGGCCAGTCCATACTCCCGGACTGCACCCTTATCATCGCATCTTCACCAACCATTTTCACTTCCACCTTCACCTCCACTTCACCACTATTATTCCCCTTTGTATTCAGACCAGACACGATGGTCATCGTCTCCGGCGTTTCAACCTTCACTTTCTTTATCTTCCGGTACCCATGATGATCATCGTCGATCACCACCCCCTGCAGCAGCTGTGATTCGAGTTCCTTCACTTTGTGTTTCAGTTCGTTGATGTAACACACGGCGTCCGCCAGCAAAGACGCTTTGTCCATCTTGGACACGTTTGGGACCACTGACCGGAGGGTGTAGAACCGCTGGTTGAGCTTCTCCCGCCGCTGCCGCTCCGCCTCCACGTGGTTCAGTGGCGTCGTGTCCTTTCCTTTCCTTTTCACTCCTTGTTGCTTTTTTGCGGTGGTAACGACGATCTGGCAATCGGAATCCGAGTGTTCCGATGCTGTGTATGAACTCGGAATACTAGGCTTTGTGATTCTGCATAAAATCGTACATAAACATTAAATAACTAGCTTAGAAAACCCGTATACTAATAAATATCAAATAATTATAAAATTATATTTAGAGTAAGATATAATTTAGTTATTTTTTATTAACTTCTAATAAATTAGTAGATTACTTAAATAAAAAAATTATATTTTTTTATATTTAATTATGTAATCTAATTACAAAAAGTTAATGGTATTTGTTAGAAGAGAGAAGCGGAAAAACTATTTTCAGATTTAATTAGAACGCGACATGTGTCACATAAAAATACTCATTTATTAGAAAAGGAAGATAATGTTAGTCAATTAATGATTTTGACGAATGAAAGGGACCGGCCAGTCTGATTGTGTTCGCTGATTATCGATCGATGCCGAGCTGATTGCCGAATCGGACGGCTCAGATTTCGATTTTTCTTTATTATTATTTTTTATGAAATGTCATTCTCTAATTTACAAAATGTCATTCCAAAATTTTCTAATTGTTTTATGTATTTAATTTTTTATAATATATAATTTTATTTTATTTTTTTGATTATTTTTTCGTTACCTTCCAGTCTTTCCAGATATCTTCTTGGGTGGTTGGTCAAGCGTGGGTTCTTCAAAATCTATAACATCCATGCTGATCACCTCTTCCGGCAACCCACCCACCATATCTCCGAACGAAATACCACCGCCATCGGTTTTGTTCAGAAAAGTCGCCGGAGGAGAAGACGACGATGAAGAAGAAGATCCAGCACCGAACAGAGACTGAGACTGTTGAACCAAATCAGAGTCCGTCTGATAAATGAGATGATAAGATCCCATTTCCACAACCCCATTAGAAGTCGGAACATAAACAAGCGTCTCAAGCCCATGGACGTGAGCTTCTTTAGCCCTGTCACAATCGGACGACAACAGATCACGAGCGCCGGTTAACCAGACAATGGAGTTGGAGATCAAGGCGTTGGCGGGTTCGGAGCCGTCGCCGAAGGTGAATGATCTGGTCAATGAGACGACGTAAAACCAGTCGGTGTCGTCTGGTGATTGGATTTCCTTTAGGAGTGGTTTGTTGGGGTTTTGGAGGAAGTAACCGTCGGCCCAGGTTAAAGCGAGGCGACCGTCGTCGTGGTTGAAGGTTTTCCAGAAAATGGCGTAAGCCCATGGTTGGTGGGGTTGGGTTCGGAGGAGGTGTTGGAGCTTCTGGTGGCAGGGTGCAGGTGGATTGTGGTGGTTGGTGAAGGAGACGACGGAGGAAGAAGAAGAAGGTGAAAGTACTAGAAAGTCATCCATGGTTTTTGAAGAGCAGATTGATTGGTTTGGGGGTGGAATGGAAGGATAGAAATAATTGAGTGGTGGTGTAAATGTAAGTATAAGGCTATTTGCTGTGCTTGTTTCATTGAAATCTTTTACTACTAAAATTTATAGTCACATCATCATCTCACTGAAAACCTAAAACCCTCACAGTGGTCATCTCATTTGAAAACATTCTCCACTGTGTCACCTCATCTCTCCACTATATCACATCATCAACCCACTAAACCTTAAAACACTCACAATTGCCAATCACAACAGAGATGAGAAAGAGGGGAGAGCAACGGGGAGCGGGGGCCGTTGGCCGCTCGTGTAGGAGCCCGTCGGGGTTGGGGGACGGGGTGCCCACCGAGGTTGGTGGCAGTGTGCCCGCCTGGCCCCGCCGGCAGAAACCATACCACTGGGGGTGCAGGAAGAGTACTAAACACGGTCTAAAAATATGTGTTATGAGAGGTGATGGAGACGTGAGGGGCCTTGGTCACGCCCTTTTGGCGCCCGAACCTCGCTGCACACTGGCGTGATCGCTGGTTGTGTGAGGATAGTCACGGAAAGAAGCATTCGAACCCCTTGGGGAAAGAAGCATTCGAACCACTTGGGGAAAGAAGCAATCGACCGTGAGGGGCGTGACCCATTACATATATGGTAAACATATGTATGTGAAGAGAGCGTACTGATTTTAGTTGTTTATGTTACGCCGACGTTATATTTACGTGAAGTGATGGGGGTATGATAAATACACGTACATAAGTGTTTTTGTATGGGACCAACACTGGATGAGGAGGGGTTGTTAGATGGCTCGATCCCAAGTACGGGTCTCATTAGATCTAAATACTTGCACATGTACACGAACCTTTTTTCTTGTTATTTATATGAATATTATTTTAATACATATTATATTGTTAAATTTAATTTTGTGCTATAATAGTTCACAAGATTTTTTCTCTTGTAGCGTCACTTTTTTCGGATAATCTTACTTTTGCTACCTTGATCTTAATAACGAATGTTTTTAAAACCGGACTGAACGTCGAACCAGACGTCTTACTGGTTACTGGTCGGACCGGATTTAAGAACCGAATAACATAATAAATATATAATATATTTCAAAAAAATTATACAATTACAAACACATTTAAACAAACATAATTAATGTTTAAACAAATATAATTAATGTTTAAACAAGCATAATCATGTTAAAAAATATAGGATTTAGTTTTAATGTTTTATTATTTGGATTTAAGTTATAAAAAAAAAAACTGAAATCCGGTCCGACCAATGAACCGGTTCCCGGTCCGACCGGTGAACCGGCTCAACCGGCCGGTTGGCTTGAATCCGGTTCCCATGCCTATTTTTGACCAGTCAAGTGTCCGGTTCCCGGTCCGGTTCTCGGTCCGGTTCTGACCCGGTAAAATATAATAATAATATACATATAATAACAACAATACATATGCATACATCATACTTATCTTTTGCTTCAAGATTATCAATATCTAAAACTATTTATGTTATTCACAATTCTCTTTTAAAACTATTCAAGTTCCATTACTACATAGGTGGAGGGGCGTACTGTCACACCCCCACCTCTCGTCACCTGAGATGATGTCATATGTCTCATTCTATTGGTTGCGGAAGCATAGTGGTGATGTCTCAGAGATGAGGTGTGACTTACTTGAACCGATATCACAGCACACAGATTCACTTAAAATAAATACCATACAAAGGTTTCGTCAATACAGTAATATAACAACATAGTTATTACATAATCTAAACTTCTTAATTACACAAGTGTGACGTGCATCCTCACCGTATTATCACCGCTGCCCTGCAAAAATGTTAAGTTTAAAACGTCAGCACAAAGCTGGTGAGTTCGACAGTTTAATTTAAAAACAATATGATATGATAAGTATGTTCTCAAAGTTTCAGTTCATGATAACCATGGGACCCGTATCTAGTTCCTTTCGGACAGTTGTTCGTTCACGAAGATACTACCCGTCGGTAAATATCTTAATGCCTCATAATCTTAATGTCTATCACTAACATTAAGAAAGCGTTTCGTAACCAGGTATCAAACATTCACACCAGGGGAGATGCAATCCTCCCAGCGAATGGGTTGTCAGCCAATAGTACTATCAATGATTCCTGTTCGGCCCCATATGGGTTCACTAGATACAGTTCAAGAGATGAGGACTTTTGATACTGTGATAGAGATACTAACGGCAAAATCCCATGAAATCACACAAAAAGTCACATGAAATCACACAGATATCAGTGATGCATATCATATGTTCAGAAAATAGTTTGCAGTATTACCCCGATGTTTATAAAACAATAAAGAGAAAAGGGGTTGTACGAAACTCACCTGATGTCTCACAGCAATAGGAACACTCGCAACTGGTGCTAATAGTGAAATTCTGCATTAGTTTATGTTTGATATGTTATTAATGTTTCAAGTTACTGACTAAATCTTCTTGAACGTCCAATGTCAAAGACATTGCTTTAATAGTCATCAAACCGATATAAGATTTTTAATGATTATCTTACTATCATATCATACAATGTATGATAATGTAGGAACCTATATTGATACAAGTTCCTAATACTAGGTTGATGACACCCTTGATTAATCCGTATAATCTCAGATTAACCAAATAGTTAATGTTGTTGATTCTAATACTAACGCAGTTCCTAGACAGATTGATGGCTTAGGAATGATCAATCCTTGTTATTGATTACCCAAATATCATGAAATATCACAATGTAGTATTAGAAAAGGTTTAATAACCATGTGTAACATACTAATCTGACTGTTATCAGTAACATCAGATAATCGTTCCAATGAGTATGTTGATGATTGTGATTAGTTTAAAACACTCAACTTTCACGTTGCATGTCAAGGATTAATCAAACTAATCACCTACATTGTCACAACCAAATGGTTTAAACCATTATAACCATTGTTATGATTTCATGCAATCCAGGCATTACAACGGCTCAAAACAAGGATTTACCCGTTAACAGTTCGAGTTTGTCATTTGTAATCAATCCTAGCCATCATCTAGGCAATAATCAACAACCCTAACTATCTCATTACGTTCAAAATCAAGATTTAATCAATCATAATCAAAATAAAAGGTTAGAATGAACCATTACCTAATCTGGCTGAGTTCTGCGGATAGAAAGATGATCTGGACTCGTATAAACGTTCCCGGATGCAATCTAAGTGTTCCAGAGGCTTTAAAACATAGATTTGAGGGGTTGGATGATGAATTTTCGAAGGTGATGGTGGTGTCTTCGGCTGGAAGAAACAAGAATGTGATAATGATGATGATATAGTGAAATCTGATCTTTTTAAGCAAGTTGGCGACATCCCCATCCGTCGCGTACCGCGGAGAAACAAAAAGTGAGCTTCGCGTACCGCGAAGAAATCCGGAGAAATCTCAGATATTTTCAAGCATCGCGTACCGCGAAGAACCCTCAACTTCTCCATCGCGTACCGCGAAGACCATTTTTTTCCATTTTTCGACAGAAACTTCGTTTTGCGATTCCGGACCATCCATAACTCCGTTTTGTACGCGGTTTTCGCCCATGCTCATCATTTCTCACATACTATCATCCCATAATAACTTCGATTGTCAACTCCACGTGGATTCTAAGCACGATCAACTGTGCTCACTCTGTTGATGACGTAACTCTCCGAAGGCAATTGTCACACGTACCCACATTAGATCATCCGTAATACTCACCGCACTGAAAATCTTCAAACCCTTTAATAGTCAACTCACTGAAAAACCTTCTCTACTGAGTTACATCATCACCAATTTATAATTTTATTTGTTATTTTTTTAAGCTATAAATTAATAAGTAAAATAAATAACAAAATAAAAACATTAACATTAAAATAAAAGTAAAAACGTTACATTGCTAACTAAAAAAAAATTAACAATATCTATCGAATATTTTCGCTCTTAATTTTCTCATAATCTTTCGTTCTTCGTCGCCGAATTCTTCGGGAGGCACATTACCCATAACTTTGAGGTCGGCTCGGAAAAGTCGGTCCTCGTGTTATGTTTTTTGAAATTTCGTAAACTCTTCAAGTTGATGAGTGAGTTTGTTGGTTGTTGAGATAGAGGATGAGGTTTGACGACTCGAAGACGAAGCCCGTTTTGCCGTATTCCGTTCAACCGGTCTAACCGGTTCCTGGATTTCGAATTTATCTCTTCCTCGTATTTTTCAAGGTTAACCGTGTAATTCGTATGTGCATTGAGCCCCCCGTGAATATGCATTCGTCTCGGAATTTTTTCGTTCCTTTTCCGCCCATTTTAAGACACCTTCGTTCATACCGCTTTTGCGGTTGTTGGCACAGTTGTTGAAGATGCCACTAAGCAACATCAATTTCACGCTCATATCCTTTCATTTTGAATTTAGTTGATGATATGTGCGGTATTCTTGATCGGTATACCCCATTATCTCATGCCAACTACCGGTTAATTTTTTCCAAAAGTTTCCGCTCTTTTACGAATTACCTTTGGTTTTGTTTTCAAGAAGATCGATGTAACATCTTCTGAGCGCGGTTTCTTCGTCATGAGTCCATGGTTTCGGTGCCATTGGACCGCTACTTCCGCCCGTGTCCGTGTTTTCGCTCGCTTGCCTTTTTTCTTCCTTTTTTGGGATTCTTGAGTCTCGAGCATGACATCGTTAGACACGAAATCCGGTTCATGTCGGAATTGAGGCGCATTTTGTTGAAAACACGGTTGCGTGAAAGATGAAAAACCCGGTTGTGTGAAAGATAAAAACCCAGTTTGAGGATTCGGTTGTTGCCATTGAGTGCTCGGGTTTTGTTGCATTTGAAACAAACACCTTCGGATTGTATCCGGATCGTTCAACAAGTTGAAATCAAGGTTGTTTGAGTTTGGGTTCACCTTTTAAATAATAGGGTAAATGATTTTAGAGAGTAAGAATAAAATATGAAAGAGTTTATATAGAGAATAAAAATAAGGTTTTTTTTTTTTTTTTAATTTTATTTTTTGACCGCCTCCCATAAAGAAATTTTTGGGTCTGCGACTGTAACGTTTGGCAATAATAGGACCTTATTTGAAATAACTTGATGATTCGTGTTTTTTTATCAAATAAACTGTTGGATCCAAATCTTTATTACTTTTCAGTACACATTTTTAAAATACAATACATGCATAATAAATCTAACATGAAAGAAGTTTTATTTTTTCATGTATCTATCTTAAACTCATATTAAAGATAAAAAAAATATTTGATTTGATGTTGTAACTTTTTGTATATAATATTGTATGAAAAAGTTATAAAAGAAACTTTAAAGTCAGTAAAAAATATTATATAGGCCAAATTATGTTTCATCACTTCTTTTTGTCCTATTACATGTTAAATTATTATTGATTTCAACTATTTTATACAAAACTTTTTTTAATTTAAACCTCCCTTCATATATTATTTTATCTTATGTAGGCTGAAAAACACTAAAATTCAAGCTATGACTCTATGATCATGTTGGATCACACTCATAAACCTTCTTAGTTAGGATTCTAGACCAATTGCTAGTCATACAATATAGATCAACCAATCAAATAATCTTTGCTTAAAAGATGCATCAAATTAGCAATCACAAGGTGAATACAGAAAGGTCAGTTTCAATTTTATCCCAAAAAGGATTTTGAAATTATTTTGAATCTTAAAGATGAACAAGAAGACAAAATTGTGTAATCTAATAATCAGATGGTTAACACTGAGTCTCAATTCACAACCCTTGATTATTATTTGCTTTCATATAAAGTATGTGCATATCTTTATATCAATCAGTGAGAAAGGTAAGTGTTTGGTTACATTATTAGAAATGGCATTGGTCAACAAACTTCTAGAAAGCCCAACACACTATAAAGACCATCCATACACTTATGGATGTATGGATGAAATCAAAAGAAAGAAAAAAACACAGATTTTGTGTTCCATAATTATTGGGATGGATCTTTATTAATTCCTAATCACATGCATGCATGCTTTTTTCAAGACACATGAAAATTCATAAAAAAAACTATTTGTATTAGTAGTGGTTATGAGTTAGTGATAAAATACTAGTGTCACTTTGGACTCACGCAAGCAATTAATAATGATAAAGATATGTAATGATTTTGTGTGAATGACAGAATTTATTTAATTTAAACAGAGGATATAAGATTTAATATTATAAATGTTGAGATAAAATAAAATAGAACAAAAGTTAATTGTTTCTATGCATGTAATCACTATAAATAAAAATGCTATAAAACAATTGTGTATACATAGTATGCAAAACAATTTTTTTTATATAAAAAGAAATGATAACAAAATAAATTAAGTTAAAATACAAAACACAATGATACATGCATGTTACATAATAGCGTAAACGTAAAACACAATGATTAATAAATAATATATGATAAAATTAAAACATATAACACAATGATTAAAATGCCATTTTTAAAAATTAAGACACATAAACACAATAACCTAAATGTGTTTTTCAAAATGATGATTTTTTCAAAAACATAATGATAAAATAACACAAAATGAAATAAAACATAAAATACAACGATGAAAACATATTACACAATGACCGGTTCATTAATTACAATGAACAAAATATTTTTAAAAAAAATAAATAAGACATCACATGTCAACCGCACAATTATTTTGATATTTTGTTTAATATACATATATATATATATAGAGAGAGAGAGAGGGTATAAATAATTTGAAAACCCCTTCTTAGTGTTAAACTATGAAAATCATGTTTTAAAAACGTTTTTTTTTCTGAATTTTTTTTAAAGGTTTGTTACATTATTAGCTACATTTTTATAAAAAAAACAAAAAAAAAAACGCTGAATAGTTATTTTTTTAAAAAATATTTTGTAAAACCATGTAAAACATACGTGACATCTGGGCGCAGTGTTACATATGTTTTAATGTGGGTTTATAAAATATTCTTTTTAAAAATATTTTCTCGGCGTTTTTTTTATAAAAAATGTGTCAAATAATGTTACAAACCCGTAAAAAAATTCAAGAAAAAAACGTTTTTTTTACATAATTTTCACACTAAGAAGCGGTTTTAATTTTATCTTTTTCCTATATATATATATATATATATAGTATAAGGTTTGGCTAAAAAGTTTTAAAACTATGAGAAGTGTGAGAAGAGATCTCAACCATTAGATCAATTGGTTTTGTGGTTGAGATTAATTTAGTGGTATTTTCGTAAATATTTATAAGTTAAAACAATCATGAGGGGTAGAATGGGAAGATCTAGCCAAAAACCTGCACATGCAAGTCACATGCATTTTCCTCCATATTTTTTAAACGTTCATAACTTTTTTATACGTTAGTATTTTTTTAAAAAAATTACACCATAAAATCGAGCATTTTTTTATCTTTCTAATGAGTATAATATTAGTATATTTTTTAAAATTAAAATAACAACCTAAAATGAGTTTCACGAACCATATGTTTATGGTGTTTTTCCAATATATACGAAACTGATCTTTTATGGTGTTTTTTACACATATGTATCTTTTATGGTGTTTTCAAAGATATTTTATGGTGTTTATGATGTTAACATTTTATGTTATTTTTACACATATGTATGTTTTATGGTGTTTTTAAAGATATTTTATGGTGTTTATGATGTTAACATTTTATGTTATTTTTTAGTGTTTGCGTATTAATAAAACTAAAAGAGGGCATTTTTTGGTGTTTTTGAAAACGAAAAACACCATAAACACCTAAGTTTGTACGTGTTGTTTTTAACTTAGTTTATGATGTTTTTTCGAGATATTTTATTGTTTATGGCGTTTTTTCAGGATATGTTATTGTGTTTATGGTGTTAACATTTTATGGTGTTTTTGTGTTCGGATATTCATGAAACTAAGACCATGCATTTTTATGGTGTTTTTGAATACTAAAAACACCATAACAAAAACACCTGGTTTATAAACATTTTATACATGACGTTTAAAAATTAAATGTGTAAAAACACAAAGTTTAGAGCGACATGTTTTTTAGTTTTCAAAAACGCCATAAAACACAATGTGTAAAATTATACAGTCCAAAAACACCATGAATAAAAGTACAGTTCAAAAACACCATAAATAAAATTACAGTTCAAAAACACCATAAATAAAATTACAATTCAAAAACACCATAAAATGTCTGTGAAAATTACACAGTACAGAAACACCATAAAACGTCATGTGTAAATGACGCAATTAAAAAACGTTGTGTTTTGTTTATGTTCAAAACACCATAAAACGTCTAGTTTCACAAACAATATGAAAACACCATAAAAACGCACAAGTTTCAAGAACAATCAGGTTTGTTCTTTTTCTATTGTTAAATATAACAATATTATACTCGTTAAAAAGGTAAAGAAATTTGTGATTTTATGGTGTAATTTTTTTTTAAAAAAAATTAACGTATAAAATAGTTACATACGTTTAAAAAATTTGGTGGAATTAACATGTGACTTGCATGTGCAGTCTCCATTTATGTGTTGACGTTTATACCCTTTACCCTAAAATACACGTGTCACATTCTCGTGGCTTCTCACACTTCTCATGGTTTTTTGCCTTCTTAGAATATCCCTCCCCTATATATATATATATATAGAAAATGGTTCAATTGTTAACCATTCCTTATTGCGATAACCGAATAACTATATGTTATTGCTTTGGGACACATATTAAAGTAATATATTGCTTTAGGACACATATTAAAGTAATATGATGTAGTTATTTGGTTATTTTAATAAAGAGGGGTTAACAATTGATCATTTCTCTCTATATATATGTATATGCTAAACAATTTTAATTATAATTAAATACAAATAAATTTATATATGCATATAAGTAAAATAATTGAATAAATAATAAATGAGTCACACCAAAGTCAATCTCAAGTTTGTAAACTTTTTTATTATCATAAAGTTGAGTTTTATAGTTTGTAAACATAGTTTATGTAGTTTTATTTTATTTTGTCATGTGAGTTTGTAAACACAAGACTAGACTTCTATCATTGACAAAACCCATGTGTGAATGAGTTTCTCGAACTATAGATGACCAAAACACTCCTCGAAACCCACTTTTTGATTCTTTAACATCAATGATGGATTAAACAAATTAAATTCATTGATTCTTAGGGCTATCTTGTAAGAACACTCATGCATTTAACTACCAAAACCCTAATTGATTGTCATAAGAACAATAAACTTTCATGTTCAAAATTTGTTATATTTTATCATAATATTAGCACGTATGCATATCAATCCTAGATAAATTGATAAAAAAAAATGTACGACTAAAATATTATTTAAAAGTTTTCTCTCTAAAATTAGGTTTTCACAAAAGTGATTTAATATGGATCACATATTTTTTCATGATTCCAAATGAACGGGCTCAAGAGATCAACCCGAATCTTTTGTTTTTTTTTCAATTTTTTTATTTTACATGTACAAGAGTATGTTTTTTACTTTTTTTATATGTTTAACTTACAGTGATGTATGATCTCAAACGAAATTTTTTTTTGCACAAACACATAAAAGAACATACTCTTGTACATGTAAAATTAAGATTTTGAAAAAAAAAACACAAAAGATTCGGGCTGATCTTGACAAAGTTATTTGGGTTAATACAATAAGGTAGGTTAACAACTGATCATTCCCATATACATATATATATATATATATATATATATATATATATATATAGGGTAAGGTTCAAATGGTAACCCACTCAAAGTGTGTAAACCTATTAACTCATTTTCATTGGTTGTTAAAATAAAGCTTTTTGAAATGAGTGGTCCATATTCAATCTGAAAAAAGTCAAAAAAACATGTGGATGAGATTTGTTTAAGAGCATTTTTGACATTTGGTGAGGGTGTACTTGATTCCTTTTTTAAAAAAAGTTTACCCCCCAATTTTTTAAACACTCATAACTTTTATATACATTATTATTTTTTTATAAAAATTTCACCATTAAATTTGTCACTTTTTTATCTTTAATTCAAGTATAATTTTTTCAAATTTTTTTAAAATTTTCGTAATTTGCACTGATGCAGCGACATTTTACACTGATGCAACGATGTTTTACACTGATGTAATGAAATGCATTTTTTTACACTGATTTGACATTTGGTGGATGTACTTGATTTCTTTTTTAAAAAAAGTTTACCCCACAATTTTTTAAACACTCATAACTTTTATATACATTATTATTTTTTTATAAAAATTTCACCATTAAATTTGTCACTTTTTTATCTTTAATTCAAGTATAATTTTGTCAAAATTTTTTAAAATTTTCGTAATTTACACTGATGCAACGATGTTTTACACTGATGCAACGACATTTTGCACTGACATAACGAAATGCATTTTTTTACACTGATGTAATAACAATGATGTAACGAGCTGAATTTTTACAAAGTTTTCGTAATTACACTGATGTAAGGATCTGGATTTTTTCAAAGTGTTCTTAATTTTTTAAAATATTAATGACCTAATTCTTATAGTAAAAAATAATTTGTAACAAGAGGAAAAGATTTTACATTGATGTAATTGCAAACGCTCGAAAAAAAAAGAGAAAATTACGAACGCTCATAAAAACATGTTAAACGAGATTTTGAAACATTTTAAACGAAAAAATGAGATAAAATTACGAACGCTCGAAAAAATGAGAGAAAATTACGAACGCTCGAAAACATTTTAAAGATGTTAAACATGTTAAACGAGATTTTGAAACATTTTAAACAAAAAAATGAGATAAAATTACGAACGCTCGAAAAAACATGTTCAACGAAAAAATGAGAGAAAATTACGAACGCTCGAAAACATTTTAAAGATGGAAAGATTTTGAAAAAACGAGATAAAATTATTATATTTATTGTTCGTTATGTTGGTGTAATTACAAACGCTCGAAAAAAATTCAAAAAAAAATTGGCATGACTATTATGGAATTAACGAGAAAAATATAACGAGTTTAATGATGTAATTTTTATAAAAAAATGACATAGTATAAAAAAGTTATAAGTGTATAAAAATCAAGGGAGAAACTTTGATTTAATAAAAGGAAAATAGATATTATATTTATGATATGGGTGAATCTGATTGGCTTAAATGGGTTAATAAAATGTCCATAATACCCTCATAAAATCAAAAAGGAATCTATGATGTGTATGAATCTGATTGGCTCAAATAGGTTAATAGGTTTCCACAAAAATGGTGGGTTCTTATTTGAACCAAATCCTATATATATATATATATATATATATATATATATATATATATATATATATATATATATATATTCAACAGATTTTTTTTCTGTTTGAGAATGTTGAATTTGATGAAATCTCTTCATAGTGTTCATCAAGTGAAGAACTTTTACGTGACTCTAATAAAGTCCAATACTCATGAACAAGAATTGGAGATTGAAGGTGAAGAGAGCAAAGACTAACTAAAATTCTTGGGTGAACTTGAACCAAATAGTAACACGAGAGCATGTTTAAGGCGATCAAACAATGTGAAGAATCAAAACCCACGTTATGCAAATTTTGCTATGATTGATGATGAGCTCAAAGAACCAGAGTAATTTGAAGAAGCAAACAAGTTAAAAGATTATAGGTTTGCTATGCAGGTAAAGATGCATATGCCTTGATCAAGATTCAAGAACAAACTTGAGAACTTGTTCCAAAGCCTAATTGTTAAATCCGTGAATCCGGGCGAGGTTTACAAGGGAGATGTTCACACAGATATAACAATGAAAAAGCCCCCAACGCCAAGTTGAGAACCTCCTTACAGACAAATTTCCCCAAGAACCTTCTTCCATACCAAGTATTCAATTCCCCCTTCGTGGAGTAGATGATGGTGTATTTAATGTCTCTTCTTTTGGGTTCTTCCTTTCTTTATACATGGCTCCGCCCATGCTCTTTCCCAGAACGTCTCATCCACGCCTGTGATAGGCGTCTTGTCTTCTGTCCCGGATGGTACTTGCCTGCTGGTCCGAGCTGAGGCCTCCGGCTCTTTTGCTTCGCCATCCGTTTCTTCGGCTCCATGCAAATCCAGCATTAATTGCCCCATATCTTAGCATTAAATGCTCCTTGTCAAGCATTTGATGTTTCCTTTTGCCAAAGGTGACAGCCCATCACCACTTTTGTACTTGTGGCTGCTCCAGTCATGGGGATACTTCTTCAAGTCCCCCCAGTTCAGCTACTACAAGCGTACGTTTGTTGCTAGGTGAACTCGTATGGCCGTTTGGAACTTCCATTCATTTTTCGTGCTGCCTGGGTGCCAACATGCTCATGCATTGTCTCCGTATTTACCTTCTTTCCCTTGTTGTCTTTGTTGGTGCTGCTTCTAAGTTATTATTTATTATATATGTTTTGTTGTTTTTTTATTTTTTTGGTCAGATGGATAGCGACATGTGCTGCTGTGACACTTGGGCCGGTTGTGTAATTGTGGGCCGTTATCGTCTGGGCCCCCTCAAAAGCTTCAAAATGGTCCGGGCTCGGCTTTGCTGGCGGTTTTCTTTTCCTGTTTTTCTCTTTTTTTTATTTATTATATATGTTTTGTTGTTTTTTATTTTTTTGGTCAGATGGATAGCGACATGTGCTGCTGTGACACTTGGGCCGGTTGTGTAATTGTGGGCCGTTATCGTCTGGGCCCCCTCAAAAGCTTCAAATTGGTCCGGGCTCGGCTTTGCTGGCGGTTTTCTTTTCCAGTTTTTCTCTTTTTTTTCTTTTTTTTTTTGAATAAAGGCGCCGTTTGGAAGGTTGCACGGTGTACGAGGGTCTGCAGTTTCATTATTGCATCCGTCACTTCTCCGGTAATCATTTTTTCGTCGGTCCTCTTATCTCTTCCGACGGTTTCTTTACAGGTTAGGTTCTCTGTCTCTTATTCTGGTTAAGTATGATCGACAGGAAAGGTTTGGATTATGCCACGTCGGTGATGATTGTCGAAGATGTACAGTCATTTTGCCATTAGTACCGTATTCCGTCGCACTTGCGGCCGCGTGCGCTCGGAAAAAGGGAGACGGCCGGATGTCGGAATGGGGAGATGTCGGTGTATGTGCATACCTTTCGAGCGAGTGGGGTTCGTTACCCGTTGTCTTCGTTCTTGTTTTCTGTGTTAGAAAGGTATCGCGTTCATTTTTCGCAAGTCCATCCTTTAGGGTTCTTGCGTGTTGTTCATTTCGAACTTGCTCACCGATGCCTTGGCGGAATGGCCAACGTGGCTCTATTTCGCCGATTTTATCGTTTTCGTGTTGATGGGGACTGGTTAATCTTTGAGAAACGTCGTGCGCTGGCGTTTCCTCCTTGCGTGGGGAAGGTATTACATTGTCTACGTTGGAAGACTCGGTTCTTTTTTGTTTCTGAACGGTTCCTCCCCCGCCCTCTGCCTTGTCGTGACCTTAAGCGAGTGATTGAGGATCCACCCCCTTCGTTTTTGGATTGTGATCGGCGGTTGCACAAGTTGTTGGTTCGCAATGCTTCTCCTGCGCTGGGATTCCCGGAGCCTTTACTTGTGATGGCAAGGATGAGCAATTTGTGGAATAAACCTGGGCGGCGTCCCGCTATTGTGGAAGATGGGGAAGGTAGTACTTTGTTTTGTGAAGTGTCATCAATATTTCCCTTCCTTCTTTCTTCTCGCTTCTTGTTTGGTGTTATGCACTCATTATGGTGTTGTGTCGTTTCTTATTTGTGCGACGTATATGTCTCATATGTTGATGTGTTTGTGTGCTTTTGCAGAGATGAATTTGTTGAAGATTTTGCGAAAAGCTAGTCGGGCAATGGATTTTGTAGATGTTGATGGAGATATTCCTATTCCTTTATCCTCAGAAAATGCCGTAGTTGCTTCCCCTGCTGGAGGATGTTTCAAGTACTGATGATGACACCACCCCACTGTCTAAGCTGTTGAAGGGGAAGGCTGTGATTGCTGCGGAGTCTTCGAAGGCTCTGTATCAGCGTGTGCCGCTCCGGTTTCGCCAGCGGAGTCATGCGCAAGCCGGACATCCTTCTGAGACTTCAACTACTGATTTACCCCTGATGCCAATTAAGAGGAAAGCGTCCTTAGTTCCCATTGTGGAGGAGTGTGTTGATAAGGTGTTTGTTGGGGAGTCGTCCCGGAAAAAGCGGCGAGAGGTATCCCCTTTGAAGTTGGTGGACGAGGATGTGGTTCCTGAGACACCTGTTATCCCTAAGGTGGTGCTGGGGATGAGTGCGATTGCATCTCCGTCTGAGAGGCATGTGAAGCCGGTTGTGGAACCAAATTCTGGATTGTTGTTGGATACTGTCACACCCCGAGCCGGCGGGACGGATCGACTTCCCCGCCGGGCGGAAGGTTCTCGGGGCGCGATATCGTGAGTGATAATCGTGATGATCAGATTTACATAGCATCAATGTTAAGAATAACTAAAGCACAATATAGTATTAAACTAGGATTACAAAGTTAAATTACAAATGTCAATGTTTAGTAATTTAACTAAGTAAACCTATCAAAAGAATCAAATGTTGCTATCTTGTATCTGTACAAGATATCAAAAGTGACTTGTATTAATAACAAAAGATGTGCTTTCCAAAAGTCTACTAGGTCCTCTATCTGGGCATCCTAGTATGCAATGCTGCCTTAGCTTAAACCTGTGCATCATTCAGATGTTAGCATGAGGTTCCAGCAGAAGGTTGCTAGCTTGGAGGATGAGTTGATTAGGACTCTTGAGGAGAAAAAACAATCGTTGGGAGATATACTTGGCCTGGAATCAGTGCGTGCTGAGGCGGAAGGTTACAAGGATGAACTTGCGTTGGTTGTGGGTAATATGAAGGCAGCGGAGGAGCGTGCCCGTTTGCTAGATGAGGAAGTGGAGCGGTATGCGCATGAGCTTCAATGTCAACAGGTGGTGAATGATAGTATTATGCTTGATAATGAACGCCACGAGGTAAGGTTTTCGGTTTTGTTTTTTGATGCTTTGAACATGGGATGGTTGTTGTCCTAACTGTTTGTTCCTCTATTTGTTTTGTTTAGGAAAAACAAAAAGTGTTGGAAGGTAAAGTGGAGATGACTCACGAATTTTTAGACGAGAAGCAGGTTGCTCTTGATATGGCTCAGGATGATTTGTTAACTTCTTGCGTGGAGGTCGCTACGTTGCAGAAGGAAGTGCAGGAGCTTCGGGTTGAAGTGCAACAGTTAGGTGCGGGATCAGGAGTGGTTGGTTGCTGAAGGATGTCAACGCGTTTTCGACCGTATTCGTGGGAGCAACGAGTATGTCCAGCTGCTGGGGGATGTAAATTCGGCCTGTATGGCTGTTGGGTACCAGAATGGCCTGCGGGCAAGCTAAAAGTATGCAGCCCAAGGTACCGACCTTGAGGAATCCCCTTGTAATGATCCTACTGCACAACAATGGATGACAGATTCTACCCTTGCTTTGGCTGCTGTGACTCCCACCATCCTCACTCAGCTTGCTTAAGCCCCCCACATTTTGTTGGATGAGTTCCAGGCTTTGACATCTGTGGTTGACCCTAACACTCCTGGTGCGTAGGAAAAAACTTGGTCTGTTGATGGATATTTGATGGATATTTGCTGTAGATTTTTAGATCGTGGTTGTAATGACTTTACATTTGTGGACATATGTTGGATATTAAGTTTTATATATCTTTATGTTTATCGTTGGGAGCCCCTTTGGAAGGCCGGCTTTCCCTTTGTGTATGTTGTTTTTCCATACTTTAGATTGAGTGTTCATGAAGGGTGGATGTATACTTTCTTCATCACTCTTAGAATGTGTTATACATGCATGTTTTGTTTTTAATAGAATACAGTTGTGTTCATGTATGTCATTTACTGATGACTGTTCTCGCAGAGTTTGCTTGTTATTGTGCCTTATGTTGCCTTTGTAGGGAGGTAACCGTTTATCAGTTTGTTGCCAAAAGTGTGGCTTATCATTAGCGGTGTAAACGAGCCGAGCCGATCCCGAGCTCGTTAAGGCTTGAGCTCGGCTCGTTTAGAAAAATTATGGCTCGAACTCGAGCTCGGCTCGTTAAGAGAAATTAGGGCTCGAGCTCGAGCTCGGCTCGTTAAAGAATTTTTAGGCTCGAGCTCGGCTCGGCTCGGCTCATTTAGATTTTATTTATTTAATTTAATTACTAATTTAATTATATTTATAACTATATTTTATAAATTTAACATAAAATATTTAATTTAAATATATTTATCATAATTTTATATATAAAAATAATTAATTTTATAAATAAACACTTAATATAATAAATAAACACTTAATATAATAAATAAAAATTATATAAACAAAAAGCTCGTTAAGGCTCGCGAGCCGGCTCGAGTTCGTTAAGTAAAGCTCGAGCTCGGGCTCGATAACCAAACGAGCCACACTTTTGGGCTCAGGCTCGAGCTCGGGCTCGTTAAGGCTCGGCTCGTTCGAGCTTTTTACCGATCCGATCTTGAGCATTTCACGAGCTGCCTTGGTTCGTTTACACCCCTACTTATCATGCCACTAATAAGTATTACAAAATATGAAACATTTTACAGTTGATGTATTGAGTTACATGTGGTATTTCCTTAGTTGCATGGCGTTGCATGTTCGCGGGAGTTCTTTCCCATCCATATCAGCAAGTTTGTGGGATCCGTTGTTGCTCCAGGTTATCTTGTAGGGTCCTTCCCAACGGATTCCTAGCTTTCCTTTTGCTTCCTTGCAGCTTGCCTCGTTGGAGCGCAAGACCAAATCACCTGGCTTCAGTTCCTTTGTTTTGACTCGGGCATTGTAGTATTTTTCTACTTCTTTCTTGTATTTAACCTCTTGGATAGCGGCCTGGTAGCGCCATTCTTCTAGTAGGTTTAAGTTGCACGAAGGTATGCATTGTTTTCTTCTTCTGTAAGGTGGGTTCGCGGCGTTGGGGAGCCGATTTCAACTGGGATCATGGCCTCGGTGCCGTATGTGAGGCTAAAGGGTGTTCCCCCGTTCATGTTTTATGCATGGTTTGATGTGCCCACAAAACGTGTGGTATTCAAGCCACGCTCCCTTCTGCCTGCCTAATCTTGCTTTAATACCCTCAACAATACTTCGGTTTGCCCTTCCGACCTGCCCGTTGGCTTGGGGATGGGCTACAGAGGTGAAGATTTGTTGTATGTGGAGTTCCGCACACCATCCGCGAAAGGGATTGCTGTCAAACTGCTTGCCATTGTCGCTGACTATTTCCCAAGGGATGCCAAAACGACACACTATGTTCTCCCAGACGAAGCGTTTGATTGCTTGAGCCGTAATTTTTGCCAATGGTTTCGCTTTGTAAGCTGTTCTTGGCAAGTAACTGATTTCGAAATCCCCCGGTTCAATTGCCCACTTAGCCAATCTCCCCGAGATTTCTGGACGCTTCAAAACTTGCTGTATTGGGAGGTTGGTAATGACTTGGATTGGGTGTGCTTGGAAGTATCGCCGTAGCCTTCTGGAAGCATAGACGAGGGCCAATGCTGCTTTTTCTATGTTGGTGTACCTTTCTTCCCCCCTTTTAGTGTGCGACTTATGAAGTAGATGGGGATTTGTTTTCCTGCCCGTTCTACTAGCAAGGCCGTGCTGATTGCTTTTTCTGATGCCGACAGATATACCATGATGGTTTCCTTGGGTACTAGTGTTGTGAGGGAGGGTAGCTCACTCAAATGTTGCTTGATGTTTTGGAAGAAGAGTTCGGCTTCCTGGGTCCATGTGAACTGATTCTTCTTCAGACATTTTTTCAAGGTGATAATGAACGGTAAAGATCTTTCTGCAATCCGGGACAAAAATCTACTCAAGGCGATCAGTCGGCCATTGAGTCGTTGTACCTCTTTAAGTGACTTCGGCGACTTCATATCCATGATTGCTTGTACCTTGCACGGATTGGGCTTGATGCCATCCTTGGTGACCATGACGCCCAGGAATATTCCTTCTTGTACTCCGAAGGAACATTTTTCTGGGTTGAGCTTTATTTGTGCACTCGGAAGGGTGTTTAAAGTTTCCTCTAAGTCTTCCAGCATGTCGCTTTCCCTTTTGCTCTTGACTACGAGATCATCGACATACACTTCGAGATTTCGCCCTATCTGTTCTTGAAACAGTCGGTCCATCATCCGTTGGTACGTGGCACCTGCATTTTTTTAGGCCGAAAGGCATTTTCGTATAACAGTACGTACCTTCATCTGTGTAAAATGCGATTTTTTCTTCGTCGTCAATTGCCATTTGGATCTGGTGATACCCTTTGTAAGCATCCAGGAAGCACCGTATGGGGAATTCGTGTAGGGAGTCAATTTTGGTGTCCATTTCTCGTAAGGGGTAGCAGTCCTTTGGAGTGGCTTTGTTGATGTCTTTGAAATCAATACACATTCGCCATTTGCCATCGGACTTCCTGACCATCACCGGGTTTGATATCCAGGTAGGGTATTGGACCTCACACACTATTCCTGCTAGCAACAGTTTTCTTGTTTCTTCAACCACTACTTTGCCTCTTTCAGCTCCCACACTGCACCACTTTTGCTTGACGTGTTTGCAGCTCGCCCGTGCATCGATCCTATGTTCTGCTTGGCTTCTTGGGACATGTCACACGGTGTCCATGCAAAAATGTCACAGTGGCGGATAAGCATCTCTTTCAATGTTGTTTTACACTTGTTGGTGAGGTATGACCCTACTTTAACAGTAACGTCTAGGTATTCGTCATTTAAGATCCATTCCTCTATGTCTGGGGATTTGGGGAGAAAATTTCAGGCCAAAGACGCGACTATTTAGAAGAACTTACGATTGCAATACCGACAGATGTAGGGAACTTCATAGCTCCATGCGCCGTGGAGACTATAGCGCGCAGTGCCTTGATTCCTGGTCTTCCCAATATTGCGATATACTTGGATGGTGCCCGTATGATGTAAAATTTTAGGTGGACCATTCGTTGGGTGCCGTACTCTCCCATAGTGAAAGGTAATGTAATTTTCCCCAAAGATTGTGCAGTTTCTCTTGAAAATCCCATCATCATTGAGTTGTCTTCTTGCCAGAGGTTTTGGACGTCCGAGTCTAACCTCCGAAAACAATGTTCGTACATGATTTCGAACCCACTGCCTCCATCTACGTGGATGCGTGCTACCCGGTGGCCGGCGATGTCTGCGGCAATGTTGAGTGGTGCTTCTTGTGCCTCCCAATATTTCAAGGGTGGGAAGGTGATGGAGCATTCTAGCCAGGGAGGTGCCTCATTGTCGAACGTTTTCACTCTCTTGTTGTCCCTATTTTCTTCATTCGGGTGCCGCCTGATCATATCTACATACGACCGGCACTTTTCGTTTTCTTCCCCTCTTGTCGATTCTTTTCCTTTGGATGTAGATGCACCGATTTCTTTGACCAAGTGCGATAGTTTCCCGGATTTGACTGCTGCTTCGATCTCCATTTGGAGACGAATACAATCGTCCGTTTTGTGACCATGGCATCTATGAAACTCAAAGTATTCATCCGGGTGGGGTCAGGAAGCATTGCGCAGGGGTTGTGGCTTTTGGAAAAAGTTTTCGCTTTTTTCGTTGCTAGTATCTCACTGGGTGATTTGGTGAGTGGGGTGAACTTCTCAGGGTATGGTTTTTGTGGTGGCTTGTAGGGAGTGAAAGAGGACCTCCCTCTATCTGTGTATGACCTTCCCTTAGCGGAATATGGAGCCACTTTCGCTTGGCCATCAGTTCCTTTTCTCGTCCTGTAAGGTCCTGCGCTTTTCTTCAGGTCCCACTCTCTGGCTATGAGGCTTGTGTCCTTGCCTCTTACGAAGACTCTCACTTTGTCCATCAGCCCATCGAAGGTTGTAGGGAAGTCTTCCCCCAACTTCTCGCACAGCTGTGGCTGCCTGACCCCGTTGATAAAACTGCTTATCTTCATAACTTCGGGAACCCCTTGTATTTGCATGCTCTCTGTGATGAACCTCTCCATGAATTGCTCTACTTTTTCATCATCCCTACGCCGTATATGAAGTATCTCGTTGGGGTTTTTGATAGCTTTTTTCTTTTGATTGAACTGTTTCAGAAACTTATCTCTAAGTTCTTCGTAGTTGTCGATGCCCCCTGGAGGTAAGCTGTCGAACCACAAGCGAGCTGCTCCTGTTAACGTCTGCACCAGCATATGGCACCACGTTGGGAGGTTCCACCTCCCTACCTTGCCTGCCCCTGCGAAGGCGTGCAAGTGATCATCAGGGTCACTTGACCCGTCGTACTTCCCTACATTCAACGGGACTTTGAGCTTCTCTGGGAGCGGGGCTTCCGCGATTCGTTTTGTAAATTTGGACATATCGGTGAAGTTGACAGGGGTGGTAAGGTCGCAACAGGGGGTTCAAGGTTTCGTCATTTTCTATCTGAACTGGGTCAGATGGTTCTTTTCTGCATCGGATGGCCTCCAGCAGCGTGGTCAGCAGCTCGTCTACAGGTACTGCTTCTTTTGCCGGGGTTATGGGGTTATTTTTGATGAAAGTGAGCCGGTTCTGGACTTCTTTCAGCCTCTCCGCTTTTTCTATCTCCTCGAGCTGGGCTTTAAGTGTCGCCCTGTGGCTACGCACAAACTCCGGTGTGATCCTGAAGCCTCCGGCCTCTTCTTCATCTGAATAATCCGTTATGATGGGGGCGTCAATGTTTGTCATGCCAGACAGGTAGGGATGTGCGAAGGCGGGTGTTTCGTCCCTACGCGGCTTAGTCACGCTTGTGTTGGCACCGGCGGGGGTCTGGGTTGGATCTGCCATGGGTTCATTTCTTGGCACCGAGGGATGAGACTGCGGGTCCCACGGATGGCGCCAAATGTTAAATCCGTGAATCCGGGCGAGGTTTACAAGGGAGATGTTCACACAGATATAACAATGAAAAAGCCCCCAACGCCAGGTTGAGAACCTCCTTAAAGACAAATTTCCCCAAGAACCTTCTTCCCTACCGAGTATTCAATTCCCCCTTTGTGGAGTAGATGATGGTGTATTTAATGTGTCTCTTCTTTCAGGTTCTTCCTTTCTTTATACATGGCTCCGCCCATGCTTTTTCCCAGAAGGTCTCATCCACGCCTGTGATAGGATTCTTGTCTTCTGTCCCGGATGGTACTTGCCTGCTGGTCCGAGCTAAGGCCTCCGGCTCTTTTGCTTCGCCCGCCGTTTCTTCGGCTCCATGCAAATCCAGCATTAATTGCCCCATATCTTAGCATTAAATGCTCTTTGTCAAGCATTTGATGTTTCCTTTCGCCGAAGGTGACAACCCATCACCACTTTTGGACTTGTGGCTGCTCCCGTCGTGGGGATACTTCTTCACTAATCATGTGAAACTTTTCTCATGCAAGTGAGTTTACAAGTAAAGCGACTTCTAGACGGGTCTATTAAACGACTCAAAGCAAGGTTAGTAGCTTGTGGTTTCTCTCAAGAGCACAAGCTAGACTACGAAGATGTATTCGGTCTAGTTGCAAAGTTAACCACAATACATGTAGAGTTAGATGAATGTGAATAATGCTTTCCTATATGGAGAGCTAGATCATGTTATTCACATGAAGAATCCCAAAGGTATTGAAAGTTCTATACACCCTAAATAAATACGTGTATAAACTAAAGAACGGGATCTCTGATTTGAAGTAGTTACGAAGAGCTTGGGTTGACAAGATGGCAGAATTCCTAGAGCATAATGGATTCTACGTGACTAATGCAGATGTAAATTTGTTGTAAAGTTGATAAATTGTATGACTCCATACGAGGGTTATAAACGAAGAAAACTGAGCCTTCTATCACTTAAAGGTGTATGAATGTGTGGCACATGTGAAATAGCCAAAGAACATGATAGCGAAGTTAAGTGATAGAAGTTGTGTAATGGTGCATCTAGGAATAGAAGCAAAGCATATTGTTTGTACAACCCTGGTAGTGGCGGACCAATGATTTTTTTTTTTTGGGGGGGGGGCGAAATTTTTCAGGTTTGTATATAGTAACTTTTCTCTTCTGTTCAATTTGATCGAATCGAGTCAGATTGGGTCGGGTATTATTAGAAAAGGACAACCAAACTAATTAAATTTCATATATAAAAGCATAAGGAAAATAAAATACATATAAAGTTGTTTTATAAGGAGTTTCGTTTTTTGAAATCCATTCGAAACAACTGAATCATGTAATTGATTATAACTTTATTATTAGAAATTTAGAATAAAGCTTACAATATAAGTAGCTATATTACAATTGAGTACCCTCTAATACAGGAAATATATAAATAATAATCTAACTTATTGGCTATTTGGTAGTGTCTAAATGGGTCTGCTAAGTTAGGTTATGTCTCAATCAGTTAGATTCAGACCGTTTGTTTCAAGCATTTGCTGAAAAATAATGTTTGAATAAGCATCTTAATGATATTCACTACATCAAAAAGTAGGATTCGATGCACATAGTAAAAAATTATAGGGTGGCCCACCTTTGCAAATGTCGTCAAGACTAAAAATGCAGCATCCATGACCTTACGTGTCTGGTCATTGAGACACCATCATCATTTTTCTCCAATGAGCTCTATATAAGTAACTAGATATTACATTTGAGTACCCTTTAATATAGGAAATACATAAATAATAATCTAACTTAGGGGATGTTTGGTAGGGTCTAAATGAGCTCTATATAAGTAACTAGATATTACATTTGAGTACCCTCTAATATAGGAAATATATAAATAATAATCTGACTTAGGGGATGTTTGGTAGGGTCTAAATGGGTCTGAATAAGGTCATGTCTAAATCTGTGAAATTCAGATCGTTTGTTTCAAACATCTGAATGAAAATAAATGTTCTGAATGAACATCTTAATGATATTCACTGCAGCAAAAAATAGGATTGGATGCTGATAGTAAAAAATAATAGGGTGGCCTACCTTTGCAATTGTCGTCAACACTAAAAATGCAGCATCCATGACCTTACGTGTCTGGTCATTGAGACACCATCATCATTTTTCTCCAATGAGCTCTATATAGTTAGCTAGATATTACATTTGAGTACCCTCTAATATAGGAAATATATAAATAATAATCTTAGGGAATGCTTGGTAGGGTCTAAATGGGGTCGGTCATATCTGAATCGGTCAAATTCAGACCGTTTGTTTCAAACATTTGAATGAAAAGATATGTCTGAATGAACATCTTAATGATATTCACTGCAGCAAAAAATAGGATTGGATGCTGATAGTAAAAAATAATAGGGTGGCTTGCCTTTGCAATTGTCGTCAAGACTAAAAATGATGCATCCATGACCTTACGTGTCTGGTCATTGAGACACCATCATCATTTTTCTCCAATGAGCTCTATATAAGTAACTAGATATTACATTTGAGTACCCTCTAATATAGGAAATACATAAATAATAATCTAACTTAGGGGATGTTTGGTAGGGTCTAAATGAGCTCTATATAAGTAACTAGATATTACATTTGAGTACCCTCTAATATAGGAAATATATAAATAATAATCTGACTTAGGGGATGTTTGGTAGGGTCTAAATGGGTCTGAATAAGGTCATGTCTAAATCTGTGAAATTCAGATCGTTTGTTTCAAACATCTGAATGAAAATAAATGTTCTGAATGAACATCTTAATGATATTCACTGCAGCAAAAAATAGGATTGGATGCTGATAGTAAAAAATAATAGGGTGGCCTACCTTTGCAATTGTCGTCAACACTAAAAATGCAGCATCCATGACCTTACGTGTCTGGTCATTGAGACACCATCATCATTTTTCTCCAATGAGCTTTATATAGTTAGCTAGATATTACATTTGAGTACCCTCTAATATAGGAAATATATAAATAATAATCTTAGGGAATGCTTGGTAGGGTCTAAATGGGGTCGGTCATATCTGAATCGGTCAAATTCAGACCGTTTGTTTCAAACATTTGAATGAAAAGATATGTCTGAATGAACATCTTAATGATATTCACTGCAGCAAAAAATAGGATTGGATGCTGATAGTAAAAAAAAATAGGGTGGCTTGCCTTTGCAATTGTCGTCAAGACTAAAAATGATGCATCCATGACCTTACGTGTCTGGTCATTGAGACACCATCATCATTTTTCTCCAATGAGCTCTATATAAGTAACTAGATATTACATTTGAGTACCCTCTAATATAGGAAATACATAAATAATAATCTAACTTAGGGGATGTTTGGTAGGGTCTAAATGAGCTCTATATAAGTAACTAGATATTACATTTGAGTACCCTCTAATATAGGAAATATATAAATAATAATCTGACTTAGGGGATGTTTGGTAGGGTCTAAATGGGTCTGAATAAGGTCATGTCTAAATCTGTGAAATTCAGATCGTTTGTTTCAAACATCTGAATGAAAATAAATGTTCTGAATGAACATCTTAATGATATTCACTGCAGCAAAAAATAGGATTGGATGCTGATAGTAAAAAATAATAGGGTGGCCTACCTTTGCAATTGTCGTCAACACTAAAAATGCAGCATCCATGACCTTACGTGTCTGGTCATTGAGACACCATCATCATTTTTCTCCAATGAGCTCTATATAGTTAGCTAGATATTACATTTGAGTACCCTCTAATATAGGAAATATATAAATAATAATCTTAGGGAATGCTTGGTAGGGTCTAAATGGGGTCGGTCATATCTGAATCGGTCAAATTCAGACCGTTTGTTTCAAACATTTGAATGAAAAGATATGTCTGAATGAACATCTTAATGATATTCACTGCAGCAAAAAATAGGATTGGATGCTGATAGTAAAAAATAATAGGGTGGCTTGCCTTTGCAATTGTCGTCAAGACTAAAAATGATGCATCCATGACCTTACGTGTCTGGTCATTGAGACACCATCATCATTTTTCTCCAATGAGCTCTATATAAGTAACTAGATATTACATTTGAGTACCCTCTAATATAGGAAATACATAAATAATAATCTAACTTAGGGGATGTTTGGTAGGGTCTAAATGAGTTCTATATAAGTAACTAGATATTACATTTGAGTACCCTCTAATATAGGAAATATATAAATAATAATCTGACTTAGGGGATGTTTGGTAGGGTCTAAATGGGTCTGAATAAGGTCATGTCTAAATCTGTGAAATTCAGATCGTTTGTTTCAAACATCTGAATGAAAATAAATGTTCTGAATGAACATCTTAATGATATTCACTGCAGCAAAAAATAGGATTGGATGCTGATAGTAAAAAATAATAGGGTGGCCTACCTTTGCAATTGTCGTCAACACTAAAAATGCAGCATCCATGACCTTACGTGTCTGGTCATTGAGACACCATCATCATTTTTCTCCAATGAGCTCTATATAGTTAGCTAGATATTACATTTGAGTACCCTCTAATATAGGAAATATATAAATAATAATCTTAGGGAATGCTTGGTAGGGTCTAAATGGGGTCGGTCATATCTGAATCGGTCAAATTCAGACCGTTTGTTTCAAACATTTGAATGAAAAGATATGTCTGAATGAACATCTTAATGATATTCACTGCAGCAAAAAATAGGATTGGATGCTGATAGTAAAAAATAATAGGGTGGCTTGCCTTTGCAATTGTCGTCAAGACTAAAAATGATGCATCCATGACCTTACGTGTCTGGTCATTGAGACACCATCATCATTTTTCTCCAATGAGCTCTATATAAGTAACTAGATATTACATTTGAGTACCCTCTAATATAGGAAATACATAAATAATAATCTAACTTAGGGGATGTTTGGTAGGGTCTAAATGAGCTCTATATAAGTAACTAGATATTACATTTGAGTACCCTCTAATACAGGAAATATATAAATAATAATCTAACTTATTGGCTATTTGGTAGTGTCTAAATGGGTCTGCTAAGTTAGGTTATGTCTCAATCAGTTAGATTCAGACCGTTTGTTTCAAGCATTTGCTGAAAAATAATGTTTGAATAAGCATCTTAATGATATTCACTACATCAAAAAGTAGGATTCGATGCACATAGTAAAAAATTATAGGGTGGCCCACCTTTGCAAATGTCGTCAAGACTAAAAATGCAGCATCCATGACCTTACGTGTCTGGTCATTGAGACACCATCATCATTTTTCTCCAATGAGCTCTATATAAGTAACTAGATATTACATTTGAGTACCCTTTAATATAGGAAATACATAAATAATAATCTAACTTAGGGGATGTTTGGTAGGGTCTAAATGAGCTCTATATAAGTAACTAGATATTACATTTGAGTACCCTCTAATATAGGAAATATATAAATAATAATCTGACTTAGGGGATGTTTGGTAGGGTCTAAATGGGTCTGAATAAGGTCATGTCTAAATCTGTGAAATTCAGATCGTTTGTTTCAAACATCTGAATGAAAATAAATGTTCTGAATGAACATCTTAATGATATTCACTGCAGCAAAAAATAGGATTGGATGCTGATAGTAAAAAATAATAGGGTGGCCTACCTTTGCAATTGTCGTCAACACTAAAAATGCAGCATCCATGACCTTACGTGTCTGGTCATTGAGAAACCATCATCATTTTTCTCCAATGAGCTCTATATAGTTAGCTAGATATTACATTTGAGTACCCTCTAATATAGGAAATATATAAATAATAATCTTAGGGAATGCTTGGTAGGGTCTAAATGGGGTCGGTCATATCTGAATCGGTCAAATTCAGACCGTTTGTTTCAAACATTTGAATGAAAAGATATGTCTGAATGAACATCTTAATGATATTCACTGCAGCAAAAAATAGGATTGGATGCTGATAGTAAAAAATAATAGGGTGGCTTGCCTTTGCAATTGTCGTCAAGACTAAAAATGATGCATCCATGACCTTACGTGTCTGGTCATTGAGACACCATCATCATTTTTCTCCAATGAGCTCTATATAAGTAACTAGATATTACATTTGAGTACCCTCTAATATAGGAAATACATAAATAATAATCTAACTTAGGGGATGTTTGGTAGGGTCTAAATGAGCTCTATATAAGTAACTAGATATTACATTTGAGTACCCTCTAATATAGGAAATATATAAATAATAATCTGACTTAGGGGATGTTTGGTAGGGTCTAAATGGGTCTGAATAAGGTCATGTCTAAATCTGTGAAATTCAGATCGTTTGTTTCAAACATCTGAATGAAAATAAATGTTCTGAATGAACATCTTAATGATATTCACTGCAGCAAAAAATAGGATTGGATGCTGATAGTAAAAAATAATAGGGTGGCCTACCTTTGCAATTGTCGTCAACACTAAAAATGCAGCATCCATGACCTTACGTGTCTGGTCATTGAGACACCATCATCATTTTTCTCCAATGAGCTCTATATAGTTAGCTAGATATTACATTTGAGTACCCTCTAATATAGGAAATATATAAATAATAATCTTAGGGAATGCTTGGTAGGGTCTAAATGGGGTCGGTCATATCTGAATCGGTCAAATTCAGACCGTTTGTTTCAAACATTTGAATGAAAAGATATGTCTGAATGAACATCTTAATGATATTCACTGCAGCAAAAAATAGGATTGGATGCTGATAGTAAAAAAAAATAGGGTGGCTTGCCTTTGCAATTGTCGTCAAGACTAAAAATGATGCATCCATGACCTTACGTGTCTGGTCATTGAGACACCATCATCATTTTTCTCCAATGAGCTCTATATAAGTAACTAGATATTACATTTGAGTACCCTCTAATATAGGAAATACATAAATAATAATCTAACTTAGGGGATGTTTGGTAGGGTCTAAATGAGCTCTATATAAGTAACTAGATATTACATTTGAGTACCCTCTAATATAGGAAATATATAAATAATAATCTGACTTAGGGGATGTTTGGTAGGGTCTAAATGGGTCTGAATAAGGTCATGTCTAAATCTGTGAAATTCAGATCGTTTGTTTCAAACATCTGAATGAAAATAAATGTTCTGAATGAACATCTTAATGATATTCACTGCAGCAAAAAATAGGATTGGATGCTGATAGTAAAAAATAATAGGGTGGCCTACCTTTGCAATTGTCGTCAACACTAAAAATGCAGCATCCATGACCTTACGTGTCTGGTCATTGAGACACCATCATCATTTTTCTACAATGAGCTCTATATAGTTAGCTAGATATTACATTTGAGTACCCTCTAATATAGGAAATATATAAATAATAATCTTAGGGAATGCTTGGTAGGGTCTAAATGGGGTCGGTCATATCTGAATCGGTCAAATTCAGACCGTTTGTTTCAAACATTTGAATGAAAAGATATGTCTGAATGAACATCTTAATGATATTCACTGCAGCAAAAAATAGGATTGGATGCTGATAGTAAAAAATAATAGGGTGGCTTGCCTTTGCAATTGTCGTCAAGACTAAAAATGATGCATCCATGACCTTACGTGTCTGGTCATTGAGACACCATCATCATTTTTCTCCAATGAGCTCTATATAAGTAACTAGATATTACATTTGAGTACCCTCTAATATAGGAAATACATAAATAATAATCTAACTTAGGGGATGTTTGGTAGGGTCTAAATGAGTTCTATATAAGTAACTAGATATTACATTTGAGTACCCTCTAATATAGGAAATATATAAATAATAATCTGACTTAGGGGATGTTTGGTAGGGTCTAAATGGGTCTGAATAAGGTCATGTCTAAATCTGTGAAATTCAGATCGTTTGTTTCAAACATCTGAATGAAAATAAATGTTCTGAATGAACATCTTAATGATATTCACTGCAGCAAAAAATAGGATTGGATGCTGATAGTAAAAAATAATAGGGTGGCCTACCTTTGCAATTGTCGTCAACACTAAAAATGCAGCATCCATGACCTTACGTGTCTGGTCATTGAGACACCATCATCATTTTTCTCCAATGAGCTCTATATAGTTAGCTAGATATTACATTTGAGTACCCTCTAATATAGGAAATATATAAATAATAATCTTAGGGAATGCTTGGTAGGGTCTAAATGGGGTCGGTCATATCTGAATCGGTCAAATTCAGACCGTTTGTTTCAAACATTTGAATGAAAAGATATGTCTGAATGAACATCTTAATGATATTCACTGCAGCAAAAAATAGGATTGGATGCTGATAGTAAAAAATAATAGGGTGGCTTGCCTTTGCAATTGTCGTCAAGACTAAAAATGATGCATCCATGACCTTACGTGTCTGGTCATTGAGACACCATCATCATTTTTCTCCAATGAGCTCTATATAAGTAACTAGATATTACATTTGAGTACCCTCTAATATAGGAAATACATAAATAATAATCTAACTTAGGGGATGTTTGGTAGGGTCTAAATGAGCTCTATATAAGTAACTAGATATTACATTTGAGTACCCTCTAATATAGGAAATATATAAATAATAATCTGACTTAGGGGATGTTTGGTAGGGTCTAAATGGGTCTGAATAAGGTCATGTCTAAATCTGTGAAATTCAGATCGTTTGTTTCAAACATCTGAATGAAAATAAATGTTCTGAATGAACATCTTAATGATATTCACTGCAGCAAAAAATAGGATTGGATGCTGATAGTAAAAAATAATAGGGTGGCCTACCTTTGCAATTGTCGTCAACACTAAAAATGCAGCATCCATGACCTTACGTGTCTGGTCATTGAGACACCATCATCATTTTTCTCCAATGAGCTCTATATAGTTAGCTAGATATTACATTTGAGTACCCTCTAATATAGGAAATATATAAATAATAATCTTAGGGAATGCTTGGTAGGGTCTAAATGGGGTCGGTCATATCTGAATCGGTCAAATTCAGACCGTTTGTTTCAAACATTTGAATGAAAAGATATGTCTGAATGAACATCTTAATGATATTCACTGCAGCAAAAAATAGGATTGGATGCTGATAGTAAAAAATAATAGGGTGGCTTGCCTTTGCAATTGTCGTCAAGACTAAAAATGATGCATCCATGACCTTACGTGTCTGGTCATTGAGACACCATCATCATTTTTCTCCAATGAGCTCTATATAAGTAACTAGATATTACATTTGAGTACCCTCTAATATAGGAAATACATAAATAATAATCTAACTTAGGGGATGTTTGGTAGGGTCTAAATGAGCTCTATATAAGTAACTAGATATTACATTTGAGTACCCTCTAATATAGGAAATATATAAATAATAATCTGACTTAGGGGATGTTTGGTAGGGTCTAAATGGGTCTGAATAAGGTCATGTCTAAATCTGTGAAATTCAGATCGTTTGTTTCAAATATCTGAATGAAAATAAATGTTCTGAATAAACATCTTAATGATATTCACTGCAGCAAAAAATAGGATTGGATGCTGATAGTAAAAAATAATAGGGTGGTTTACCTTTGCAATTGTCGTCAACACTAAAAATGCAGCATCCATGACCTTAGGTGTCTGGTCACTGAGACCCATCATATTTTTCTCCAACGACTTCTGCAGATGACTCATACCATCCAACTAGAAAGAAAAACAGAATATTGGTATTCACTGCAGCAAAAAAATAGGATTATATGCTCGTAGTCAAAACTAGTAGGTGGCTTACCTTTCCAATCGTCGCCAAGACTGAAAATTGCACCATCCATGACCTTAGGTGTCTGGTCATTGAGACACTACAATCCCTATACAAATTTTAGTAAATTGTTTAATAATATATATTTTGAAATAAAAAGTCAACAATTTCTATTTTAAATCTTTAATCCGGATGCATTGTTGAATGATCTATACAAGAACTACACCAACTTCACTAGCCCCATGCAAATGGGAGCATAACCTTGTGCTGGTGTTCCTTGGGTCAGATAAATGGTTTATTTGAATTTGAAAAATTTTAGAACCTATCTGAAACCCACCCAAACTGAATAAAAAATATACTTTATCTCTCTAAATCTATCCGAACAAGCTTGATTTTACATCATTATAACTTGAATAAACAGGGTCAAACATGGTTTATTCAAGTTGAATTCGAATATCCGATCCGAATAAGCAAGATTTTGGCATATCCGATTCGAACAAGAAAAGTGAGATATCCGACCGAATCAATCCAAATAACACAAATTAGAATTCGGAACGGTTTTTCATGAATTCGGTACCACCAAGTCATGATTCTTGAACGAAATTGATTGAATTTACACGAAGTCTCCTCGCCTCCTCGATTTCCAACAATTGGTTCAATCGATACTCCTCGATTACCTGATCACCAAATGGTGTTCCAACTACCAACTTAGATTCACATTGTTCTATTTTTATTTATTTTTTATTTCTTTTGGAATTTGCGTTTTGATTATTTTGGAAGAATCTTTTAATGAATTGGAATATATGTTTTGATAAATATATATACACACAAATAGGGAAAGAAAATTGGAATATATGTTTTGGAAGAATCTTTTATTGAATTGGAATACATGTTCACCAAAAAGAAAAATTTAGACAAGACTTTAAATTTTTACAAGTGGGTTGAATAGGTTTATTAGCTTCTTCCAAGATTTAACTAATTGTTTCAATAGATTCCAAACGTACCATAACAATCTTTAATTGTGTCCCCAATTACTTTCCTTTCCTAAATCAGACTTTTGCTAGCAGATAAGCCTAAGTAACTATCCACTTATCCTTCATGTCAATAAAATATAAAGAAAGGAACACAACTAGAAAACAAAGAGTTGAGATAATAAAAACACTAACGATCTTAGTAGCAACCCAAGAAAACCTAGTTCTTCAAGATAAAGTCTCTCGTGAGCTTTTTGTGGTCACCGATGTGTTTCACAACATCTCTTAAAATTCCTTACAAGAGAAGCTATGGTATGACAAGAATTGTTCATATTCTTTGACTCAAAAATTTTAACCTCAGCATATGAGAGACGCACAACATATTTGACAACTGCAAAAAATTAAAGGTAAATTAAGGGTAGTTCTCACAAGTAAATGATTCTATTCAGCAAAAAACAAAAAACACAAATTTTGAAACCAGAGCCTACAGTGGTTTAACCTCCTAAGATATCAATTCTGACAGCTAAGCTTAACATCATCAAGTTTCTTCAATGACTTGTCTAGATTGTTATCTAATTTACACCAATTTCATGTCCAAGCTTTAACAATGTCTCCAAAGCACACCTTTGTTGCTTCACAAACCCCTGCTCATTTATCCTTGTAAGTTGTAACAAACAAAAACTTTAATCTCCTCATTTGTAGTTACATATTGCCTAATAACTTTGTGAAAATAGTATTCTGTAAAAGACCGATATAGCAGATCGTCTCAGCAATTAGTAAAGATTAAAAAGCAGGAATTTTGAAACCTAAGCCTATAGTAATTTGCATACAACCTCTTGTAACATCATTTCTGACAGCTCTTTAGCATCATAAGGTTTCTCCATTGACTTCTATAAAGTCCTCATGACAAAGCCAAAAAAGATTTGCTGAAAGTTTTAACTATCAAAGTTAAAATAAGTTGCTTAATTTCCAATTATTTTTCCTTTTAGAAATCAGGGACTATCTTGTATATGAGCAGCTTAAGAAAGTATCCATTTAATCTTAGGGACAATTTATATAAAAAATAAACTATACAGACATGAAACGTAGAAAAGAGAGTAAAGAAGACTAACCATCTTATGAAGGTATCTAGCAGCGATTCAAGAATCCAAATTCATCAAAGTAAACTCTCTCGTGTGCTTTTTGTTGTCACCATCATGTTTCATAACATCTCATAAAAATTCTCTGCAAAAAAAAAAATCATGAAAAGACTAGAATTGTTAACCTTCAACTCAAAGGAGCAAAAAATAAAAACTCTAAACATATGACAGGTCTGGAACGCTTGAACAGCTTTAGCGTGACTCCAATTAGTAAAGAATAAAAAAGCAGGAATTTTGTAACCTTAGCCTCCAATGGTTTTGCACACAACCTCTTGTAACACCATCATTTATGACAGCTCTTTAAGCTTCACATCATCAAGTTTGTCCAATGAATTGTATAAAGTCCTCATGCCAAAGCCAAGAAAGTTTAGCTAAACGTTTAAACTATCAAAGTGTAAAAGACAAGTTAGCTTCTTCCGTCTATTGCACATGTTCACCAAAAAGAAAAATGTAGACAAGATGTTAAATTTTTACTAGTGGGTTGAATATGTTTATTAGCTTCTTACAAGATTTAACTAGTCGTTTCAATAGATTCCAACCATACCAGAACAATCTTTAACAGTGTCCCCAATTATTTTCCTTTCCTAAATCAGACTCTTGCTAGTAGATAAGCCTAAGAAACTATCCACTTAATCTTCATGTCAACAAAATATAAAGATAAAGAATACAACTAGAAAACAAAGACTTGAGATGATAAAATCACTAACCATGTGAGCAGCAACCCAAGAAATCTAGTATTAGACAGCTTTAGTATATATATGTATAGTTAGAGGGTTGAGTATATTAATAAGTCATAATTATCTATTAAGTTAGAGTCTGTTCAGCTCCTCTAGAGGCTGTCTATCTTACTACAATCAGCCTATATATAGATGTTTGTTTGTACTCTCAATGATATACAAGAATACACTAATACAATACTTTATACAAAGTTTATTGTGGTATCAGAGCTAGGGATCACAACCCTAATCCTGCCGCCACCTTCAATTGGCAGCCACCACCTCCACCTTCAGCCGTAACCCACCTCCACCACCAATCACCACCCTCTCATGGCTCTTCTTGCTCCCTTTTCGACTGCTGACAAAACCAGTCACAATTCTCACAAGTTTGGCTTCACCCTCTCTCCTACCAACTATGGGTTTTGGAAGAACATGATCAAACCGTTCCTTGTTACAAACAATCTATTCGGCTACATAGATGCATCCATACCCTGTCCACCCAAAACCATTCCACCTGCTAATGATAAAGATGAACCCCAGCCCAACCGTAACTATGCGACGTGGATTTCGAATGATGCACATGTTCGCACATGTTCGCACCATCCTTACCTCCACCATCTCTGAAGCCTCTTTCCAACATGTGCAGGGAGAAACCTCCCGTGATCTCTGGTTATCTCTTGAACGAGCCTATGCGCCCCCAACATCCTCTCGTGTTTACACATTGAAGACTCAACTGATGCAGATCAAGATGAAAGGCGATGAAACAGCCTCTGCATACCTGACACGGGCACAATCCCTGTCGGATTCTCTGGCAAATATTGGCCATCCCATGGCCGAGACTGATTTGGTACTTGTTGTTATCGCAGGTCTCCGAGAAGAATACAATGGTTTAAAATCCACTCTGCTCACACGGCAGTTTCCAACAGCCTTTTCAGAATTGCATGGTTTGTTGGCTGATCATGATTATTTGATCACGAAAAATCAACCTGATGTTAACCCTACTCAGGCATTCGCTGCTACTACAATAAACCGCAACACAGCCCCTGCTCCTGGCGCATCCACGGCTCCATCAGACACCTTACACGCACTTCAGCAGTTGACCTCTCAGCTTGGTTTACAACTCCAGCCTGCTTCCACTTCTAATCAGCCACCGCAGGCCCTGTATACAAACAGGTCTTTCTCTCGTGGCTGTGGCAATCGTCGTGGTGGACGTGGTGGCAATCAGAACAGCTCTCGAAATTCAGTTGGCAACCGGAGTCAGTTTTCTTGGGCATCGAATCAGAACACAGTCTATGGTACGTGTAACCGTTGTGGGATTGGACATATCCCCTCACAATGCCCCAACCGTGATCCAGCTACTGTAAGGACACGCCAGCCATCTGCAAACTATGCTGACTATCGCTCACAAGCGTCTACAAGTACATGGCTACCAGATACAGGTTCTAGTAATCATGTTTCTCCAGATTTCGCAGGATTTGAACACTCGGAGCCATATTTCGGTGATGACAATCTTCATGTTGGTAATGGTACACCTCTCCCTATTCTTCATATTGACTCTACTCGGCTTTACTCACCCTCTAAAACTTTCTCTTTACACAATATTTTACATGTTCCTGAAATCAAAACTAACCTACTTTCTGTCCAAAAATTTTGTCAAGATAACAATGTCTTCTTCGAATTTCATGCTACTTTTTTTCTTGTGAAGGACAAATCTACACGCGCTACCCTCCTCATGGGTCCAAGTAATGGTGGCCTTTATTCTTTTCGTTTTCCAAAAGATCACCCAATCAAGAAAGTTGCTTTTTCAACAATTCGTGCTTCCTCCACCATTTGGCATCAACGGTTGGGACATCCACATCCACAACTTTTTGCTTCTATGATTTCTAAGTATTGTTTACCTGTTTTGAATAATGACACTGTTTCTCATTGTAATGCATGTTCCATTGGGAAATCGTCCAAACTTCATTTATTTCCTTCAAATTATAAAAGTACTCATGTTCTTGATTTGGTTTTTTGTGATGTGTGGGGCCCTGCGCCTGTTGCTTCTTTTGATGGTCATAAATATTTTCTGTTGTGTGTTGATCATTTTACTCGGTTTATGTGGATTTTCCCGTTAAAATACAAATCTGATGTTTTTAGCACATTTACCAACTTTATAAACATGGCGGAACGTCAATTTCAAACTACTTTGAAATCAGTCCAGACTGACGGGGGTGGTGAGTTTCGAAAACTCACACCTTTTCTCTCCTCCCTAGGCATTCAACATCGATTCTCGTGCCCACATACGAGTGAACAAAACGGCATGGTTGAACGACGTCATCGTCATGTCGTTGAAACCGGCCTTACACTCCTGGCTCAGTCCAATGTTCCACACCGGTTTTGGCATTTTGCCTTCGAAACAGCGGTTTATCTCATCAACCGTATGCCATCTAGAACCAACTCGCACACTTCTCCATTTGAACACCTTTTCAAACGCAAACCTGACTTGTCCTTCTTGCGTGTCTTTGGTTGTCAATGCTATCCGCATCTTCGCTCCTATAACACACATAAGATGGACTTTCGATCCACTTCATGCATTTTTCTTGGCTACAGCACCGCACATCATGGATATCGGTGCTTTATCCTATTACCGACCGCATTTATATCGCTCGTCATGTTCGCTTTAACGAGTTGTCCTTCCCATTTGCCTCCACACCTCTCAAAATTCCTGTTTCATCACCTGAGTCTCCATATATCTCTTCCTACCCTAACCCATCTATGCCTTTTTCCGATCCAAGTAATGCCGAGCTGAGCCACACACCTCTTCAATCTGCCACTACTAACCCAACAGCCTCACCCCAAACGGCCTCACCCCAAACAGCTCCAACCCAAACAGCTACACCCCAAACAGCCTCCCACCAAACAGCCTCGACCCAACCACCTTCGATCGTCCAAACCAACCCTAATACACCTCCCAATACCTCTAATCAACCTTCCCAACCACAACCCCGCCCTAGACCAGCTAATCTACGCCCTAACCCTAAACAAACTCAACCTTTTAATCCTACCTCCTATCATACTACCTCTCATCCACCTGAACCTACTTCATTTGCCATTGCCAACAAAGATCCTCACTGGCAACAAGCCATGGCTGCTGAGTATTCAGCTCTTATGAAAAATGGTACATGGTCCTTGGTTCCTCATGTTCCTGGTGCTAATTTGGTGGACTGTAAATGGGTATATAGACTTAAAAGAGACCAAACTGGCAAAATTACAAGATATAAAGCTCGCCTCGTGGCTAAAGGGTTTCATCAACAACCAGGAATTGACTACACCGAAACATTCAGTCCGGTTGTTAAGTCAACCACCATTCGTGTTGTGCTTTCTCTTGCGGTTACACAACAATGGTCTCTTCGCCAGCTAGATGTTCAAAATGCCTTTCTTCATGGAGATCTCAAAGAAACGGTTTACATGACCCAACCTCCTGGTTTTGTTGACACTACAAGACCTCATCATGTGTGTCGTTTGCACAAGTCCTTATATGGACTTAAACAAGCCCCTCGTGCGTGGTTTCATCGTCTGACATCGACGCTGACCACCCTCGGTTTTTAGGGTTCCCGGACTGATCCATCACTATTTGTTTATTCTCGGCATGGTACACTTTTATATATGCTGGTATATGTTGATGACATTATTTTGACAGGAAATAACAGCGCCGCTATTGACACGGTTGTTCAGCGTCTCAGTCAGACATTTCCCATTCAGGATATGGGCGCCCTCTCTTATTTTTTGGGTATTGAGATTTCTCGTGCAGGTCTTGATATGCTTCTTTCGCAGCAGAAATACATCAACGACCTTCTGGTTCGTGCTGGTCTCTTTACTGCTAAACCAGTTCCTACACCAATGTCCACCTCACATACATTGTCTCTTGGTGATAGTCCTCCCTTCGCTGATCAGGTTAAGTATCGTCAGATCGTGGGTGCACTACAGTATGCCACCCTGACACGACCCGATATCTCGTTTGCAGTTAATAAAGTTTGTCAATTTATGCATTCACCTACAGAGAACCATTGGTCAGCAGTTAAACGAATACTCAGATATCTTAAGGGAACGTCCAACCGGGGCCTTTTGTTGTCTCACAAGTCTAGTTCTCAACTTCATGCTTACACGGATACAGCTTTCAACTCTCTGAGTGCTTTCTCTGACGCTTATTGGGCTAGCTGCCCGGATGACCGTCGATCCACGGGGGGATTTGCAATATATTTGGGTTCTAATCTGGTTTCATGGTCCGCGCGAAAACAACGCACTGTATCTCGGTCATCTACAGAATCCGAATACAAGGCTTTAGCAGATACCGTGGCTGAATTAACTTGGCTGCAAACATTATTACAGGAATTGCGAGTTCAGGTGCAATCGGTTCCAACTCTATGGTGTGATAATCTGGGTGCTACTTATTTGTCAGCAAATCCTGTCTTTCATGCTCGCACCAAACATGTTGAAGTTGATTTTCACTTCGTTCGAGAAAAAGTTGCTCAGGGGCATCTATCAGTTCAGTTCATCTCAACACATGACCAGATTGCTGATGTCTTTACAAAACCTCTATCTACTGATCGTTTCACATTGCTAAGATCCAAGCTGCAGGTTGCTAACCGGCCTTAGCTTGCGGGGGAATATTAGACAGCTTTAGTATATATATGTATAGTTAGAGGGTTGAGTATATTAATAAGTCATAATTATCTATTAAGTTAGAGTCTGTTCAGCTCCTCTAGAGGCTGTCTATCTTACTACAATCAGCCTATATATAGATGTTTGTTTGTACTCTCAATGATATACAAGAATACACTAATACAATACTTTATACAAAGTTTATTGTCTAGTTCTTCAAGATAAAGTCTCTCGTGAGCTTTTTGTCGTCACCGAGGTGTGTCACAACATCTCTTAAAATTCCTTGCAAGAGAAGCTACGGTATGACAAGAATTGTTCATATTCTTTGACTCAAAAATTTTAACCTCTGCATATGATAGACGCACAACATATTTGACAGCTGCAAAAATTAAAGGTAAAATTAAGGGTAGTTCTCACTAGTAGATGATTGTAATCAGCAAAGAACAAAAAACACAAATTTTGAAATCAGAGCCTACAATGGTTTACACGTAACCTCCTGAGAGATCAATTCTGACAGCTAAGCTTAAGATCATCAAGTTTCTCCAATGACTTGTCTAGAGTGTAATCTAATTGACACCAATTTCAGGTCCAAGCTTTAACAATGTCTCCAAAGCACACCTGTGTCGCTTCACAAACCCGTGCTGCTCATTTATCCTTGTAACAAACAGAAACTTTAATAGGCTGATAGTAATTACATATTGCCTAATAACTTAGTGAATATAGTATTCTATAAAAGACCGATATAGCAGATCGCCACAGCAATTAGTAATATGATTAAAAAGCATGAATTTTGAAACCTGAGCCTATTGTGGTTTGCAGACAACCTCTTGTAACGTCATTTCTGACAGCTCTTTAACACCGTAAGGTTTCTCCATTGACTTCTATAAAGCGCTCGTGACAAAGCCAAAAAAGATTTGCTGAAAGTTTTAACTCATCGTCGTACTCAGCATATCTGTTAATAAATAGCTTATTAATGTGTATTTATATTGTATTCATTGTGTCTATTCATCTTCTTGTATTTAGTGTGTCTATTCATCTTCTTGTATTTAGTATTTTACATGTATATATTGTGTGCTCCTCCATATGTGAGGTATGCATTATTTTCAATATTCACATGGTATAGAGCCATTTCCTCTTCCTCTCCCTCCCTTCTTCTTTCATCTTCCATCTCCTTCAACTCATCCATGGCTGGCTCTTCCTCTTCAACCGACTCCATATCCATGAGTTCCATCTCTCACATGCTCACTATCAAATTATCCCCCACCAACTATCTCTATTGGAAAAATCAAATGGAACCCCTTCTTACCGTTCACAATCTCATCTCTCACGTTGATGGTACATCCGATCCACCCTCTCCCACCGTTCTGCAAGATGCAAAATCTGTCCCAAACCCTCTTTATTCCCTATGGCTTGCTAATGACAAACGTGCTATTATGGTCCTTAATGCCTCGCTTACTGAAGAAGCCATTGCCGAGGTCATTGGACTATCTTCTGCCCGCTCCATGTGGCTGGCCTTGGAGACTGCTTTCAGCAATACTTCCATCGAACGTGTCCAGAATCTGCGTGATCAGCTCCGACAAATCACCAAAGGATCTTCCTCTGTTGCTGACTTTGGTAGAAAGTTCAAACTAATCTGCGATCAACTCTCGGCAGCCGGCTATCCGGTTGATGATGCTGACAAAAATCACTGGTTTCTTCATGGTTTGGGTGCTGCGTTTGAGAGTTTCTCAACTGCTATGCGTGCGGCTAAACCACCAACTGTGTTTCGTGAACTTTTGGTTCAAGCGGAGTCACACGAACTGTTTCTTAAATCCATTCATGCCACCGAATCACCCACCGTGGCCTTCAATTCTCGGTCTATTCGTGGGGGCCGTGGTGGTCGTGGTGGCCAGTTTCGCCCTCCTTCTTCCAGAGGACGTGGTCGTGGTCGTGGTCGCCGAACTCCTCATTGCCAACTGTGTCGTCAAGATGGACACTATGCTAATCACTGTCCAACCCTTCCATCTTTTGCCTCCCAAGCAGCCCCTGCCGCATCAGATATAGCAAATGCTTTTCTAGCCCAATGTCATGTTGCTTCTTCCAGCCCTGACTGGATCGCCGATACCGGTGCTACTGATCACATGAATCAAGCTGCTACAAATCTTCATAAGTCAGCACCCTTTACCGGTGACACCAAAGTCTTATTCGGAAATGGTAATTCCCTTCCTGTTACGCATGTTGGTTCTCACCAACTACCTAATAATATCTCTTTGAACGATGTTCTGGTAGTTCCACACTTAATGAATAATCTGCTGTCTGTAAGCAAGTTAACCAAAGATAATAACTTGGATGTTTTATTTTCACAACCATCTTTTTACATCCAGGACGAACAACGAAGCAAGTGCTAGCCCAAGGAAGATGTGAAGATGGCTTGTACGTGCTGAAGTCTTGCCCTTAAGCTTTTAATGTTATTAAGAATAAAGCTTCTTTTGAAATTTGGCATTCTAGATTGGGCCATGTCTCCTATGATACGATTTCTATGTTAAATAAACTTGGTTGTGTTAATCTTACATCTATATTGCCTAAACCTGGGATTTGTAACACATGTGAGATGTCTAAAGGTCATCGTTTACCATTTCAACTTAATGACAAACGTGCATCTCATTGTCTTGACTTATAGTCCATTGTGACTTATGGGGACCTTCACCTATTTGGCTATTTCCTCTATGAATAACTTTAGATATTATGTCATATTTGTGGATGATTTTTCTCGTTTCACCTGGTTCTATCCTCTACGAACCAAGTCTGAATTTTTTGCAATTTATTCCACCTTTGTAACATTTGTCCAAACTCAATTTTCACGCAAAATAAAGGTTTTTCAAAGTGATGGTGGCACGGAGTTCCTTAATCACAATGTCAAAAACCTTCTTAATGATAATGGCACATTTCATCGCATTTCATGCCCATATACACCATCTCAAAATGGTCGTGCCGAACGGAAGCACCGCCATGTTGTCGAGACCGGCTTGGCTCTACTTTTCAACAGTAATCTTCCAACTTCATATTGGGAACATGCCTTTGCTAGTGCTGTTCATATAATCAACAGGTTGCCTACCAAAGTTTTGGATAATCGGTCACCCTTTGAAGTTCTGTTTTTGGTGCCTCCGGATTATACCAATTTTCATGTATTCGGGTGTCGTGTATACCCATACTTACGGGATTATTCGGAGCATAAGCTGGCTCCTCGCAGTCTTCCGTGCATCTTTATTGGATACTGCTCTCAATATAAAGGCTACAAATGTTTGGAACCTAACACTGGACGGATCTTGTCACCCGAAATGCTCGCTTTGATGAAACCTATTTACCGTTCAAAACCTCAACTTCACCCACCAATATCCTTCATTTGCCATGGCATACTTACATAGATAACATCACTACTTCTTCACAGAACCCCCCTATGTCTTCTTCTTTCCACAACCCATCACCCTCCTCCCCTACCCATTCAACTATTGGCTGCTGTGACCCATTTCTCTCGGTTGCCTCCACTTTATCCACACCCATTCCTCCAAACCCACCCCCCACTTCTACTACTCAACCCTCACCTCCTACCATACCTGTTACCACCCAAACCGAAACCTCTCCCACTGTTCTCACCCCCATCGAGCCTACTATCCCCTCTACCCTACCCCAAACCGAACCCTCCAACATAATCCCCACCCAAACCGTTGCCTCTACTGTCCCTCAGGTACCGTCTCTCTCTCCTACGGCTCCAACCACCACCGCTACCTCATCTCATCCCATGATTACCCGTGCTAAAGATGGTATATTTAAACCTCGACATCGGGCTGACCTTGCTTTTACTCACTCGAATCGGCTCCTTCAATCATTGCTTACTACCACCAATCCCAAAGGAGTCAAATCTGCTTCTAAACACTCTCATTGGATTGAGGCTATGAATCATGAACTTAATGCCCTCTACAAAAATGATACTTGGGTTCTTGTTCCTCGCCCAGCTACCCACAATGTTGTTGGATTTAAATGGTTATTTCGCACCAAATTTCGTGCTGATGGTAGCATCGATCGTTATAAGGCTCGTCTCGTTGCACAAGGTTACTCTCAAGTTCCAGGTCTAGACTATTCACATACGTTTAGCCCTGTTGTCAAAGCCACCACGGTTCGGGTTGTTCTTTCGTTAGCTGTGGTCAATAATTGGAAACTTCGTCAGCTCGATGTCAACAACGCTTTTCTTCATGGCAAAATCACTGAACGGGTGTTTATGGAACAACCGCCTGGGTTTGCTAACCCACATTTTCCAAATCATGTTTGCTTGCTTAAGAAAGCCATCTACGGGTTAAAGCAAGCGCCTCGTGCTTGGTTTGATCGCTTAAGCACATTTCTCTTTCAATGTGGGTTTTCATGTAGCCGTGCTGATGCATCATTATTTGTGTATAATCACAAAGGCTGTCTCATTTACCTTCTTGTGTATGTCGATGACATTATTGTGACCGGTAACAATGATGAGTTTATCTCCTCCTTTGTCGCCAAACTTCACTCTGAATTTGCTATCAAGGACCTTGGCTCCTTGAATTATTTTCTTGGCTTAGAAGTTACTCCTACTGATGATGGATTATTCTTGAGTCAAGCAAAATATGCTCATGATATACTCTCACGTGCAGATCTTCTTGATTGCAAACCGGTTCATACCCCTCTTGCTCCAAATGAAACCCTATCTTCTGCAGGTGCTCCTCTACCTGATGTTACTTCATACCGTTCATTAGTTGGCGCACTTCAATATCTAACCATCACCAGGCCGGACATTGCCTATGCTGTGAACCAAGTTAGTCAATTTCTCCAATCTCCAACCCTTGATCATCTTCAACATGTTAAACGCATTCTGAGATATATTAAGGGAACCATATCCTATGGACTTGTTTTCTCTCGGGTCTCCTCTCCGACTGTTCTCGGTTACTCTGATGCCGATTGGGCTCGCTGCATTGACACTCGACGGTCTACTTATGGGTAATCTATATACCTTGGGAACAACCTCATCTCATGGAGTGCTAAGAAACAACCCACTGTTGCCCGTTCTAGTTGTGAGAGTGAATATCGTGCCATGGCTAACATCGCTGCTGAAATTCTTTGGGTCATTAATCTCCTACGGGATTTACAAGTCTTCACCTCGGAAACTCCAACCTTATTTTGTGACAATAAAAGTGCTATCTTCTTGACTCAAAATCCCGTATCTCACAAACGGGCCAAACATATTGATCTTGATTATCACTTCATTCGTGAGCTGGTTACATCAGGCCGCCTTCGTACTATCTTCTTATCATCCAAGCTTCAGGTTGCGGATATATTTACCAAAAGTCTTCCTAGGTCTCAATTCGAACACTTTCGGGATCGGCTTTGCATTCGTCCGCCACCGTTTCGCTTGAGGGAGGATGTTAATAAATAGCTTATTAATGTGTATTTATATTGTATTCATTGTGTCTATTCATCTTCTTGTATTTAGTGTGTCTATTCATCTTCTTGTATTTAGTATTTTACATGTATATATTGTGTGCTCCTCCATATGTGAGGTATGCATTATTTTCAATATTCACAATATCCCACCATTAGCAAAGCTAAGGTAGGGTCTGAGGAGGGTAAGATGTAGACAGCCTTACCTCTACGCCGTAAGAATAGAGAGGCTGCTTCCAATGAGACCCTCGGCTCATGATGCCTAATTAACCAACCAACCAACCCAATGGTTTTAACGTTATTTTCACAAAAATAAAGTAAAATAACGTTAAAACTAGTGCAACTTTACTTTTGCCCCTTAAGAACCGACACATATGTACATTATATGCGCGCACCGAAAACGGGGCTCTGCTGAAAGTTTTAACTGTCAATGTTAAAATAAGTTACTTAATTTCCAATTACTTTTCCTCTTTAAAAATGAGGGACTATCTTGTATATGACCTTAAGGAAGTATCGATTTAATCTTTTGGGCAATTTATATAAAATATAATCTATACAGACATGAAACTTAGAAATGAGACAGTAAAGACTAACCATCTTATGAAGGTTACTAGCAGCGATTCAAGACTCCAAATTCACCAAAGTATACTCTCTCGTGTGCTTTTTTTTGTCACCACCATGTTTCACAACATCTCATAAAAATTCTCTGCAAAAAAAATCATGAAAAGACTAGAATTGTTAAACTTCAACTCAAAGGAGCAAAAAAAACCCTCAACAAATGACAGGTCTGGAACGCTTCAACAGCTGCAGAGTGACTCAATTATTAAGGAATAAAAAAGCAGGAATTTAAAACCTTAACCTCCAACGGTTTTGCACCCAACCTCTTGTAACACCATCATTTATGACAGCTCTTTAAGCTTCACATCATCAAGTTTCTCCAATGAATTGTATAAAATCCTCATGCAAAAGCCAAGAATGTTTAGCTAAATATTTAAACTATCAAAGTGTAAAAAACAGGTTAGCTTCTTCCCTCTATTGCACATGTTCAATAGATTCCAAACGTACCAGAACAATCTTTAATAGTGTCCACAATTATTTTCCTTTCCTAAATCACACTCTTGCTAGTAGATAAGCCTAAGGAACTATCCACTTATCCTTCATGTCAATAAATTTAAAGATAAAGAATACAACTAGAAAACAAAGAGTTGAGATAATAAAAACACTAACCATCTTAGCAGCAACCCAAGAAATCCTAGTTCTTCAAGATAAAGTCTCTCGTGAGCTTTTTGTCGTCACCGATGTGTGTCACAACATCTCTTAAAATTCCTTGCAAGAGAAGCTAAGGTATGACAAGAATTGTTCATATTCTTTGACTCAAAAATTTTAACCTCCGCATATGATAGACGCACAATGTATTTGACAACTGCAAAAAATTAAAGGTAAATTTAAGGATTGTTCTCACAAGTAGATGATTGTAATCAGCAAAGAACAAAAAAGACAAATTTTGAAACCAGAGCCTACAATGGTTTACACATAACCTCCTGAGATATCAATTCTGACGGCTAAGCTTTGTAAGCAAACAATCTGATCACACCAAGATCTTGTGGAACACCCACGACGCTTTTTCTTATTAATTGAATAAATTGAGAGTACATCAAAAACAGAATTCGTCTATCTATTTAAAGACCAAAAAACTAAAAAAACTCTCCTAAAACGAAGCGACATCATTATCGACATAAAAACATTAAATAAACACAAAAACAAATACTTAAACTTATCCGGAATCAACTAACAATCGCCCCCTTGATTCTGGTCTTAGTCAGGTCTTCAACTCCCAAAATACTTCTCATCTCAAGAAACTTAATCCTCGGCAAAGCTTTTGTTAAAACATCAGCCTTCTGTTTTTCTCCACTCACGTGTTCCACACTCACTAAATTCTTCTCCAACACTCTCCTGGATAAAATGATACTTTGTATCAATGTGTTTACTCCTACCATGAACAACAGGGTTCTTCATCAACTCGATTGCTGATTTATTATCTACCAGTAACTTGATTTTCCCAGTTTTCTTTCCAGTTAATTCTTCGATTATTGCTTTCAACCAAATGGCTTGACATGCTATGGCTGTTGCAGCCATAAATTCAGCCTCACATGATGATAAGGCCACTGAGTTTTGCTTCTGACTACTCCATGCTAATGGACCACCCCCATAATAGAAAATCAACCATGTTGTACTCTTTCCATCTACTCGGTCACTTGCATGCGAGCTATCACTGTACCCAACCAGTTCATCACTTCCATTTCTTGTGTATCTAATTTCGAAACCCAATGTTCCTTTAATGTATCTTAACAAGTGTTTAACAGCCTGCATATGTGTACCTTTTGGTTCTTCCATAAACCTGCTAGTTACTCCCACAGCAAAGTTTATGTCTGTCCGGGTATGTGTTAAATATCGTAGACATCCAATGATGCTTCGATACATTGTGGGATCCACCAATTCACCATTGTCATCTTTTGAGAGCTGTAAGCCAGGTTCTGTAAAACCGTGTAATATTTCTTTCTTATTGATTCAATAATAAACGTAAATAGACATCTTAATATAGATGAGAACATTTACACTTAACCACCATCTAAATATATCTAATTGCAATATATTGTCTAACATTCCCCCGCAAGTTGAGGGCGGGGTGCGACCTGCAACTTGGACCTTAAAAACAAAAATCGTTGTGATGGAAGAGCTTTGGTGAAGACATCAGCAATCTGGTCATTGGTTGAGATGAACTGAACGTTGAGCTTGCCTTGAGCTACCTTTTCACGAACAAAATGGAAATCCACTTCCACGTGTTTAGTTCGAGCATGAAACACAGGATTGGCCGATAGGTAAGTAGCACCTAGATTATCACACCAAAGAGTAGGAGGAGCTTTTGTGACAACCCCGAGTTCACTTAAAAGAGCTTCAAGCCAGGTTATCTCAGCAACAGTATCTGCAAGAGCTTTATATTCAGACTCGGTGGAGGATCGGGAAACCGTTTTCTGTTTACGCGCGTTCCATGAAATTAGATTTGAGCCCAAATATATGGCATATCCTCCCGTGGACCGACGGTCGTCAGAACAGCCGGCCCAGTCAGCATCAGAGTATGCACGCAAAGATTGCTGCCACTGAGCATCAGCAAAGGCGTGCAAAGTGGAGGCAGAGCCATGACGAAGAAAAAGACCAAGATTGGATTTGCCCTGTAAGTAACGAAGGATGCGCTTAACAGCAACCCAATGATTTTCTGCAGGAGCGTGCATAAATTGACAGACTTTATTCACCGCGAAAGCAATATCTGGTCGTGACAAAGTAACATATTGTAAAGCTCCCACCACCTAGCGATATTGAGTAGGGTCTGCTAAAGAAGGGCTGTCACCTAAAGTCAAGTTGTGAGAACTGCTCATCGGAGATGCAACCGGCTTACATTGAGATAATCCAGTACGATGAAGAAGGTCAGAGATGTACTTGCGCTGAGATAAAAGAAGATGTTTGCCATGAGGAACAACCTCAATCCCTAAAAAATAATGTAAGGCTCCTAAATCTTTAATAGCAAAAGTGGTTCCCAGTTTTGTGATAACATTAGTGATTGCCTGATCATTGTTACCTGTAATTATGATGTCATCAACATAGATGAGGGCATAGACAAGTGTACCAGGTCTGTTTAAGATATACAAGGATGGATCCGTTTTAGACCCGTGAAAACCTAGCTGGTGAAGAACAGAAGTGAGACGTTGAAACCAGGCCCTTGGAGCCTGTTTGAGTCCATATAAGGACTTATGACGTAAACACACATGATTTGGTTTTTGTTGATCTATAAAACCTGGAGGCTGACGAAGATAGACAGTTTCAGTTAAGTCCCCATGTAAAAACGCATTCTGGACATCAAGTTGCCTAAGAGACCATTGGTGAGTGATGGCTAGAGAGAGAACAACTCGAATGGTTGTGGCTTTAATAACTGGACTAAATGTTTCTTGAAAATCAATGCCAGGAATTTGACCATAGCCTTTTGCAACTAACCGGGCCTTGTGGCGAACGACCTTTCCAGTTGGATCTTTTTTTAACATGTAAACCCATTTGCAATCAATGACATTAGTGTTAGCAACATAAGGGACAAGAGACCATGTGCCATTCTTAAGAAGAGCCTCATACTCATCAATCATGGCATTACGCCGCTCCGGTGATTTGTTGGCAATAGCAAAAGAAGTGGGTTCAATAGAGTTTGTTGGGATGGTTTATGTGTTGAAAGCAGAATTATTATAACAGGATGAGGGTTTGGGATTTTTTCTAAGATTAGGTGGACGAGAACGAGGGGGTGGGGTGGAGGTGGGGGAGGGGTGGGTGTGGGAGATGCGGTAGGTGAGGGAGTTGGCTGGGAAAAGTTGACAGGAGAGGAAGAAATTTGGGTTGGAGGCGATGTAGGAGAATTGGTAGGTGAAGTAGGAGAGTCAAGAGGTGAAGATGTTGTGGGATGTAATGGCTGATGATGAGAGATATCAGGATGGGGATAAGAGGAAATATAAGGATCGGTGGAAGTAGCAATAGATTCGGTTGTAGAAGATTGAAAAGGAAAAACAAGCTCATTAAAACGGACGTGACGAACAATGTATACGCGATTCGTTTCAAGATCGAGACACCGATACCCATGGTGAATCGGGCTATATCCCAAAAAAACACAAGGAGTGGAACGAAAGTCCATTTTATGTGGACGATAAGGACGTAGCAGGGGAAAGCATTGACAACCAAAAACACGAAGGAACGAGTTATCAGGAGATCGTTTATAAATATATTCAAATGGGGATTTATTGGATGAGATTCGTGAGGGCATACGATTAATGAGATAAACAGCAGTTTCGAATGCATGATGCCAATAACGTTGTGGTGCATGAGAATGAGCAAGAAGAGCAAGACCTGTTTCAACAACATGACGATGACGACGTTCAACAATCCCATTTTGTTCACTCGTGTGTGGACACGAACGACGATGAATAATACCAAGAGAAGAGAAAAAGGGTGTCAAAGTACGAAATTCACCTCCCCAATCCGTTTGAACTGTTTTTAACTTGGTATTGAATTGTCGTTCAACCATGGTCACAAATGTTTTAAAAGTTTGATAAACATCAGATTTGTGAGCAAGCGGATAAAACCACATGTAACGAGAATGGTGATCAACACACAACATAAAGAAACGATAACCATCACAAGATAAAACAGGCGCAGGGCCCCAAACATCACAATAAATTAAATCCAAAATATTATGACTACGAAAACTTGAATTATTTAATGATAGTTTGGAAGATTTTCCCATTTGACAAGAAGTACATAAAGTAGGAAACAACTTTGTGGAAACAGGTAAAGAACAAGTAGAAACAATGGACTGAAAAACACGTGCATGAGGATGACCAAGACAATGATGCCAGATAGTTGAGGATGCTTTGGTAGCTGTGAAGGCAATCCGTTTGATGGACTTTAACTTTGGAAGATGAAGTGAATACAGACCATGATCACTTGGGCCCTTGAGCAGAATAGTGTGGGTAGACTCGTCCCTCACAACAAAAAACGAAGAATGAAATTCAAAAAACACATTATTATCATTGCAGAATTGTTGAACAGATAATAAGTTCTTTTTAATTTCAGGTACGTGTAGAATATTAGAAAGATTATAGGTTTTAGATGGGGAATAGAATTGCGAGGAACCAATATGATAGATAGGGAGAGGGTTACCATCGCCAACTTGGAGTGAGTCGTTACCATGATAAGCTTCTGAGTAGTCTAAGTTTGATAAGTCTGGAGTAACGTGACTATTGGACCCAGTGTCAGGAAACCATGCGCTAGCTTGTGAACCAGTATCTGAAAAATTTGCATAATTTGCTTGAGACTGTGAATGATTTGATCCAATCTGGTTTGGACACTGAGATGGAATATGACCAATTCCGCATCGGTTACAATGACCATAAACAGTATTTTGAGTAGAGGCCCATGAGAACTGTCGTTTTGGACCACCATGATTGGAAGAAGCACGAGTGTCACGGTTGTTGAAATTTCGATTGGAATTCCCACGGTGACCACGATTGTTGCCACGATTAAAGTTTTTGTTGAAGTTTCTGTTACTGCCACGATTAGCATAAAATGCTTGTGGTTGAGGCTGTTGTGATGCTACTGGGTTAAGTTGATAGCCAAGTTGTGAAGCAGCTTGTTGAAGAGTGGCTAATTGTGACTGTTGTAAGGTATTAGAATGAAGCAGGGAATTACCAGTAGAGGCGATGAAAGCCTGTGGGGATGCATGAGTCACTTTGTTGATCATGAAGTCATGATCATCAATGAGACCACGCAATTCGTTGAACTGAATATATCTAATTACACTCCCACATGTTTGCATTCTTTAACACTTTGGTCGCATATCCTTCTTGGCAGATTGTTATACCATCACTTGTCTGCACGACTTCCATTCCCAAATCACTCATTTCGAAGCTTCTTTTCATTTGATTCTTGAAGTTTGCAATTTCTCTTGTACTCGATCCCGTGACTATCAAGTCATCTACATACACCCCAATTATTAATACTCCTGTTGATTCTTCCTATCGATATAGTGCATATTCTCTTGGGCTTCGATGGAAACTCAGATTTTTCAACACTTTATCCAACCTTATATTCCAGGCCCGAGGTGCTTGTCGTAAGCCATACAGGGCTTTGTGTAATTTATACACCATTTGTTCCTTTCCTTTTCTAACAAACCCCTCGGGTTGTCTTACATACACTTCTTCTTGTAGTTCACCATGCAAGAACGCAGATTTTACGTCCAAGTGGTGAACCTCCCATCCAACCGTGCCTTATATGGAGTGATCCTTCCATTTGCATCTTTCTTCACCTTGAATACCCACTTTAACCCTATTGGCTTCTGTTCCTTTGGTAGGCTGACAAGCTTCCATGTTCCGTTTCGTTCGATGGCATCGATCTCTTCTTTCATTGCTAATTTCCATTCTTCTTTACTATTTGCATCTTCAAACGTTTCTGGTTCTTCATTTAGCAGCAACATTTCTGGGTCATCATACTTGGGTGGTTCGAATGGGATCTGTTGTAGCACTTGTGTTCTTGTCAGTATCTCTTCCATATTTCGAAATCCTTGAGGTGGAGTGTCATCATAACACGATCTTGAGATTGAGCTGCTGGGGCTTTCATTGTGGAGGTTTGAGGATCTTGCTGGACTGTTACTATTGTACTGGGCAGGAAGTGGTGTGGTAGCTTCTGGTTGGGCTGTTGGAGTATCATTCATATCAGGTGCATGTATTGTGGTGTCTGTTTGTGGTTGCTGGTATTGGCCATTTCGCTCGTCTTCTTCCACCAAAAATTCTGTTACTTCGTGTTCATTGCTTTGTACTGACCAGTTCCATGATTTCTTTTCTTCGAAGCGAACGTCCCGATTAACAGTTATCTTCCCTGTTCTTGGGTTGTATAGCCTGTAGGCTTTACTCCCTGGTTCAGTTCCGAGATTAATCATCTGTTCACTCCTATCTGCTAGCTTTGTGAGTTTCACCGAGGGGATCTTTACATGAGCCAGACACCCGAACACCTTGAGGTGTTCAAGGTTGGGTTTCCACCCTTTGAATGCTTCATACGGGGTCTTTTTCTCTACTGCCTTGGTTGGGGTTCTATTCAAAAGGGACACTGCGTGTCGCACTCCTTCCCCCCACATCTATTGGGGTAGCTTCATTGCCTTCAACATCGATATCGTGGTTCCAAGTACGGTTTGGTTCCTCCTTTCGACCACGCCATTTTGTTGGGGCGTGTACGGGGCTGTGAGGAACCTTTTAATACCTTCTGCACTACATACCTGCTCAAACTCAGCAGAGGTGAACTCCCCGCCTCGATCGGTTCTTAGGGATTTTATCTTGAGTCCGCTTTCCAATTCCACTGCTTGCTTGAATATTTTGAAAGCCTCGAGTGCCTGGTCCTATGTCTTCAGCATTTGAATCCACATGAACCTGCTATAATCATCAACCAATAGCAAGAAATACATGTTCCTAGTCGGGGTAGGCGGTGAGATTGGACCACAGAGGTCAGCATGGATCAAATCCAGGGGCTTATTTGCTCGGAACTTTGCTTGGGGGGGAAAGGGAACTGCTTCTGTTTTCCGACCAAGCATGCTTCACACAGCTGGGATTTCTGTTCAATCCTTGGCACTCCTGCTGTGAGATCCTCCTTGGACATTCTTCTCATGGCTTCAAAGTTCAGGTGGCCTAACCGGGCGTGCCACAGCCATGCTTCATCATCCAGTTTCGAGAGTAGGCAAACTGGTGGAGCTACTTGAACTTGATCTTATAAAGATGGTTCTGGGATTTCTTAACCTTCATGAGAGTGGCTCCCTGTTGATCGTACAGCCACAGAAGACCATTTTGCATGTGGATTTTACATCCAGTTTCATCAAACTGTCCTAGGCTTAATATGTTATTACACAACTCAGGTATGTAATAAACATTTGTCACAAGCCTTTGTTCCCCATTTTTGCACCGGAAGAGGATGGATCCCTTGCCTTTTATTTCCACATCCAAGCCATCACCGAACTTTACTTTTCCAACCAGCTTTTCATCGAGCTCACTGAAATAGCTTTGTTCCCCGGTCATATGATTGCTTGCCCCATTATCCAAATACCAGGTTCCACCATCGCTTTTATCTTCATCATACATGCTTGGGAATACGTTTTCTTCATTTAGCATAACTTGTTCTTGTGAAGTTTTCATCAGTAGTAAAGTGGGTTCATCATCTTCCTTTGTCAAGTTGGCTTCTTCATTTTGTCTTTTCGGAGCCCAGCAGGCTGATGCAAGGTGCCCAACTCTGTCGCAATTATAGCACCTTCGTTCAGTTTTAATCTGCTGTCTGTTTTGCTGTGTTGTTAATTTCGGTTTGTCCACCTATCTCCGTTCGGTGGTCTTCTTCCTCCTCTTCCACGATAGTTGGATCTGCCTCTTCCACAGCCTTGACCGGTGAAGTTAGTCTGGCCTGATCCACGGCCTCTACCTCCTTGCTTTGACTCTCCCTTTTGTTTTTCTTGCCACTCTTCCTTTGTTAGGAGTAACTTTTCTGGCATGTTCGAGGTTGTGGCAACAGGTTTAACCCGTTCCTCATACGCCTTGAGGCGTCCAACTAGCTCTTCGAACATCATAGTGTTTAAATCTGAGAATTGTTCAATCGCCGCAACGATTGAAAGGAATCTGTCTGGTGCAGCACCCAGTAGCTTCTTGACTTTAGTCTTTTCTTCCATTGCAATTCGAAGAGTTCGAAACTTGGACATTACTTCCCCAATTTTCCCGGCAAAGTCGTCGATCGAATCCCCATCTTTCATGCTCAGCAATTCAAATTCCCGATTCAGATTCTGAATTCAGGCTTGTTGAACACGATCCGCCCCAAGATACATCACCTTGAGTGCGTCCCATACATCCTTCGCATCCCTATGCCAAGCTACTTGCAACAGAATCTCTTCAGGCGGCGCCTGAAAGATGAAGGCCCTTTCCTTCTTCCGAATTTTGACATCCACTTCAACTCCAGTGGGTGTTCGATGGCATCCCAAATTCCTTGGGCATCCATGAACGATTCCATCTTAATGGCCCACGATGTATAATTTGTTGCAGACAGTAGAGGACATTGATAGGTGATGGAGCCGCCATCCCTTACGGGGACTATGATGGCGTCATTCTTAAGCCCAGTAGCGATAATCCTTGATTCTCGGCCATGGATTAGCGATTGTCTTTTCTTCTTCTTCAAGCTCGACACCAGACTCTGATACCAGATTGTAAGCAAACAATCTGATCACACCAAGACCTTGTGGAACACCCACGACACTTTTTCTTATTAATTGAATAAATTGAGACTTGAGAGTACATAAAAAAAAGAATTCGTCTATCTATTTAAAGACCAAAAAACTAAACAAACTCTCCTAAAACCAAGCGACATCATTATCGACATAAAAACATTAAATAAACACAAAAACAAATACTTAAACTTATCCGGAATCAACTAACAAGCTTAACATCATCAAGTTTCTCGAATGACTTGTGTAGAGTGTTTATCTACATTACACCAATTTCAGGTCCAAGCTTTAACAATGTCTCCAAAGCACACCTTTGTTGCTTCACAAACCCCTGCTCATTTATCCTTGTAACAAACAGAAACTTTAATCTGCTCATTTGTGGTTACATATTTCCAAATAACTTAGTGAAAATAGTATTCTATAAAAGACCGATATAGCAGAACGTCTCAGCAATTAGTAATGATTAAAAAGCAGGAATTTTGAAACCTGAGCCTATAGTGGTTTGCAGACTACCCCTTGTAACGTCATTTCTGACAGCCCTTTAGCATCATAAGGTTTCTCCATTAACTCCTATAAAGTCCTCATGACAAAGCCAAAAATGATTTGCTGGAAGTTTTAACTATCAAAGTTAAAATAAGTTAATTTCCAATTATTTTTCCTTTTAAAAATCAGGGACTATCTTGTATATGAGCTTAAAGAAGTATCCATTTAATCTTCGGGACAATTTATATAAAAAATAAACTATACAGACATGAAACGTAGAATGAGATAGGAAAGAAGACTAACCATCTTATGAAGGTTACTAGCAGCGATTCAAGAATCCAAATTCATCAAAGTAAACTCTCTCGTGGGCTTTTTGTTCTCACCATCATGTTTCACAACATCTCATAAAAATTCTCTGCAAAAAAAATCATGAAAAGACTAGAATTGTTAAACTTCAATTAAAAGAGCAAAAAAAAACCTCAACATATGACAGGTCTGGAACGCTTGATCAGCTGCAGGATGACTCCAATTAGTAAAGAATAAAAAAGCAGGAATTTTGAAACCTTAGCCTCCAATGGTTTTGCACACAACCTCTTATAACACCATATTTTATGACAGCTCTTTAAGCTTCACATCATCAAGTTTCTCCAATGAATTGTATAAAGTCCTCATGCCAAAGCCAAGAAAGTTTAGCTAAACGTTTCAACTATCAAAGTGTAAAAGACAAGTTAGCTTCTTCCCTCGATTGCACATGTTCACCAAAAAGAAAAATTTAGACAAGATTTTAAATTTTTACAAGTGGGTTGAATATGTTTATTAGCTTCTTACAAGATTTAACTAATTGTTTCAATAGATTCCAAACATACCAGAACAAACTTTAACAGTGTCCACATTTATTTTCCTTTCCTAAATCAGACTCTTGCTAGTAGATAAGCCTAATAAACTATCCACTTATTCTACATGTCAACAAAATATAAAGATAAAAAATACAACTAGAAAACAAAGAGTTGAGATGATAAAAACAGTAACCATCTTAGCAGCAACCCAAGAAATCCTAGTTCTTCAAGATAGAGTCTCTCGTGAGCTTTTTGTCGTCACCGATGTGTGTCACAACATCTCTTAAAATTCCTTGCAAGAGAAACTACGGTATGACAAGAATTGTTCGTATTCTTTGACTCAAAAATTTTAACCTCAGCATATGATAGACGCACAATATATTTGACAACTGCAAAAAATTAAAGGTAAATTTAAGGATTGTTCTCACAAGTAGATGATTGTAATCAGCAAAGAACAAAAAAGGCAAATTTTGAAACCAGAGCCTACAATGGTTTACACATAACCTCCTGAGATATCAATTATGACAGCTAAGCTTAACATCAAGTTTCTCGAATGGCTTGTGTACAATAAACTATTGTAAACGTGAATTGTATATCTCATCTCAATATCATGTAAACAATCAGTATATATAAGCAACACATTTACATAACAAACCCAGTAGAATAAGCTATTTAATTATGTTACTAATATGTCTAATATCCCCCCACAAGCTAAGGCCGGGAAGCGACCTGTTGGACCTTAAGTCAATAAACCGATCAGTTGGAAGAGGCTTTGTGAACACATCAGCAATTTTATCGTGTGTAGAAATAAACTGAACTGACAAGCATCCTTGAGCTACCTTCTCATGAACAAAATGGAAATCAACCTCCACATGCTTTGTACGTGCATGAAACATTGGGTTTGCTGACAAGTATGTAGCCCGTAGATTATCACACCACAACGTAGGAATTGAGCGAGTTTGAACTTGGAGTTCCTTCAGAAGTGTTTCAAGCCAAGTTAACTCTGCCACAGTATCTGCTAGTGCCTTGTATTCAGACTCCGTGGATGATCGAGAGACGGTTCGTTGTTTTCGCGCAGACCAAGACACCAGGTTAGAACCCAAATAGATAGCAAATCCCCCCGTGGAACGACGGTCATCAGGGCAACCAGCCCAATCAGCATCTGAAAAGGCACTCAACGAATTAAAAGCAGTATCCGTGTATGCATGTAACATGGACGCAGACTTGTGAGAGAGCAGGAGACCATGAGTAGAGGTGCCATGAAGATATCTCAAAATGCGCTTGACCGTAGACCAATGATTTTCAGTAGGTGAATGCATGAATTGACACACTTTATTGACTGCAAAGGAGATGTCCGGACGAGATATAGTTACATATTGTAAGGCACCAACAAGTTGACGATATTTAACACGATCCGCAAAAGGGGCACTGTCACCAAGTGATAAATTTGCGGAAGTGGACATTGGTGAAGGTACAGATTTGGAGTTGGACAATCCGGCACGCACCAAAGGTTGGTTAATATACTTCTGTTGGGACAGAAGCATGTCATCACCTTTGTGAGTGATCTCAATCCCCAGAAAATAAGATAAGGTACCCATATCCTGTATAGCAAAGGTGCGACTGAGGCTAAGGACTACATGATCAATAGCATTGTTGTTATTGCCTGTTAAAATAATGTCGTCAACGTAAACGAGCATATATAAGAGAGTGCCTCGTGAGGAATATATAAACAAGGAAGGGTCAGTCTTAGAACCCTTAAACCCAAGTGCAGTCAAGGCTAATGTCAACCGTTAAAACCATGCGCGAGGGGCTTGCTTTAGACCATATAAGGATTTATGTAGAAGGCAAACATGATCAGGTTTGGATGGATCAACAAACCCCTGTGGTTGTTTTAAGTAGACGGTCTCTTTGAGTTCTCCATGCAAGAAGGCATTTTGAACATCAAGCTGACGAAGAGACCAGCGTTGAGTGACAGCAACGGATAAGACAAGACGAATAGTAGTAGATTTAACAGCAGGGCTAAAAGTATCCGTATAATCAATACCCGGTCTCTTTTTATTTTGTAAACCCACTTGCAATCAACCAAATTAGCACCTGAAACACGAGGAACAAGGGACCACGTACCATTCTTCATAAGGGCAGAATACTCATCAGCCATAGCCTGTCGCCAGCGAGGGTCACGATTGGCAATGGTAAATGAGGAAGGCTCAATAGGACTAGGGAGTCAGTGTGAAAGGCAGCAGGTGTGTAAAGTTTGGTTTGTTTTGGATTGGGACGAAGATTGGGAGGGCGAGTACGAGGGGCTAGTGGTGGTGGTTTGGCTGAGGTATTTAAAGGAGTTGGGTGGCCCGTAGAAGGTGGTTGGGTTGGTATGTGTGGGTGTGTAGGTTGGGCAGTAGATTGTGATGGAGCCAAGGGAGAGGAGGCAGGTGAGAACGTGGACTGGAGCGAAGTTGAAGGATCCGATTCAAGAGACGGGGTTGTAGGGTTAGGATATGAGGAAATATAAGGGGACTGGTTGTTAGTAGGAGACACGGTGGAAGGAGCAGATTGAAAAGGGAAATGAAGTTCATTGAAACGAACGTGACGAACAATAAAATATAAAGATAAAGAATACAACTAGAAAACAAAGACTTGAGATAATAAAAACACTAACCATCTCAGCAGCAACCCAAGAAATCATAGTTCTTCAAGATAAAGTCTCTCGTGAGCTGTTTGTCGTCACCGATGTGTTACACAACATCTCTTAAAATTCCTTACAAGAGAAGCTATGGTATGGCAAGAATTGTTCATATTCTTTGGCTCAAAAATTTTAACCTCAGCATATGAGAGACGCACAACATATTTGACAACTGCAAAAAATTAAAGGTAAAATTAAGGGTAGTTCTCACAAGTAGATGATTCTAATCAGCAAAGAACAAAACACACAAATTTTGAAACCAGAGCCTACAATGGTTTACACATAACCTCTTGAGGTATCAATTCTGACATCTAAGCTTAACATCATCAATAGTGGCGGATCACCCAAAAAATGATAAAACTAAATTAAATCACAAATACATAATAAAGGTACGCCAAATCATCCGGTTAATTAGGATGACTGATGATATGATAAAATTGGTTTCTTTCGGCAGAATTCGAATGAATACTATTCAAATCAACAAATTCAAAATTCAACGAAGCTTTATTTTGAAAAATTGTTCCATATTACGTTATTTGGGTACCATTTTATAAGTTTTGTTTTTAAAATGGTTCTAGAATGAGCTTTATTGGGGCTGTCAAATTTTTATGAGGGTCGGGAGAAAATTTTCTTAGGGGTCGGTCGAGATCGGATCCTATATATAACGTTAAAAATAGAAAGTTCATGGGAGTCGGTCGACCCCCATCCCTACAAGGTGGGTACGCCTATGATCATCAAGTTTCTCCAATGAATTGTCTAGAGCATTATCTAATTGATACCAATTTCAGGTCCAAGCTTTAACAATGTCTCCAAAGCACACCTTTGTTGCTTCACAAACCCCAGCTCATTTATCCTTGTAACAAACAGAAACTTTAATCTGTTGATCTGTAATTACATATTGCCTAATAACTTAGTGAATATAGTATTCTATAAAAGACCGATATAGCATATCGTCTCAGCAATTCCTAATGATTAAAAAGAAGGAATTTTGAAACCTGAGCCTATAGTGGTTTGCAGACAACCTCTTGTTACAACGTCAATTCTGACAGCTCTTTAACATCATAAAGTTTCTCCATTGACTTCTATAAAGTCCTCATGACAAAGCCAGATCTTCTGAAAGTTTTAACTCTCAAAGTTAGAATAAGTTACTTAATTTCCAATTATTTTTCCTTTCAAAAATCAGGGACTATCGTGTATATGAGCTTAAGGAAGTTTCCTTTTAATTTTTGGGACAATTGATATAAAAAATAAACTATACAGGCATGAAACGTAGAAATGAGATAGTAAAGACTAACCATCTTATGAAGGTTATTAACAGCGATTCAAGAATCCTAGTTCACCAAACTAAACTCTTTCGTGTCCTTTTTGTTGTCACCATCACGTTTCACAACATCTCATAAAAAATTCTCAGGAAAAAAAAATCATGAAAAGACTAGAATTGTTAAACTTCAACTCAAAGGAGCAAAAAAAACCTCTAACATATGACAGGTCTGGAATGCTTGAACAGCTGCAGAGTGACTCCAATTAGTAAAGAATAAAAAAGCAGGAATTTTGAAACCTTACCCTCCAATGGTTTTGCACACAACCTCTTTTAACACCAGCATTTATGACAGCTCTTTAAGCTTCACATCATCAAGTTTCTCATATGAATTGTATAAAGTCCTCATGACAAAGCCAAGAAAGTTTAGCTCAATGTTTAAACTATCAAAGTGTAAATGACAAATTAGCTTCTTCCCTCTATTGCACATGTTCACCAAACAGAAAAATTTAAACAAGACTTTAAATTTTTACTAGTGGGTTGAATAGGTTTATTAGCTTCTTCGAAGATTTAACTAATTGTTCCAATAGATTCCAAATGTACCAATTTAACAGTGTCCCCAATTATTTTCCTTTCCTAAATCAGACTTTTGCTAGTAGATAAGCCTAAGAAACTATCCGCTTAATCTTCATGTCAACAAAATATAAAGATAAAGAATACAACTAGAAAACAAAGACTTGAGATGATAAAAACACTAACCATGTGAGCAGCAACCCAAGAAATCCTAGTTCTTCAAGATAAAGTCTCTCGTGAGCTTTTTGTCGTCACCGATGTGTGTCACAACATCTCTTAAAATTCCTTACAAGAGAAGCTATGGTATGGCAAGAATTGTTCATATTCTTTGACTCAAAAATTTTAACCTCAGCATATGAGAGACGCACAACATATTTGACAACTGCAAAAAATTAAAGGTAAAATTAAGGGTAGTTCTCACTAGTAGATGATTCTAATCAGCAAAGAACAAAACACACAAATTTTGAAACCAGAGCCTACAATGGTTTACACATAACCTCTTGAGGTATCAATTCTGACATCTAAGCTTAACATCATCAAGTTTCTCCAATGAATTGTCTAGAGCGTTATCTAATTGATACCAATTACAGGTCCAAGCTTTAACAATGTCTCCAAAGCACACCTTTGTTGCTTCACAAACCCCAGCTCATTTTTCCTTGTAACAAACAGAAACTTTAATCTGTTGATTTGTAATTACATATTGCCTAATAACTTAGTGAATATAGTATTCTATAAAAGACATATATAGCAGATCGTCTCTGCAATTAGTAATGATTAAAAAGCAGGAATTTTGAAACCTGAGCCTATAGTGGTTTGAAGACAACCTCTTGTAACAACGTCATTTCTGACAGCTCTTTAACATCACAAGGTTTCTCCATTGACTTCTATAAAGTCCTCATGACAAAGCCAAAAAAGATTTTCTGAAAGTTTTAACTATCAAAGTTAAAATAAGTTAGCTTCCCTCTCATGCACATGTTACTAAAAAGAAAAATTTAGACAAGAATTGAAATATTTACTGGTTATGATGGGTTGAATATTCTTATTAGCTTCTTCCAAGATTTTATTGATTGTTGCACATAAACTATCTACATAGAGGTGTCAGGCATAAATTGCAATTTGCATGAACAAGCGGCTTGGGATGAACTATACTAACCTCATTGATATGATAACTAGAAAATTGGTCTTCATAAACTTGATTGGGTTTTGGGTTCATGAATGAGCAAAAGCAAACAAAATTAATGATCTTCATTCTTTCTTATATTACACCTACAACTATCTGAAAATTAGTAAATTAGTTAAAAGAATAATCATGGTATGATGGTAAAAAGAACCATTAATCCTTGTTCTCACAAAAACTAATTTGCGCCTGCTTAGTAGAGCCATAAAAAATGATGTCTAGACCTAATATGACTTCCATACCACATTCCCTACCCAATTCCCCACCACCTTCACCTTCTCCTCAATCCCAGCCACCTCAACGCACCAGACCATCTAACCTTCGCCCCAATCCAAAACAAACCGAACGTTACAACCCTGCTGCCTATACCGCCACCACATCTTCTACTTTACCTCTTGAACCCACCAACTTTACTGTTGCTAACAAGTCTGTTGAATGGCGCCAGGCTATGTCTGATGAATTGGACGCGCTTCATAAAAATGGCACATGGACACTTGTGCCTCCTGTTCCTAATGCTAACATTGTTGATTGTAAATGGGTTTACAGGTTGAAAACTGATGCACATGGTAAGATTAGCAGGTACAAAGCCCGGCTTGTTGCCAAGGGCTTTCATCAACAACATGGTGTGGATTATCATGAGACCTTCAGTCCGGTCATTAAACCTGCTACCATTCGCACTATCTTATCATTGGCAGTCACAAATAAATGGCCGCTCAGGCAGTTAGATATTCAAATTGCCTTCCTGCATGGCGATCTTGAAGAAACCGTATACATGCGCCAACCTCCAGGCTTCGTTAATCCTGCTAAGCCTCACCATCTCTGCTTATTACACAAGTCCCTGTACGGTCTCAAACAGGCCCCTCGTGCCTGGTTCAACAAATTGTCCACAACCCTTCATCAGTTAGGCTTTTATGGGTCCAAAACTGATCCATCATTGTTTATTCTTCACTCCCAGGGCTCTCTTATTTATCTTCTCGTTTATGTTGATGATATAATTATTACAGGGAGTGATTCTACTGCAGTTGCACAGATAATCACCCAACTTAATTCAGTTTTTGCCCTCAAGGACATGGGACAATTACATTATTTTCTGGGGATTGAAGTTGTCCATCAAGGCCATGATTTAATTCTTTCACAGCGCAAATACATTGGTGATATCCTCCACAGGGCTGGTTTGGCAGATTGCAAACCCATCTCTACTCCCATGAGCACCTCTTCTGTATTACTGCCGGATGATAGCCCATTACTTGATGATCCTTCTAGGTACAGGCAAACTGTCGGTGCTCTTCAATATGTCACACTCTCTCGTCCTGATATTGCGTTTGCTGTGAACAAGGTTTGTCAGTTCTTGCATGCTCCCACTGATAACCACTGGGCTGGTGTTAAACGAATTCTACGCTATCTCAAAGGTACACTCAATATGGGATTATGGATTCGTCATAACACTGGTCACCGACTTCAAGCATTTTCAGATTCACATTGGTCCACCAATCTCCAGGCGTTTTCGGATTCTGATTGGGCAGGTTGTCCAATCGATCGTCGATCCATGGGGGGATTTGCTATCTTTCTAGGATCAAATCTCATTTCTTGGTCCGCTCGTAAACAACAAATTGTCTCACGCTCTTCAACAGAATCTGAGTACAAGGCCATTGCAGATACAGTTGCCGAATTGATTTGGCTAAAATCTCTTCTTCGAGAACTTGGTTTACATATTGAAGCGCCAACACTTTGGTGTGACAACCTTGGAGCAACTTATCTTACAGCCAATCCAGTTTTTCGTGCCAGAACAAAACATGTTGAAGTTGATTATCATTTTGTTCGTGAACAAGTTGCTAAGGGAAAACTCAGTGTCAAGTTTATCTCAACAGATGATCAAATAGCTGATATCTTTACAAAGCCTCTTTCTTCTCAGAAATTTGAGTTTCTCAGATCCAAGTTGCAGATTGCTAATCGCCCTGCACTTGCGGGGGAATATTAGACTATATTGATTAATAGTTTAAATATCTTATTAATATTTTCTAATAGTCTAGGGTATCTAAATGTAATTAGTATCTCTTTATATTTGGTTGTAATTCTCTCATTATGAAATACACAAAAACTATTTCTCACGTTTGATTTTTATTCTAACGGGTAAGGCTGAAATGCAAGGAAAAAAAAGAGGCAGAGCAGAAATGCAAGGATAAAAAGGCATGAACACAAGTTATACGTAAAAACTTGTGTATGTTATCTGCACAGAGTCGTAAGGCGTGAGCAACTATTTGTGTGAACTTTGCAAACCTTTGTTTGCTGGAATGGCCCTGCAGGAAATACTATAAGATCTACCTCTGCAGTGGTTGAATGTGCATATACGAGAGAGCAAGCTCTAAACTATTAGGTGCTAATAAAAAGAAAATGACAAAAATAATAAAAATTTCATAAACTAACCAGTACATTACATAACAACAAATACATACAAACACATCAACACTATACATTAGTACCTACAGTTTATATAAATCAATCATGCGTATGTATACCTCTATGCCTATCATACAAATAAATTTTTCATTATTAATTAGCTAACAAATACATACATACCTATCAAGAATATCAGCCATCGGTCTGAAAATCTAACAGGGCACATAGATTTTCTGTATGTAGAAAACAAGGCTTCAATCCCTTACAGTTGAAACTTGACCAAAAAAAACGGTAAGGGGTAGAAATTTCAAGCTATTATTTACACATGAATCATGAATGGGTTAATTCTAATGAAAAAAAGAAACACTAACTAAAAAAGAAACAGATCAAACAAAAGTTACCCAGAAGGGGATTTAGAGCATAAAACCTCCAAATTGAAAAAAAAAAAGGATTATCAGTGAAATAATATATTCTTACATAACACACGTTCATAAAATCTGCAATTACGTTCGAATCCTAATGGGTATATTTGTTTATTTTTTAATTAATCCTGGTCATCAAAGAAATCAATATTCGACATATATTCACGGAGAGAGTTAAACCCTGATCAACAACAAAATCAGTACTCGGCGTTTGTTGCCGCAATCGTTTAATTCTGACGATATTTATAAGTAACATCCTAATCAACAACAAAATCAGCAATCGCCATACATTGCAGTGATCGTTAAACCCTAACAGGAGGAATGTAATTCGCCATACCTTGACGATATTTTGAAAAATTAAAGTGACTAATTACCTCATTCCACTTGCTGTGTAACACTCAATCCTCCGATGCCACCTTCAACAGCTTTTTAAGAATACTTCAAACGGAAGTCTGTGATTTGAACAACGAGAATGGTGACGAGAGAGTTGGCGGATTGCAAACCCTTCAAGAGGGCACATCGATATTCTGTATGTAGAAAAAAAGACTTCAAACCCTTAACAGTTGAAACTTGACCAAAAAAGCGGTGAGGGGTAGAAATTTCAAGCTATTATTTACTCATGAATCGTGAATGGGTTAATTCTAACGAAAAAAAGAAACATTAACTAAAAGAGAAACAGATCAAACAAAAGTTACCCAGAACGGTGATTTAGAGCATAAAACCTCCAAAATCACTCCAAATTGAGGAAAAAAAAAGGATTATCAGTGAAATAATATATTCTTACATAACACAAGTTCGTAAAATCTAAGATTACGGTGGAATCCTAAAGGGTAAATTTTTTTTTTTATTAATGTCCTGGTCATCAAAGAAATCAATATTCGACCTATATTCCAGGATCGAGTTAAACCCTAACAAAATCTGAAAAATATATACATCTCCTGTTCAACAACAAAATCAGGATTCGACGTTTATTGCAGCAATTGTTTAATTCTGACAATAATTATAAGAACTAACATCCTAATCAACAACAAAAATCAGCATTCGCCATACATTGCAGTGATCGTTAAACCCTAACAGGACGAAATTAAATTCGCCATACGTACCTTGACGAAATTTTGAAAAATTAAAGAGACTAACCTCATTCCACTTATTGTATAACACTGGATCTTCCGATGCCACCTTCAACAGCTTTTCGTATAAGAATACTTCAAACGGAAGTCTGTGATTTGAACAACGAGAATGGTGACGAGAGAGTTGGCGGGAAGACGAGAAGGGGATTAGTTGAAGAATGTAGACGATCACGGGTCGGGGCCTCGGGGGTATTTGTATTTGTATCCGTAGTGTCATTCTATTTAAGGAAAATATCTTGTTAAGATTTGAGAATCCGCTCGACATCCTTTTAGGAGACCTTTCGTATTTTGTTGTAAAGTCGTTACAATTGATCGTAATTGAAAAGTGAAATAATCAATCATATGTATATATGAGTACACCAAGAGAATCAAATGAAAAACTAATTATTGTTGAGAATGTAAAAATTAAAAAAAAAAATGTTAGTTTTCTAATTCAAAATAACACATCTTATTAATTTTGGGGTTGTTATGTTAACGCTAATGAAACAATTTGTTTCTCAAGCTCTGTTTGAGATTTCATTTAAGAATGACTTATTGACTTATTGATTTTTTCAAAAAATCCAATAAGTCATTAAATTGTTTGACAAACCTAAAAGGACTTGAAAATGCTTTCCAACATGGAGAGCTAGATCATGTTATTCACATGAAGCATCCCAAAGGTATTGAAAGTTCTATACACCCTAAAAATATGTGTATAAACTAAAGAAGGGGATCTCTAAAAAGGACTTTTGAAAATGACTTTTTGTAGAAGGTTTATAATTTGTTTTTCAAAAGGTAAAAATTCTAGTTTTTTAAAATGACTTATGATTTATTGATATAAAATTACAAATCTACCTCACTCTTTACCCTTTACCCAATAACATTAAGTAGTGTCAATAAAAAATGTCCTTTTTGGTCATTTTGAAAAATCTAATCCAAACACATTTTTAAAACTTTCATTTCTAAAAGTCATAAGTTAATAAGCAATTTTAACAAAAAAAAATCATTTTAAAGTTAGATAAGCAATCTCAAAATTTAGAATTTTAGTTTAATTATCTTGCGTGTATCCCAATGTTCTTTTTTACTCTTCTTTGCATTACTAAAAATATGTATTTATAAATATCTATAAATCGATAATTTTACTTTCTAAAAAAGGGGTCAATTACATAGATATCCCCTTGCTAAAACACTTTATTACATATTTACCCAATTATAAAGCTAAATTACATATTTCCCCTTTCTAAACCAAATATATTACATATTTATCCATTTTATTAAAAAACAAATTATATATTTCATATTTTACCCTTAATGAACTAACTAAAAACAATTTACATATGTCTCATTACTAGGGCAATTTTGAAATATGAGGATATTTGTAATTTTGGTTTAACATTGACATAAATGGGACGTTTTGAAGACAAGGTTTTCTTGTGAGACCTCAACTAAAACAGAAACACAGGGATGCAATAATTTATGGGACTTTCAAGCCAGAATATGGGACTTTCAAGCCGTCTATCGTTCTGGCTTTGTGTTTGATATTGGTCACGATGTAACCGGGTCAAAGTTCTATGTGTTTTCGTTAGGGATGGGAGACGAATCTGAGATTTTATATTCGTAATGATGAAGATAGGAGAATGAGACGCCACCAAGATGCGAGAAGAAAACGTACCAATTCCACGGTAATCGGATCAGAGAAATCAAGATGATCCACTCTCTTTTATCATTGCTAGTATTTTCTTCATTTTCTACAAAAACAGTAACATTAAAACAAAAATTAATAACAATATACAGCCATAAATTCTTAAAAATTAAAACAAATATCTTTACCATCCATGATGATCATTCAGCCTCAGGGATTCCAAAAGTAACAATTTCCAGTTTTTGATGGACTGGATCTAGAACGAGGATGAAGACAAAACTCAGGTGTGTGCTGCAACCTAAGACGACCCTTGTGTGTGCTGCGACCAAAGACGACCCCAAACGTCCCATTCACATGTTGAGAATTTAAGCACTGGTAAAAAAGCAAATTAGAGCAGTGGTAAAAAAGCAGTTTAGGTAAAAAAAAAATTGGCTCTGAATTGTGAGCATGAATGTTAAAGTACAATGAATTATCTGCTTGCTTATCCTGGTACACAGAATTTGAGTTCAAATAAACTAGTGAATAGAATATTGTATAACTAACCATAATAGCAACTTGTCTCCGCAATTGAAAAGCCTGAGGTGAACTACTCTGCTCTAAGTTGCCAGGAAATCAAGCAAAAGGATCTTTGTGTCCACCTTCACCAAGTTTAGCATCACTCAAAGAAGAAGCAACATATGTACAAACACTTGTCCAACAGTAACAAAAAAAAATGATTATGTCTAATATTTGAGATTGAAAACGCCGATTATTATTTTTAAAAAATGTGTTTGTTTATGTTCATGAACAAGTTCCGTTCCTTAATGAATGAGCAAGAACAAGTTTTTTCGTTCGGTACGTGTTCGAGAATGTAAACAAGTTAAATGTTAAACAAACGAACACAAACAAGGCATCATTCGGGTTTGTTGTGTTCTTTTACATCCCTAACAATCATAATAGATACAAAATACACATCAAATATATAACTTAATAGGTAGCACCTTAAAGTTATTCGAAGATTCCAAAAATTTAGTCCTCCATCTCAAAGCAGTGACGAATCCAAAAATAGCGACAACTTAATCCAAAAGCTGCAGACATATACTCAACTTAAACCATGCTTCATTACTAATGTTCATATTGATCAGGGAAGATTGCCTTAAAACACAGGCCGGATGTTTGAAAAAGATAACTTACATAATTCAGATAGATACCAATTTTACAGATTATTCCACAAATTATGGGATGAAATGGATAGAGTGACTACCTGAAAACAAGATGATCTACTCTCCTCTTTTATTATTGCTAGTATTTTCTTCGGTTTCTGCTAAATCAGTAACATTAAAACAAAAATTAATAACAACATACAGCCATAAATTCTTAAAATTCAAACAAAGTTATTCGAAGATTGCAATGATTTAGTCCTCCTCCTCCTCAAAGCAATGACGAATACAAAAATAGCCACAACTTAATCCAAAACCTGCAGAAATATACTCAAGTTAAACCATGCTACATTACTAATGTTAATATTGACCAGCAAAGATTGCCTTAAAACATAGGTTTGATGTTTGAAAACACTAACCTACATAATTGAGATAGATACCAATTTTACACATTATTTCACAAATTAGGGGATGAAACGGATAGACTGACTCCCTAAAAACAAGATGATCCACTCTCCTCTTTTATTATTGCTCGTATTTTCTTCATTTTCTACAAAAACAGTAACATTAAATCAAAAATTAATAACAATATGCAGCCATAAATTCATAAAATTTCTAACAAATTATCAATTTCAAGTTTTGAAAGAACCAGATCTAGAACGAGGATGAAGACAAAACCGTGGTGTGTGTTGCAACCAAGGACGACCCTTTCTTGTGCTGCAACCAAAGACGACCTCAAACGTCCCATTCACATGATGATCTTGAAGAGAATTAAAAAAAAACACAGCAAATTTGAGCACTGGTAAATAAGCAGTTTGGGTAAAAAAAATTGGCCCTGAATTCAAAGCATAAATGTTAAAGTATAAAGAATGAAATACCATAGCTTAATATCTTGACCACTCATTATCTAAAAAGAAGAAAATTAGAGTAATACTTGTGTTAAAAGATGCAGAGAAGATTGATTGACACATAGTCGTATGTAACTGACATCATTTCTGGTCTAGAAACTTTGACAACTCCAAAGCACACTTTTACTATTTATGAACATCTGCTTGCTTGCTTCTCCTGGTACACAGAATTTGCTTCATCTGCTGACTTTTAAATGCACATGTTCACATAAACTAGTGAATATAATATTGTGTAACTAACCGTAATAGCACCTTGTCTCTGCAATTGAAAAGCATCAGGGGAACTACTCTGCTCTAAGTTGCCAGGACAACAATCAAATAGATCTGTGTCCACCTTCACCAAGTTTATTGAAAACGAAGAAAATTAGAGTAATACTTGTGTTGAAAGATGCAGAGAAGATTAATTGACACACAGTCGTATGTAACTGACATCATTTATGAGCTACAGATTTTAACAACTCCAAAGCACACTTTTGCAACGTTATGAATATCTGCTTGCTTGCTTATCCTGGTACACACAGAATTTGCTTCATCTGCTGACTATTAAATGCACAGGTTCAAATAAACTAGTGAATATAATACTGTATAACTAACCGTAATAGCAACTTGTCTCCGCATTTTAAAAGCCTGAGGTGAACTACTCTGCTCTAAGTTGCCAGGACAACAATCAAAAGGATCTTTGTGTCCACCTTCACCAAGTTTAGCATAACTCAAAGAAGAAGCAACATACGTAAAAACACTTGACCAACAGTAACAAAAAAAAGGATGGTTACGTCTAATAATTGAGATTGAAAACGCCGATTATTATTTTTAAAAAATATGTGTTTGTTTATGTTCATGAAGAAGTTCATTCCTTAATGAACGAACAAGAACAAGTTTTTCGTTTGGTACGTGTTCGAGAATGTAAACAAGTTAAAAGTTAAACAAACGAACACGAACAAGGGATCGTTCGGGTTCGTTGTGTTCTTTTACATCCCTAACAATCATAATAAATACAAAATACACATCAAATATATAACTTAACATGTAGAACCTCAAAGTTATTCGAAGATTGCAATGATTTAGTCCTCCTTCTCAAAGCAGTGACGGATCCAAAAATAGCCACAACTTAATCCAAAACCTGCAGGCATATACTCAAGTTAAACCATGCTACAATACTAATGTTCAAATTTATCAAGTAAGATTGCCTTAAAACACAGGTCTGATGTTTGAAAACAGTAACTTACATAATTCAGATAGATACCAATTTTACACATTATTCCACAAATTATGGGATGAAATGGATAGAGTAACTCCCTAAAAACAAGATGATCCACTCTCCTCTTTTAATATTGCTAGTATTTTCTTCATTTTCTACAAAAGCAGTAACATGAAACCAAAAATTAATAACAATACGTAGCCAAAAATTCACAAAATTTCAAACAAATATCACTACCATCCATGATAATAATTCGACCTCGGGAATTCCAAAAGCATCAATTTCCACTTTTTGAAGGACTGGATCTGGAACGAGGATGAAGACAAATCCCGGGTGTGTGCTGCGACCAAAGACGACCCTTGTGTGTGCTGCAACCAAAGACAACCTCAAACATCCCATTCACATGAAGATATTGAAGAGGAAAAAACAACACAGCAAATTTGAGCACGAGTAAAAAGCAGTTTGGGTAAAAAAAATTGGCCCTGAATTGAGAGCCTAAATGTTAAAGTACAATGAATGAAATACTATAGCTTAGTAACTTGACACCTCATTATTGAAAACGAAGAAAATTAGAGTAACACTTGTGTTTCAAAGATGCAGAGAAGATTGATTGACACACAGTCGTATGTAACTGACATCATTTCTGGTCTAGAGACTTTAACAACTCCAAAGCACACTTTTGCTACTTTATGGACATATGCTTGTTTGCTTGCTTACCCTGGTACACTCAGAATTTGCTTCATGTGCTGACTTTTAAATGCACAGCTTCAAATAAACTAGTGAATACAATATTGTATAACTAACCGTAATAGCAACTTGGTCGGCAATTGAATAGCATCAGAGGAACTACTCTGCTCTAAGTTGTCAGAACAACAATCAAAAAGGTCTTTGTGTCCACCTTCACCAAGTTTAGCATCACTCAAAGAAGAAGCAACATACGTACAAACACTTGACCAACTATACCTGGCAATCTTGACCCATAGCAAGATAAATTGATAGAATTGGGTAATTATTGTACTTTGGGTTGAAATGGGTAACACCTTAACACAAAACGGGTCAAGATGGGTAACTTAAAAACCATGTGAACATAATAAATTTCAATGGGTAAGAATGTTCAATAATATATTTAATGAGAAAATCATTATAAATTATTCAAATAAATTATTTGTTTAGCTACAACTCATTTAACTTGAGCGAAATTGTTTTTTTTTTAAAACGACATGTTTAAACCCAAACAGATTTTGCTTAAAGCCCTTCTTGACATGCACCCATCCTAACCCACACCCGTTCTTACCCGTTACCCAACCAAACCCGCCCATTTTACGAGGCATATGACCAACAATAACAAAAAGAAGATGAGTTTTATTTGATTTCCATTTATATCATTTCCTAAATCAAAAGCTTGCAAATATGTGTTTAATGTTATGAGAAATAAAGATAAGGTTTGCCTAGAACTCACCCTCCATGTATCCCACATATAGTTTTTCTATGAATAAGATTATACATGTAATGATAACTTAGTAATTATAACTTTAAGAATAATACTAAATAAATAGTATTATTTGTTAAACTAATCTTGTCAAAACTCAATGGTTAGAGGAGTAAAGTAAAAAGTTTATTTGTTTCCTTTTGTTAAGTTATTTGAATTAGGGGATTATTGTTTGGTTGGGATCAATGTTAGGGGCCTTTGTTCTCCATTTCAGGACAGATCGAATGAGTTCAGCAGGGGACTGCAACCTTCAATTGGTATCAGAGAAAACACGCGAGCAGAGATAGCGACCTGGAGGAATTAATTGCGACCAGAATCAAATTGATTGAATCAGAAGTTGATTCAAGTTCGACCAGGAAGACATCGACCAGAAAATTGATTCCGTTGCTTCAATTGGTAGTTGGGATGATCAATTGGTAGTTCGATTGTATGCCTAAATACATTCGATTGGAGCCAATGAAGACAGTAACGAGTAATTCAGTACCGTGAAAGAAGCCATCAATCTAACCCTTCAATGTCCAATCTTCAAGCCAGCAATTAAAATGGAAGCAGTCATTGGCGCGCGCACCGATTGGAATAGTAGAAGATGAGAAAAAAAGCAAATTGCCACGGGCGATTATCTTTCAAGCGATTCCGGGTGACATTTTCTTGCAAGTTGCAAAGAATAAGACGGCACTGTTCGAAGCCCTTCTGATGAAAGAGGTAAATTTTCGGGAATTATTTCAAGACACAGTAGCTTGGGAGAGACGTTAGAGGATTCATAACTGCTGAGGAAGCTGTTGATACAGTACCTGATAAGTTTATTCAGTTGACTTTCACAAATAGGTGACTCTAATTAGCAAAGAACAAAAATCATACATTTACCTGAGCCTAAAATGGTTTGCACATAACCTCCTGAAATATCACTTCTGACAGAGCTTACTATCATCCAATGACTTCTCTAGAGCATTACATAATTGACACCAATTTTACGCCCCATTTGAGGTGCACGCATATAATGTATAAAAGTGTACTAATTTTAACGTTATTTTTAGTTATTTGTGAAAATAACGTTAAAATCATTTGGATGATCAACTTCAAACAATAAATTTGAGCCGGGACTCTTTCGGAGCAGCCTCTCTATCCCAATTGGGATAGGGGTAAGGTTTGTATCTATCCTTTCCCCCCAGACCCTACTAATAAGTGGGAATATACTGGGTAAGGTTGTTGTTGTTTATGTCCAAACTGTCTCCAAAGCACACGGTTCTTGCTTCACGAACACCTGCTCATTTATCCTTGTAACAAACAGAAAATTTAATCTGCTAATCTCTAATTACATATTGTCCAATAACTTAATGAATATAGGATTCTACAAAAGACCGATATAGCAAATCGTCTCACCAATTAGATAGAATCAGGGAGAAGTACTCTGCTCTAAGTAGCGTGAAAAGAGTCTCTGTGTCCACCATTCACCAATTTTTTAGCATCACTCAAAGAAGAAGTATTATACGCTTCAGGAAGTTTATATCACTTAAAAAGAAGTAACATACGTCATACCAACACTGAACCAACAATAGCAAAAAGATGAAGAGGCCTTAATTTCCAATTATTTTTCCTTTAGAAAATCAGGAACTTTCTTGTATATGATCTTAAGGAAGTTCCCATTTATTGTTTGGGTCAAAAAATATAAAAAATATACTATACAATAGAAAACATAGAAAAAAGATAGTAAAGAAGACTGACCATCTTATGGAGGTTACTAATAGCAATTCAAGAATCCAAATTCACCAAAGTAAACTCTCTCGTGTGCTTTTACTGGTTATGCTGGTTTGAATATGCTTATTAGCTTCTTCCAAAATTTAACTAATTGTTTCAATAGATTCCAAACGTACCGGAACAAACTTTAACACTGTCTCAAATTATTTTCCTTTCCTAAATCAGACTTTTGCTAGTAGATAAGCCTAAGGAACTATCAACTTATTCTTCATGTCTATAAATATAAAGATAAAGAATACAACTAGAAAACAAAGAGTTGAGATAATAAAAACACTAACCATCTTATCAAGGTGAGTAGCAGCAACCCAAGAAATCCTAGTTCTTCCAGATAAAGTCTATCCTGAGCTTTTTGTCGTCACCGATGTGTTTCACAACATCTCTTAAAATTTCTTACAAGAGAAGTAATGGTATGACAAGAATTGTTCATATTCTTTGACTCAAAAATTTTAACCTCTGCATATGATAGACACACAACATATTTGAAAACTGCAAAAAAAATAAAAGTAAAATTAAGGGTAGTTCTCACATGTAGATGATTCTAATCAGCAAAGAACAACATCATCAAGTTTCTCCAATGACTTCTCTAGAGCGTTATCTAATTGACACCAATTTTAGGTCCAAACTTTAACAATGTCTCCAAAGCACACCTTTGTTGCTTCACAAACCCCTGCTCATTTATCCTTGTAACAAACAGAAACTTTAATCTGCTGATCTGTAATTACATATTGTCTAATAACTTAGTGAATATAGTATTCTATAAAAGATCGATATAGCAAATCGTCTCACCAATTAGTAATGAATAAAAAGCAGGAATTTTGAATCCTGATCCCACAGTGGTTTGCAGACAGCCTCTTTTATTAATTGTTTCAATGAATTCCAAACATACCTGAACAAACTTTGACAGTGTCTTCAATGCGAATTTATGATGCTTTATGAATATCTGGTCACTTATCAAGGTAATTAACAAAACTTGCTTGATATGCTAACTTTTAATTGCATATGTCATATAAACAAGAGAATATAGTATTGAACAAATGACTGTAAAAGCAACTCGTCTAAGTAATCAAATACATGGAATCAGGGGACAACCATTCAAAAAGGTCTTTGCATCCACCTGCACAAAGTTTAGCATCGCTCAGAAGCAATAAAAGCTTAAGGAATATACGTACCAACAACACAAAAAGATGATTTTAATTGCATATGTAATATAAACAACTCAAATGACTAGTAGCAACTCGTCTAGGGAATTAAATAGCATGGCATCAGGGAACAACCAATGAAAAAGGTCTTTGCCACCACCTCCACCAAGTTTAGCATCACTCAAAGAAGTAATACAAGCTTAAAGAATATATGTACCAGCAAAAAAAATAGATGAGTTTTTTTTCCAATAATTTTCCTTTCCTAAATCAGACTCTATCTAGTAGATAAGCTTAAGGAACTATGCATTTATACTTCCTGTCAATAAATATAACGATACAACTAGAAAGCATAAAATTAAGATAATAAAGAAGACTAACCATCTTATCAAGGTGAGTAGCAGCAATCCAAGAAACAGAGTTCGCCAAGGTAACGTCTCTCATGAGCTTTTTGTTGTCACCAATGTGTTTCACAGCATCTCAGAAAATTCCTTACAAGAGAAGTTATGGTATGACTAGAATCGTTAGTGTTCTTTGACTCTAAATACAATCAACCTCAGCATATGATAGATGCACAACATATTTGACGACGGCACAAAAAAATAAAATAAAATATGGGTATATCTAAGAAGTAGGTGACCCAAATTAGTACTGTTAGAAAGAAGGAATTATGAAACCGGAGGCTAGAATGGTTTGCACACAATTTCTTGTAACACCATCTTTAATTTTATGACAGCTCTTTAAGTTTAACAGCACCAAGTTTCTCCATTGACTTCTATACGGTCCTCATGCCAAAGCCAAAAAAGATTTCCTTCAAGTTTAAACTATCAAAGTGTAAAATAAGTTGGTTTCCCTCTCATGCACATGTTCACTAAAAAGAAAAAATTAGACAAGAATTAAAATTCTTACTAGATATAGTGGGTTGACTATGCTTATTAGCTTCTTCCAAAATTTTATTAATTGTTTCAATATATTACTGATGTACCTGAACAAACTTTAAAAGTGTCTCCAAAACACACTTATGATGCTTTATGAGCATGCCAGGTAACCAACAAAAATTACTTGAAATGCTGAGTTTTAATTGAATATGTAATATAAGCAACTGAATATAGTATTGTACAAATGGCTGTAGTAGCAACTCCTCTAGGGAATTAATTAGCATGGCATCAGGGGACAACCAATGAAAAAGGTCATTGTAGCCACCTGCACCAAGGTTAGCATCACTCACAAAAGTAATACAAGCTAAAGGAATATATGTACCAACAACAGAAATAGATGATGAGTTTTTTTTATTTCCAATTATTTTCCTTTCCTAAATGAGAGTCCTGCTAGTAAATAAGCTTAAGGAACTATCCACTTATACTCCATCAATAAATATAAAGATAACAATTCAACTAGAAAATACATAATCAAGATAATAAAGAAGCCTAACCATGTTATAAAGATAACCATGTTATAGTGGTTTGCAGATAACCTCTTGTAACAACGTCATTTCTGACAGCTCTTTAACATCATAAGGTTTCTCCATTGACTTCTATAAAATCCTCATGACAAAGCCAAAAAAGATTTGCTGAAATTTTAACTATCCAGGATTTTATTAATTGCTTCGATAGATTCCAAACATACCTGAACAAACTTTGACAGTGTCTTCAATGCAAATTTATGATGCTTTATTAACATCTGGCCACTTATCAAGGTAATCAACAAAAATTACTTGATATGCTAACTTTTAATTGCATATGTCATATAAACAAGAGAATATAGTATTGAACAAATGACTCTAAAAGCAACTCGTCTAAGGAATCAAATACATGGCATCAGGGGACAACCATTCAAAAAGGTCTATGCATCCACCTGCACAAAGTTTAGCATCGCTCAGAAGCAATAAAAGCTTAAGGAATATACGTACCAACAACACAAAAAGATGATTTTAATTGCATATGTAATATAAACAACTCAAATGACTGTAGTAGCAACTCGTCTAGGGAATTAAATAGCATGGCATCAGGGAACAACCAATGAAAAAGGTCTTTGCCACCACCTCCACCGAGTTTAGCATCACTCAAAGAAGTAATACAAGCTTAAAGAATATATGTACCAGCAAAAAAAATAGATGAGTTTTTTTTCCAATAATTTTCTTTTCCTAAATCAGACTCTATCTAGTAGATAAGCTTAAGGAACTATGCATTTATACTTCCTGTCAATAAATATAACGATACAACTAGAAAGCATAAAATTAAGATAATAAAGAAGACTAACCATCTTATCAAGGTGAGTAGCAGCAATCCAAGAAACAGAGTTCGCCAAAGTAACGTCTCTCATGAGCTTTTTGTTGTCACCAATGTGTTTCACAGCATCTCAGAAAATTCCTTACAAGAGAAGTTATGGTATGACTAGAATCGTTAGTGTTCTTTGACTCTAAATACAATCAACCTCAGCATATGATAGATGCACAACATATTTGATGACGGCACAAAAAAATAAAATAAAATATGGGTATCTCTAAGAAGTAGGTGACCCAAATTAGTACTGTTAGAAAGAAGGAATTATGAAATCGGAGGCTAGAATGGTTTGCACACAATTTCTTGTAACACCATCTTTAATTTTATGACAGCTCTTTAAGTTTAACAGCACCAAGTTTCTCCATTGACTTCTATACGGTCCTCATGCCAAAGCCAAAAAAGATTTCCTTCAAGTTTAAACTATCAAAGTGTAAAATAAGTTGGTTTCCCTCTCATGCACATGTTCACTAAAAAGAAAAAATTAGACAAGAATTAAAATTCTTACTAGATATAGTGGGTTGACTATGCTTATTAGCTTCTTCCAAAATTTTATTAATTGTTTCAATATATTACTGATGTACCTGAACAAACTTTAAAAGTGTCTCCAAAGCACACTTATGATGCTTTATGAGCATGCCAGGTAACCAACAAAAATTACTTGAAATGCTGAGTTTTAATTGAATATGTAATATAAGCAACTGAATATAGTATTGTACAAATGGCTGTAGTAGCAACTCCTCTAGGGAATTAATTAGCATGGCATCAGGGGACAACCAATAAAAAAGGTCATTGTAGCCACCTGCACCAAGGTTAGCATCACTCACAAAAGTAATACAAGCTAAAGGAATATATGTACCAACAACAGAAATAGATGATGAGTTTTTTTTATTTCCAATTATTTTCCTTTCCTAAATGAGAGTCCTGCTAGTAAATAAGCTTAAGGAACTATCCACTTATACTCCATCAATAAATATAAAGATAACAATTAAACTAGAAAATACATAATCGAGATAATAAAGAAGCCTAACCATGTTATAAAGATAACCATCTTATCGAGATAATAAAGAAGACTAGCCATCTTATAAAGATAACAATACAACTAGAAAACACAACATATTGGACGACTGCACAAAAAAATAAACAAAGGTAGCTCTCAAATGTAGTTGAATCTAATTAGCAAAGAACAAAAAACATGCATTTTGAAACCCAAGCCTACAATGATTTGCACATAACCTCTTGAAATATCAGTTCTTACAGCTATGCCTAATATCATCAAGTTTCTCCAATGGCTTCTCCAGAGCGTTGTATAATTGACACCAATTTCAGGTCCTAATTTTAACAACTTTTCCAAAGCATACGGTTGTTGCTTCACGAACATTTGCTCATTTATCCAAGTAACAAACAGAAACTTTTTTATCAACTAGCCTTTAATTGTATATTGTTAAATAAATTAGTGAATATAGTATTCTAAAAATGACCGCAACAGCAACTCATCTCAGCAATTAAATAGAATCAGGGAGAAGTATTGTGCTCTTAGTTGCTTGAATAACCATTCAAAAATGTTTTTGTGTCCACCATGCACCAATTTTAGCATCACTCAAAGAAGAAGTATTATATGATTAAGGAACTAAGGAAGTTTATATCACTCAAAAAGAAGTAACATACATCATACCAAAATAGAACCAACAATAACAAAAAGGTGATGAGATGTTACTTAATTTCAAATAATTTTTCCTTTTCAGAATCAGGTACTATCTTGTTTACGAGCTTAAGGAAGTATCGATTTCTTCTTTGGGTCAATAAATATAAAAAATAAACTACACAATAGAAAACGTAGAAATTAGATAGCAAAGAGACTGACCATCGTTTCTAGGTGACCAGCAACAATCCAAGATTCCAAATTCTCCAAAGTAAATTATCTCGAGCGCTTTTGTTGACACCTTCGCTATTCAAAACATCCCTTAAAATTCTCCGCAAAAAAAATTATGGAATGACTAGAATTGTTAAAACTTCGACTCAAAAGGGAAAATAAAACCTCAGCATATGATACTTGTAAAAGTATAAAACACTAGGACATCTGCAGACACACTCTAATTAGTAATGAATAAAAAGCAGGAATTTTGAAACCTGGGCCTACAATTAATGGTTTGCAGACAACCTCTTGTAACACCATCATGAGCTTAGCATCATAACGTTTATCCATTGACTTCTATAAAGTCCTCATGACAGAACCAAAAAAGATTTGCTGAAAGTTTTAACTATCAAAGTGTAAAATAAGTTAGCTCCCTTCTCATGCACATGTTCACTAAAAAGAAAAATTTAGACAAGAACTAACATTCTTACTGGTTATAGTGGGTTGAATATGTTTATTAGCTTCTTCCAAGATTTTATTAATTGTTTCAGGATTCCAACGTACCTGAACAAACTTTAAAAGTGTCTCCAATGCACACTTTTGATGCTTTTGAACATTGGGTCACTTAACCACGTAACCAAGAAAAATTACTTGATATGCTGACTTTTAATTGCATGTCTTATAAACAAGTGAAAATGGTATTCACCACCTCACCTCACTGTGAAACAAGCAACAATTTGCAAGGATTTCATTTACTTACCTAATGCAACAAAGGTGTAAGACATGAACAACCTTCAACTATAAGACAAAACCATTAAAGATAGGTTGGTAAGAACTAAAAATCCTTGTGTTAGGAGATGTATGGAAGATTAATTTGCACCAGCTCACATCAGCCATATGTAATGATGTATAGAACTTCCTTGTAGTGTGTAGGGCCAATTACCACTCGAGTACAAAAAAGGGGGAAAAGAAAAAGAATATAAAACAGAAAGGTAAAGAACAAAGAAACTATTCTGACCAAAGTTATTTGCACAGATGTGTAAAGCATGTTCTAGTAGCTGCACGTAAACCATCTACATAGACGTGTTAGGCATAAATAGCAATTTGCATGAACTATACTAACCTCATTCATGTGATAACTAGAAAATTGGTCTTCATAAACTTGATTGGGTTTTGGGTTCATGAATCAACAAAAGCAAACATTATTAATGATCTTCATTCTTTCTTTTATTACACCTACAACTATCTGAAAATTAGTAAATTGGTAAAAAGAATAATCATGGTATGATGGTAAAAAGAACCACGAATCCTTGTTCGCACAAAAACTAATTTGCGCCTGCTTAGTAGAGCCCTAAGAAATGATGTCTAGAAAAAGGGAGAAAAGAAAAAAAGACTACCTCAAAAGCATTTAACTGTAAGGCATGAATAAAAGTTATACGTAAAAAGGAGTAAAGCTTGAACAAACTTCAGATGTCATGTTTGCTGCATGTATGTTATGATGTTATCTGCACATAGATGTAAGGCGTGAGCAACAGTTTGTGTGAACTCTGCAAATCATTGTTTGTTGGAATGGCCCCGCAGCAAGTACCACAAGATCTACATCTGCAGTGGCAGACTGTGTATATACGAGAAAGCAAGCTTTAAACAGTTAGGTGCTAAATAAAAAGAAAATGACAAAAACAAAATTCATAAACAAACCAGTACCATTGCATAACAACCATTAAAATTACAAATACATACATAAATCATTCATGCGTATGTAAACTTCTATGCCTATTATACAGATAAATCATTCATTATTTGCTAACAAATACATACATACCTATCAACATTATCAGCCAACGGTCTGAAAATCCAATGGGCCACATCGTTTCTCTGTCTGTGGAACCCTTAACAGTTAAAACTTGACCCAAAAAAAAAAAAGGCGAGGGGTAGAAAATTCAAACTATTTACACATGAATGGATCAATTCTAATGCGTATGTAAACTTCTATGCCTATTATACAAATAAATCATTCATTATTTGCTAACAAATACATACATACCTATCAACATTATCAGCCAACGGTCTGAAAATCCAACGGGCCACATCGTTTCTCTGTCTGTGGAACCCTTAACAGTTAAAACTTGACCCAAAAAAAAAAGGCGAGGGGTAGAAAATTCAAACTATTTACACATGAATGGATCAATTCTAATGCAAAACAAGAGACATTGATATAAAAAGAAAACAGATCAAATAAAAGTTACCAGAATGGTGTATTTAAAGCATAAAACCTCCAAAATCACTTCAAATCTAAGATTACGGTTGACTATATACATATATTCCAGGATCAAGTTAAACCCTGACAAAATCTGAAAAATATATACATCCCCTGTTCAACAACAAAATCAATACTCGACGTTTATTGCAGCAATTGTTTAATTCTGACGATATTTATAAGAATTAACATCCTAATCAACAACAAAAGCAGCTTTCGCCATACATTGCAGTGATCGTTAAACCCTAACAGGAGGAAATTAAATTCGCCATACCTTGACGAAATTTTGAAAAATTAAAGCGAACTAACCTCATTCCCACTTGCTGTGTAACACTGGATCCTCCGATGCCATCTTCAACAGCTTTTCGTCTAAGAATACTTCAAACGGAAGTCTAGATTTGAACAACGAGAATGGTGACGAGAGAGTTGGCGGGAAGATGAGAAGGGGATGAGTTAAGAATGAAGACGATCACGGGTAGGGGCCTCGGGGGTATTTGTATTAGTATCCGTAGGGTCATTATATTTAAGGAAAATATTTTGTTAAGATTTGAGATATCAGCTCGATATCTTTTCAGGACCTTTCGTATTTTGTTGTAAAGTCATTAAAAAAGATGGTTTATTTAATTATCAAATCCTAAAATTTTTAAAATGGGTCGGAAGAAGATTGTTAGTTTTCATATTGTAAATACATAAGTTAAATTTTGGGTTGTAATATTAACGTTAATAAAACGATTTTTTCTTATTATTTTAATGAACATTTAAAATTTTCGTTCAATCATCAACTCCCTTTAAATTATAATGTTTATTTAATTACCAAATCCTGTAATTTTTAAAATAGGCCTAAAGACGTTACTATTGTTCGTGACTGAAAAGTGAAATAGTCAATCATATGTAAATACGAGTACAAATCAAAAGAAAAACTAATTATTGTTGAGAATGTAAAAATAAAAAAAAAATGTTAGTTTTCTAATTCAAAATAACATATCTTACTAATTTTGGGTTGGTTATGTTAACGCTAATGAAAAAATTGTTCCTTTTTACGGTTTTTTAGATTTTTGTATTACTAAAAATATGTATTTATAAATACCCATAAATCTATAATTTTATTTTCTAATAAATAATTATTTTTGTATGACAAATGTCAGTTTTATATAATATTTAAAGGTTGTTTCTCTTTCTTCTATTAAAATTTATAGGCCAAATTTTAGTAAATTTTATTTTTTTTATTAAATATTAATATTTTTTCAATTTAATAACAAGGGCATTAAAGGGGAACTAAATAGCAGTGGTAACGTAAAGAATTATATGTTTTTTCTAGTTCATTTAGTAACACTAGCTTTCTTATTTCAAGCAATGCCCAAAAACCTTGTGTTACAATTGGATCGTTGCACCAAGGCTTGACATAAATTGAACGTTTTGAAGACAAGGTTTTCTTGTGAGACCTCAACTAAAGCAGAAACACAGGGATGCAATAATTTAAGGGACTTTCAAGCCGTCTATCGTTCCGGCTTTGTGTTTGAAGTGGTCACGATGTAGCCGGGTCAAAGTTCTAGGTGTTTTCGTTAGGGATGGGAGACGAATCTGAGATTTTATAATCGAAATGATGAAGAGAGGAGAATGAGATACAACCAAGATGGGAGAAGAAAACGTACCAATTGCACGGTAATCGCGTCAGAGAAATCAAGATGATCCACTCTCCTCTTTTATCATTGCTAGTATTTTCTTCATTTCTACAAAAAAAAAGTAACATTAAAACAAAAATTAATAACAATATACAGCCATAAATTCTTAAAAATTCAAACAAATATCATTACCATCCATGATAATCATTCAGCCTCAGGAATTCTAAAAGTAACAATTTCCAGTTTTTGATGGACTGGATCTAGAACGAGGATGAAGGCAAAACCCTGGTGTGTGCTGCAACCAAAGACAACCCTTGTGTGTGCTGCGACTAAAGACGACCTCAAACGTCCCATTCACATGTTAAGAATTTAAGCACTGGTAAAAAAGCAAATTTGAGCACGGATAAAAAAGCAGTTTAGGTAAAAAAAAAAAATTGGCCCTGAATTGAGAGCCTCAATGTTAAAGTACAGTGAATGAAATACCATAGCTTAGTAACTTGACCTCTCAATATTGAAAAAGAAGAAAATTACAGTAATACTTGTATTGAAACATGCAGAGAAGATTGATTGACACACAGCGTATGTAGCTGACATCGTTTCTGGTCTACAGACTTTAACAACTCCAAAGCACACTTTTACTAATTTATGATCATCTGCTTGCTTGCTTATCCTGGTGCACACAGAATTTCCTTCATCTGCTGACTTTTAAATGCACAGGTTCAAATAAACCAATGAGTATAATATTGTATAACTAACCGTAATAGCAACTTGCTCAGCAATTGAATAGCATCAGGGGAACTACTCTCCTCTAAGTTGCCAGAACAACAATCAAAAAGGTCTTTGTGTCAACCTTCACCAAGTTTAGCATCACTCAAAGAACAAGCAACGTTAGTACAAACCCCGGACCAAGTATACATGGCAATCTTGGCTCACAGCAAGATAAATTAATAGAATTGGGTAAACAATTATTGCATTTTGAGTTGAAATGGGTAACATTATGGCATAGTATGGGTTAAAATTTGTAACACCTTAACACAAAACGGGTCAATATGTGTAACTTAAAAACAATGTGAACATAATGGATTTCAATGGGTAAGAATGTTTAATAATATATTTAATGAGAAAATCATTATTAATTATTTAAATAAATTATTTATTTAGTTACAACTCATTTTAACTTGAGCGAAATTGTTTTTTTCAAACGGCACGTTTAAACCAAAACAGATTTTGCTTAAAACCTTTCTTGATCCGCACCCGTTCTGACCCGTTACCCAACCCAGCCCGCCCATTTTGCCAGGCATAGGACCAACAGTAACAAAAAGAAGATTGAGATTTTATTTGATTTCCATTTATATCATTTCTTAAATCAAAATCTTGCAAATATATGTTTAATGTTACGAGGAATAAAGATAAGGTTTGTCAAGATCTCACCTCCCTGTATCCCATATATAGTCTTTCTATGAATAAGGTAAGTTAGTAATGTTATCTTGAACATTAGAATAAAGTCGTAAATAACTTCAAGAAATTGTTACTTTAAGAATAACACTAAATAGTATTTGGTAAACTAATCTTGTCAAAACTCAATGATTAAGGCCATGTTTGGGATTGCTTATTTAACTTGAAAAAGACTTTTTGTCAAAAGTGCTTATTAACTTATGACTTTTTGAAATGATGTTTTTAAAAATGTGTTTGGATTAGCTTTTTCAAAATTAATTGTCAAAATGACCAAAAATGACATTTTTTTATTGACACTATTTAATGTTATTGGGTAAAGGGTAGGGTAGATTTGTAATTTTATGTCAATAAGTCATAAGTCATTTTGAAAAGCTAGAATTTTTAGCTTTTGAAAAACAACTTATTACCCTTTTACAAAAAGTCATTTTTAAAAGTCCTTTTGGATTTGGCAAACAACTTATTGACTTATTGACTTTTTGAAAAAGTTAATAAGTCAATAAGTCGTTTTTAAATGAAATCCCAAATAAGGCCTAAGTCGGTTGAATTAAGTATTAGAATTTGAGTTAGTTTATAATTAGGCTATTATTGTTTGGTTGGGATCAATGTTTGGTTTTATTAAAATAGGGGTTTAGGGGTTTTCGTTCTCAATTTCTGGACAGATCAATTGAGTTCAGCAGGGGACTGAAACCTTCAATTGGTATGAGAGGATTCATAATTAGCAAAGAACAAAAACCATACGTTTACCTGAACATAACCTCTTGAAATATCAGTTCTGACAGAGCTTAATACCATGAAGTTTCTCCAATGACTTCTCTAGAGCATTATATAATTGACACCAATTTCAGGTCCAAACTTTAACAATGTCTCTAAAGCATACGGTTCTTGCTTCACGAACACCTGCTCATTTATCCTTGTAACAAACACAAAATTTAATCTGCTAATCTGTAATATCCAATTTTTTTTCTTTTCAAAATCAGGGACTATCTTATCAAGGGGACTAGTGGCAATCCAAGAATCCAAATTCTTTTGGTCAATAAATCAGGGACTATCTTATATATGAGCTTAAGGAAGTTCCCATTTATTCTTTTGGTCAATAAATATAAAAAATAAACTATACAATAGAAAACATAGAAATGAGATAGTAAAGAAGACTGACCATCTTATCAAGGGGACTAGTAGCAATCCAAGAATCCAAATTCTCCAAAGTAAATTCTCTCATGTGCTTTTTGATGTCACCATCACGTTTCACAACATCTCATAAAATCCTCTGCAAAAGAAATCATGGAATTACTAGAATTGTTAAAACTTCGACTCAAAAGAGAAAAAAACCTCAGCATATGTTACATGTTGAACACTTGGACAACTAAAGAGTGACCCAAATTAGTAAAGCATAAAAAGAAGGAATTATGAAACCTGAGGCTACAATGGTTTAACAGCACTAAGTTTCTCCATTGACTTCTATAAAGTCCTCATGCCAAAGCCAAAAACGATTTCCTTTAAGGTTTAAACTATCAAAGTGTCAAATAAGTTAGCTTCCCTATCATGCACATGTTCGCTAAAAAGAAAAAAATAGACAAGAATTAAAAGTCATACTAGATCTAGTGGGTTGAATATGCTTATTAGCTTCTTCTAAACCTTTATTAATTGTTTCAATAGATTCCAGACGTACCTGAACAAACTTTAAAAATGTCTCCAAAGCACACTTCTGATGGTTTATGAACATGTCACGTAACCAACAAAAATTACTTGAAATGTTGAGTTTTAATTGCCTATTTAATATAAACAACTGAATAGAGTATTGTACAAATGGCTGTAGTAGCAACTCGTCTAGGGAATTAAATAGCATGGCATCAGGGGACGACCAATGAAAAAGGTCTTTGCAGCCACCTACACCAGAAGTAATACAAGCTTAAGGAATATATGTACCGACAACAGAAATAGATGATTAGTTTTTTTTATTTCCAATTATTCCTTTCCTAAATCAGACTCTAGCTTTTAGATAAGCTTAAGGAACTATCCACTTATACTCCATGTCAATAAATATAAAGATAACTATACAACTAGAAAACATATAATTGAGATAATAAAGAAGACTAACCATCTTATCAAGGTGAGTAGCAACCCCAAGAAACGCAGTTCACCAAGTTTGTCTCTCATGAGCTTTTTGTAGTCACCAATGCGTTTCACAACATCTCAGAAAATTCCTTACAACAGAAGTTATGGTATGAATAGAATTGTTAATATTCTCTCTCTAAATAAAATCAACCTCAGCATATTGATAGATGCACAACATATTGGACGACTACACAAAAAAAAAAAAAATTAAAATAAGGGTAGCTCTCAGAAGTGGGCGACTCTAATTAGCAAAAAAACATAAAATATGCATTCTGAAACCAGAGCCTATAACGGTTTGCACATAACCTCATGAAAAATCAGTTCTAACAGCTAAGCTTAACATCAATGTTCTCCAATGACTTATCTAGAGCATTGTATAATTGACGCAAACTTTAGGTCCAAACTTTAACAATGTCTCCAAAGCACACTTATGTTGCTTCACGAACATCTGCTCGTTAATCCTTGAAACAAACAAAAAAAATTTTTATCGGCCAGCCTTTAGTTGTATAATGTTAATTGCATATGTAATACAAACAACTGAATATAGTATTGTACAAATGACTCTAGTAGCAACTCGTCTTGGGAATTAGTTAGGAATGGCATCAGGGGACAACCAATAAAAAGGTCTTTGCAGCCACCTGCACCTAGTTTAGCATCACTCACAGAAGAAATACAAGCTTAAGGAATAAAGGTACCAACAACAGAATAGATGATGAGTTTTTTTTATTTCCCATTATTTTGCTTTCCTAAATTAGACTCTAGCTATTAGATAAGCATATGCAACTATCCACTTATACTCCATGTCAATATATATAAAGATAACAATACAACTAGAAAACATATGATTGAGATAATAAAGAAGACTAACCATCTTATCAAGGTGAGTAGCAACAATCCAAGAATACTAGTATGCCAAGGAAAAGTTTCTCTTGAGCTTTTTGTTGTCACCAATGTGTTTCACAACATCTCATAAAATTCCTTACAAGATAAGTTACGGTATGCTTAGAATTGTTAATTTTCTAAGGCTTTAAAAAAAAAAAACCTTAGCATATGATAGATGCAGAACACACTGATAAGGTTCCACCTTTGCAAGTGTACAAGCGAACCCGTTACAAGAAGATGGATAATGGATCATCCGAATTGAGTTCCTTGGAGCAGCTTAATTTGTTATATGGATATGGGTTTGACCCATTCCATCCAGCAAGGGAGGCGGGAAGATTCATCATGGGGTAGTGGGAAGCTGAGATCGTGGGAGTAACTGCTCAACAGTAGTTTATTAGTTGCTTTGTTTTCACTTTTGTTCTTGTCTGTTTAATTTTCGAATTGATCAACTTTGTAAGTTGTTGGAGATTTGCCTATCTCGAATCAGGCTCGTTAATTGAATCCTCTATTTGAATTTCGTATCTATCATTTGGTTCCATTGCCGGGAAACGAAGGAGAACGATGGTAGCAACCCGGAGTGAAGGCATCGGTTCAGGAGCAGAGCCGACAGTTGGTCAGGTCGCGAATCAATTGGCAGCAATCATGAGCAAATTGGATACTATGGAGTCGTGGAAGGATGACCTCAACACGCTGAAGAGACAGATGGCGCAAAAGGAAAAGACGGGAACCAGTGGGAACCGCTATGAGGATGGTGGCGATTCTGGTTTCTACAGCTCTAACCGTCGACCATTCCACAAAATTGACTTCCCTACCTTCAACGGCGGCGACCCGAGAGGTTGGGTATTGAAGGCAGAAAAGTACTTTCGATATTACAACACACCGGAGGACGAGAAGGTAGACATAGCAGCGATGCATTTGGAAGACGACGCGCTCGATTTGTATTCTTGGTTATCTTCCGAACAGATGATCCTTTATTGGGAGGAACTTACTCAAGCTTTTCAGAAACACTATGGCCCCCCTGAATTCCAGAATCCGGACGAATATCTGATTAGTGTAAGGCAAACAGGGACGGTGCAAGAATACCGCCAAGAATTTGCAAAACGTACAGCCAGGGTTGCCAATTGGCCAGATCATTGTTTATTAGGAGTGTTTATTCATGGCCTCAAGGAGGAGTTAAAATCAGATGTCCGCATTCACAAACCCAGGACCGTCTACAAGGCTATGAGTTTAGCCTTGGAGTTCGAATCCAAATTGAATAGCCAGAAACCTACCAAAGCCCCTCACAGTAACCTGAAACCTGAAGCCAAACCATTCACCCCAAACAGCCATCAAAACCCAAATTCCAGCCGACCCGATTCCCGCCCTTCTGCCAAGATTACTGATCCTGAAAAACAAGCTAGATTTCTAAGGGGAGAATGTTTTCGTTGTGGGGACAAATATGGACCTGGCCACCGATGCAAAACAGGCACCTTCAAATTATTGGAAGTGGAAAACGAAGAAGAAGACATGGCTGTCAATGATACACAGGAGAACGACGAGCCGGGGAAGACATGGCTGAGATTAGCCTTCATGCTATCTTTGGGAAATCTCATACCACAACCATGAAGGTGCATGGGATGCTGAATACCACTGAGGTCCTCATTTTAATCAACAGTGGATCAACCCACAATTTCATATCCGATATATTGGTCCATGAACTGAGTTTAATTACTCAAGTTGTCAGCCCATTTGGGGTACAAATCGGAAATGGAGACATTATTCGTTGTAGTAAGATGTGCAAGGAGGTGCCCTTACAGATTGGAAACCTCAAACTCCAACAGGATTTTTACCCTTTCTCTATTGGTGTTGCTGATGCCGTCCTTGGCATCCAGTGGTTATCCTCCTTAAATACTGTCCAAGCCAATTGGAATGAAATGTTCTTGATCTTTACAGTAGAAGGGAAAAAGTATAAACTTCAAGGAGTTTCATCCGGCCCTCAAAATTCAGCCACATTTCAACACCTTTCCTTAGAGTCAGAAACTTCAACACTTACACCAGCTTACTTGCAACCCCTAATCACTTCCTTTAACCCAATCTTTCAAGAACCAAACTCACTACCACCCTTCCGTTCCCATTACCACTCTATACCTTTATTGCCTAACTCCTCTCCCCCAAACATCCGTCCCTATCGATATCCTCATGCCCAAAAAACAGAAATCGAAAGGCAAGTGGAGTTGCTGCTTGCTAATGGTTTTATACAATCCAGTACAAGCCCCTTCTCTAGTCCGGTTTTATTAGTGAAAAAGAAAGATGCGACATGGAGGATGTGCATCGATTATAGATCACTAAATAAGATCACTGTGGATAATAAATATCCCATTCCCAATATAGATGAACTCTTAGATGAGTTATACGGGTCCATAGTATTCTCTAAGGTTGATTTGAGGTCGGGGTACTACCAAATCCGAGTTAATCCTGCTGATATCGAAAAGACAGCCTTTCGAACTCATTCAGGCCATTACGAGTTCAAAGTTATGCCCTTTGGGCTTACAAACGCGCCTTCCACCTTTCAAGCAGCCATGAATGATCTGTTTCGACCCTATTTGCGCAGGTTTGTGTTGGTATTTTTCGATGATATTCTTGTCTATAGTGCATCTCAAAGTGATCATGAGTCTCACTTGAAACTGGTATTGGAACTCTTGCTTCAAAATCAATTTTTTGCCAAGGAATCAAAATGTTGTTTTGGTCAGTCCTCGGTTTTGTTCCTGGGTCATGTGGTGACAGCTGATGGAGTTCAAGTTGATCAGGATAAAGTGCAGGCAATAACTTCTTGGCCCCTACCGAGTAATGTCTAAGAAGTTAGGGGATTCTTAGGGTTAACGGGCTACTATCGAAGGTTTGTGAGGCACTATGGTATTATTGCTCGCCCTTTAACCGCCCTAACCAAAAAGGATGGGTTTAAGTGGAATGAGGAGGCTACTGAAGCATTCCACAAATTGAAGCAAGCCTTAATTTCAGCTCCAGTTTTGAGGTTACCTGATTTCTCACAACCATTCGTGGTGGAATGTGATGCATCGGGTGAAGGAGTGGGGGCTATTATTATTCAACAGGACCATCCCATTGCTTATTTTAGCAAAGGGTTCTCTCCCCTCAATCGGCTCAAATCAGCCTATGATCGTGAACTGCTGGCCTTGGTGTTGGCTGTCTAGAAGTGGAGCCACTATTTGATGGGTCGACACTTTTTCATCAAGACGGACCACTACACTTTGAAGTTTTTACTTGAACAGAGGGTTACTACAGTGGAACAGCAGCGCCTTCTCCTTAAACTCATGCCATATGATTTCTCAATTGTTCATCGATCTGGGAAATTGAACAAGGGTGCCGATGCTTTATCTCGTCGTCCTTCTACGGTGCAATTGTGTGCACTTATTCTTCCTAAGAGCCTAACCGCAGAAGAAATCATCACTGAACTGCACAGTGATCCTATTACCAAACCAATTCTGGAGCAATTATCTAATGATCCTACTTCAATTCCCCCTTACCAATTGGTTGATCGTTTGTTGTTGTATAAGGGTCGAATTGTGATCCCCTCTAAGCCGTCTCTTCGCCAACAGGTTCTATTTGATGCTCATGATACCCCAACCGCAGGTCATGGGGGATTTCTAAAAACCTACAAACGGATTATTGTGCAATTTTATTGGCCTCACCTTAAGAAAGATGTTCGGGAATATGTGCAAAATTGTACTGTTTGTCAAAAACAGAAATACGAGACTCTTTCACCTGCAGGTTTGTTACAACCATTACCGGTTCCTAATAGAATTTGGGAGGATATCTCAATTGATTTCATCGTAGGTTTACCAAAATCTAACCGGTTTGATACCATTTTTGTGGTTGTTGATCGGTTAAGCAAATACTCTCATTTCCTGCCCTTATCTCATCCGTTTACAGCCAAAACAGTTGCTGCCCTCTTCTGTAAAGAGATTGTACGTTTACATGGGTACCCGCGTTCTATTGTTTCGGATCGTGATACTATCTTTTTGAGTAATTTTTGGCAGGAGTTATTTCGGTTGAGTCAAACTTCTCTTAAGATGAGTACAAGTTATCATCCTCAAACGGATGGCAAACGGAAGTGGTTAACCGTTGTTTAGAAGCATATTTGCATTGTTTTGCACAAGAGCAGCCCCAGAAATGGAGTTTCTTTTTAGCATGGGCAGAATATTCGTATAATACGGGCTATCATTCTTCCCTACGCGCTACTCCATTTAAGGTGGTGTATGGCCGGGATCCACCTCTTCTTCAACCCTATGCAGTGGGTGATACCAATAATGCTGATCTGGAGCAGCAACTTCTTCTTCGTGATAATATGCTTCAACTCATCCGCTCCAATCTTCACAAAGCACAAGATGCATGAAAGCACAAGCTGATAAAGATCGTCGGGAACTCTCTTTTGAAGTTGGTGATGCCGTTTTTCTTCAGATTCAGCCTTATAGGCAACGCAGTTTATCTAAACAGTTTTGTCAGAAGATATCACCTCGTTTTTTTGGTCTTACTTGATTCTTAAGAAAATTGGGAAAGTTGCTTATGAGTTAGCTTTACCACCAGATTCACGAATCCACCCAGTCTTTCATGTGTCTCTCCTTAAACCCGCCAGAGGGGTGTCACCACCAGGAGCTATTCCTCCTCTTCCTATTAATCAAGATTGGGAACTCATTCTTCAACCTGCGAAAGTCCTTGATCATCGTTGGCGCCAAGGTCACCACTCTTCTACTTTGGAATTACTTATACTGTGGGAATCTCGCCCAGCTGAAGAGGCCACTTGGGAGGATTATGATTTATTTGCTGCTCAATTTCCACACTTTAGACTTGAGGACAAGTCTTTTTATCGGGAGGGAAGTATTGATAAGGTTCCACCTTTGCAAGTGTACAAGCGAACCCGTTACAAGAAGATGGATAATGGATCATCCGAATTGAGTTCCTTGGAGCAGCTTAATTTGTTATATGGATATGGGTTTGACCCATTCCATCCAGCAAGGGAGGCGGGAAGATTCATCATGGGGTAGTGGGAAGCTGAGATCGTGGGAGTAACTGCTCAACAGTAGTTTATTAGTTGCTTTGTTTTCACTTTTGTTCTTGTCTGTTTAATTTTCGAATTGATCAACTTTGTAAGTTGTTGGAGATTTGCCTATCTCGAATCAGGCTAGTTAATTGTATCCTCTATTTGAATTTCGTATCTATCACATACTGGACGACTGCATAAAAAAATAAGGGTAGCTTTCACAAGTAGGTGACCCTAATGAGCAAGGAACAAAAAAACATGCATTTTGAAACCTGAGCCTACAATGGTTTGCACATAACCTCTTGAAATATCAGTTCTAACAGCTAAGCTTAATATCATCAAGTCTCTCCAATGACTTCTCTAGAGCGTTACATAATTGACACCAATTTCAGGTCCAAACTTTATCAACGTCTCCAAAGCACACGATAATTGCTTCACGAACATCTGCTCATTTATCCTTGTACCAAACAGAAACTTTTTTATTTGCTAACCTTTAGTTGAACATAGTTAAATAAATTAGTTAATATAGTATTCTAAAAATGACCACAATAGCAACTCATCTCGGTAATTTCAATAGAAACGGGGAGAAGTATTGTGCTCTTAGTTGCTTGAATAGCCATTCAAAAAGGTTTTTGTGTCCACCATGCTCCAATTTTAGCATCACTCAAAGAAGAAGTATTATATGCCTTAGGAAGTTATATCACTAAAAAATAAGTAAAATACATCATACCAACACAGAACTGACAATAACAAAAAGAAGATGAAATGTTACTTAATTTCCAATTGTTTTTCCTTTTCAAAATCAGGTACTATCTTGTATATGGGCTTAAGGAAGTTTCCATTTCCTCTTTGTGTTAATAAATACAAAAAATAAACTACACAATAGAAAACGAAGAAATGAGACAGTAAAGAGACCGACCATCTTATCAAGGTGACTAGCAACAATCCAAGAATACAAATTCTCCAAAGTAAACTATCTCGAGCGCTTTTAGCGTGTAAGGTCAATTATACAACTCGAGCAAAAAGTGAGGGAAAAAAGAGAGAGAGAGAGAGAGAGAGAGAGGCTGAGCAGTAATGTAAAGAAAAAAAAAAACTACCTCATTGGCACTTAACTATAAGGCATGAATACAAGTTATGTTTAAAAAGGTGTAAAGCTTGAACAAACTTCAGATGTCATTTTTGCTGCATGTATGTTATTTGCTAACCTTTGTTTGTTGGAATGGCCCTGCAGCAAGTACCTCAAGAAAGCAAGCTTTAAACTGTTAGGTGCTAAATAAAAAGAAAATGACTAAAACAAAACAAACTTCATAAACAAACCAGTAGCATTACATAACAACCATTATTATTACAAATGCATACTCAACACATGCTCATCAATACATTAGTACCAACATATAAATCAGTCATGCATATGTATACTTCTACGCCTATATACAAATAAATCATTCATTATTTGCTAACAAATACATACATACTTATCAAGATTATCAGCCAACGGTCTGAAAATCTAACAGGCCACATCGTTTCTCTGTTTGTAGAAGATAAGACTTCAAACCCTTAAACAGTTAAAACTTGACCAAAAAAAAGGGAGGGGTAGAAATTTCAAGCTATTTACACATGAAAAACAAGAGACATTAATATAAAAAGAAAACAGGTCAAACAAAACTTACCAGAATGGTGTATTTAGAGCATAAAACCTCTAAAGTCGCTCCAAATGCAAAAAAAAAATTGGATTATTAGTGAAATAATATATTCTTATATAACACAAGTACGTGAAATCTAAGATTACGGTTGTGTTACGTGCGTTGTTTATGTTTTTTTTATTGTTTCCATTGTTAAGGTTAGCATGGTAGATTGTTTATTCTAGAAGGTTGATTTTGTAATTTGAATTATTATTTAATGCAATGCAAATTGAAGCTGGGAGTTTATCCAGACCTTAACCAACTTCCTATCTCTTCGTGATTCTCTCTTCAACCCTATCAAGGGTATCAGAGCTTCTCTGATCCTTCATCGGAAGCTTTTTGCACCACCATGACAACCACACGCAGTCAAGAAGTCGAGTCCACGCTCAAGGACCATGGGAAGGCAATCGCCGATCTCCAGGTCACGCTGGCCTCGTTGATGAAACACCAGGAACAATCTATGAAACAGCAGGAGGATATCTTACGGGCATTCAAGGAACAATCTGTGTCGGGCAGTACGTCGGCCAGGGGTCCCACCCATGGAGCATTCGGCTCTAATTTATTCGGTGATCAGGAAGACAAGGGGGGCACTCGTCCCATGCGACTGGGGAAGGTTGAATTCCCAAAGTTTGCAGGTGAGGGAGTCGAAGCATGGGTATACCGTTGCGAGCATTTCTTTGCCATCGATGAAACGCCGGATAATATGAAACTCAGATACGCGGTCATCCACTTGGAGGGACCCGCGATACAGTGGCACCAGGCTTTCATGAAGACGAGGGGGGCCACGGTAGCCGAGTTGCCATGGACTGATTATGTTCGCGCCATATCCGCCCGGTTCTCAAACGCTATGTTTGAGGATCCCATGGAGGAGATAGCCTCGCTCACCCAAACGGGTGACCTACACTCATTAAACACCTCGTTTGATGAGCTCCTCAACAAGGTAACCCTAAGTGAAACTCAAGCCATAAGTCTTTACCTCAAAGCCCTCAAACCGGAGATACGAGGCCCAGTAAAAATGTTCAAACCCAAAACCCTACACGAAGCCTACGGACTGGCTAAGATTCAAGACCTCAATAATCATCACATCGACTCCAAAATAAAGATGGATAGGGGAGGTGGGGTCCATCAAAACAGACCGCCTGACCATGCTCGCGTAATGCCACCCACCAATGCTGCTAAACTGCCTATACTACCCACCCCAGCCAACAAGCCATCGGCCACAGGTCCACCCCGGATTCCCAACAACAGCACGCCCCGCCGTCTTTCCAGCAAGGAGCTGGAACTCAAACGATCCAAAGGGGAATGCTTTTGGTGCACTGAAAAGTTTGTGCCCGGTCACAAGTGCAGCCGAAGGCAACTATTCTTAATTGAAGTAGAAGATAATGACGACCCGGAAGAAGAAGATTGCCCCGCAGAAGAAGCCGAAGGACACTCCATCTCAATACATGCCTTGACAGGTCTACCATCCTATTCAACCATGCGGGTTAAAGGGTCCATGGGAACCAGACAACTCCACATCCTGATCGACTCCGGCTCCACCCACAATTTCGTGGACGTCCGATTAGCCAAGAAACTGCAGTGCACGGTGAAGGATATTCCCCCCATACACGTGAGTGTCGCGGATGGCAAACAACTCACGGCTAGTAAACTATGCCCGGAATTCCAATGGACCATGCAAGGGAGATGGTTTACCACCGAAGTCCTCTTGATTCCGCTTGAGAGTTATGACATGATCCTAGGGATCCAATGGCTTCTCCCGCTACAAGACATCCTTTGGAACTTCCAAAAGATGACCATGAGATTCAAAATGGGCGATGAGTCATGTGAATTGAAAGGAATCAACACTAATAAGGTGTCCCTGTGCTCGTTAAAGGGGACCGATACGGTGCAAATGTATAGCCTCCAATTAGCGGGGGAGTCCCGGGAAGCCATGCATAGCTCCAAGGTAGTGAGAGGGGAGGAGGCCACTGACGAGCAACAAATATGGCGCGATCTCGTTCAGCAATTCAAAGAAGTCTTTGAAGTTCCCAAAGGACTACCCCCAAAACGAGAGTTCGATCACCAGATCCGCCTAAAGGAGGGAACCGAACCTATCAGCCAACGGCCTTACAGGTATCCCTCAATCCAGAAGGATGTAATAGAAAATACGACCCGCGAACTCCTTGAAGCCGGGGTCATTCGGAACAGCCAAAGCTCCTTTGCGGCCCCGGTTGTGCTAGTAAAGAAGAAGGATGGCCAATGGAGAATGTGCATGGATTATCGTAGGCTGAATGAAGCAACGGTTAAAGACAAGTTCCCAATTCCACTGATTGAAGAATTGTTAGACGAGCTCGGGGGAGCCAGGGTCTTTTCCAAACTTGATTTGAGGTCGGGCTATCACCAAGTAAGGATGGCACCAGAAGATGTTCACAAGACGGCCTTCCGTACACATGAGGGCCACTACGAGTTCCTCGTGATGCCCTTTGGCCTCACAAACGCACCCGCCACATTCCAAGCCCTGATGAATTCGGTATTCAGGCCTATGTTGCGCAATGGGGTACTGGTATTTTTTGACGACATCTTGGTTTACAGCGGCAGTATCGAACAACACGAACAACACCTGAAACGAGTCCTCACCATCATGAATGAGCACCGCCTGTTTGCTAAAGAATCGAAGTGTGTATTCGGGGGAAAGGCGGTGGAATACCTGGGCCATGTTATATCCGGGGAAGGGGTGCGAACCGACCCCACAAAGATAGAGGCCATCCGGCAATGGCCAACACCGACCACATTGAAAGAGTTGCGGGGATTCCTGGGGTTAACGGGATACTACCGGAGGTTCATAAGATCCTTTGGGTTGATCGCCAAACCCTTGACGGATTTACTGAAAAAGGATGCTTTTCACTGGAGTCCCGAGGCCCAAGCAGCGCTGGAAAGGCTAAAGGGGGCCTTAACATCTGCCCCGGTCTTAGCCCTACCAGATTTCAATAAAACATTCATCGTCGAAACCGATGCGTCGGCCTGCGGCTTAGGGGCGGTTCTCATGCAAGACAAACACCCGATCGCCTTCATCAGCAAGGCCTTATCCGCCAAGCAACAAGCCTTGTCTGTCTACGAAAAGGAACTCTTGGCTATCCTAATGGCAGTGAAACAGTGGCATTACTACCTCATCCCGAACCATTTTGTCATCCGTACGGATCAGCGAAGCCTGAAGCATCTTTTAACCCAGAAGGTTACTACACCCCTTCAACATAAGTGGCTGGCCAAGCTTATGGGATATGATTACACGATCGAGTACAAACAAGGGAGGGAAAACGTGGCAGCAGATGCCCTCTCGCGGGTCCAAGGGTCCACATTGTTTACAACAGCAGTCTCCCAAGTCGAACCATTGTTGCTAGACGACATCATTACCAGCCAACAAGAAGATGAGCAACTACAGGCGATGGCCCAGAAAATACAAAACGGGGAGCCACTACCCCGGGTACAGTGGAACGGGCGTTGGCTGGCCAGAAACAACAGGATCATGGTGGGGCAAGACCAGGCCCTACGAAGGAAAATCGTGGAACTCTGCCATGACTCACCATGGGGAGGTCACTCGGGGGTCACCGCCACGGTACAAAGGATCAAAGGAATGTTCTACTGGAAAGGAATCGCGAAATTGGCCAGACAATTGATAAGGGAATGCGATGTATGCAAGCGAGCGAAACATGAAAATATAGCATCCCCAGGGCTCCTCCAGCCTCTGCCGGTTCCTGACAACTTGTTCACAGACGTATCCATGGATTTTATAGGGGGGCTGCCCAAAGTAAAAGGAAGGGATACAATTTTCGTGGTAGTCGACAGGTTGTCTAAATACGGTCATTTCATGGTGTTGAGCCATCCGTTTACAGCAAGGGAAGTTGCCCAGGTTTTCTTGGATGGGGTATACCGGTTACATGGGTGCCCAGCTTCCATTGTCTCAGACCGAGACCCGATCTTCTTGAGTACATTTTGGAAGGAGTTCCTCGCATTGCAAGGGGTGGAGTCCAAATTATCCACGTCTTACCATCCGCAAACCGATGGTCAGACCGAGGTGGTGAACCGATGTTTAGAATGTTATTTAAGGTGCATGGCGATGGAACGGCCGCATACGTGGGTGAAATGGGTGGCCTTGGCTGAATGGTGGTATAACACAACCTTCCATTCGTCCATAGGGATGACTCCCTTCCAAGCATTATATGGGTTCCTCCACCTTTACACATTCCCTACCTTCCCAAGGATTCGGCTGATAGAGAGGTGGATGAGGTCATGAGGGATAGGGAGGCAACCATTACAGTTTTGAAACAGTCCCTATTAAAAGCTCAGAATCGAATGAAACAGCAAGCCGATAAGCATCGCACGGATCGAGAGTATGAAGTGGGGATGTGGGTATATTTAAAACTTCAGCCTTACATGCAGAATACATTACGGGTAAATAAGCACTCCAAGTTAACACCGAAATATTTTGGGCCCTTCTTGATCGTGAGTAAGGTGGGGAAGGTAGCTTATCGTTTGGATTTGCCCAATGAATCACAAATCCACCCGGTTTTCCATGTGTCATTATTAAAACCGGCTAGTGGACCACCGGGCAAGGTGATTCCTTTTCCAGTGGATGCGAGATTCCGTTTGAAGCCATGGAAGATAATAGACAGGAGGTTGGTAAAGAGGGGTAGCAGGGCAGCCATGAAGGTTTTGGTTCAGTGGGAAGGAAAATCAGTTCAGGAAGCTACATGGGAGTTTTTGGATGAGATGCAGATACGTTTTCCAGATTTCAAGGATTGGGTTGAAGGATCTTTTTGAGGACAAAAAGATGTTATGGGGAAAGTCTTGTTACGTGCGTTGTTTATGTTTTTTTTATTGTTTCCATTGTTAAGGTTAGCATGGTAGATTGTTTATTCTAGAAGGTTGATTTTGTAATTTGAATTATTATTTAATGCAATGCAAATTGAAGCTGGGAGTTTATCCAGACCTTAACCAACTTCCTATCTCTTCGTGATTCTCTCTTCAACCCTATCAGGTTGAATATATACATATATTCCAGGATCGAGTTAAACCCTAACAAAATCTGAAAAATATATACATCCCCTGTTCAACAACAAAATCAGTACTCGACATATATTGCAGGAATCGTTTAATTCTGATGATATTTATAGGAAATAACATCCTGATCAACAACATAATCAATATCGCCTTACATTGCAGTGATCGTTAAACCCTAACAGGAAGAAATTAAATTCGCCATACCTTGACGAAAATTTGAAAAATGAAAGCGACTAACCTCATTCCACTTGTTGTGTAACACCGTATCCTCCGATGCCACCTTCAACAGCTTTTCGTATTAGAATGCTTCAAACGGAAGTCTAGATTTGGCGGGAAGATGAGATGGGGATGAGCAGAAGAATGAAGACGATCACGGGTCGGGGCCTCGGGGATATTTGTATTTGTATCCGGAGGGTCATTATATTTAAGGAAAATTTCCTGCTCAGATTCGCAAGTCCTCTCGATATTTTTTCTTTACAGTTGGTAATAATTTGATTTTGTACGATTAGCCTTCCAAATCTTTTCAGGAGACTTTTTTTATGTTTTTTGTTGTAAAATCATTTAAAAAATGGTTTATTTAATGAAACGGTCTGTTTCTTATTATTTTAATGAATATTTGGAATTTTACTTTAATATTTATCACCCTTTAAACTATCTTCTTGTGTCGGAGTGTCATTTTTACTATTTTTTGTTTTAGAAAAATTATTTTTACTTTTTTTTTTGTTTTAGAAAAATTTATATTTATCTAGTATCTATAATTTTATACTCTTTGATAAATAAAAGTTTTTGTGTGAGTTTTACATATTAGTATATTACCTAATAAATAAAAAAAGTTATATTTTAATTTATAAAACTATTCGAGAATATAAGTGTAAAAATGAGCGTTCAAAATTTTTAGCATTCGTTTAAACAAATAAGTTGGATAAAACTAATACTAAAAATAATCGGTGTCTAAACAATCGTTAAGTTTAATCAAAAATCGGTTAATAATAATAATCATAATAATAATAATTATTATTATTACAAAAATAATATTACATCCTAATACGTTTTTAACGAAACTTAGGTCGAAACGTAAAGAAAAACAAGTTGGTCCTAGTCGTATATTCAGAAGTTTATAAAACGTGATATTTTAAAAGATAACAAAAAAACAAAGATTGATGATGATAATTAATTATAATAATATGATAATAATTATTAAAAAAAAAAAGAAAGAAAATATGTGTGTGTATTCGAAAGATAACAATCAGGTTATCTTCGATTTGGAGATTTCCATGCAACCTTCGCATATAACATTTCAAAACACTAATACTTCCGACCATATTTGACGAAGTTTACTTAATGAGTTGATGTTGCTTCAACTACTAGCGACTACTCAGTTAGGTACGTATTTTAATTATAGGCTTAAAATTTCAAGTTAAGCTTTCATGTAATATTAATTAATAGGGTTAGAGTTAAGATTCGGTTCTATCTGCACAAATAATATGTTAAACTTATGGTTCATTTTAGAAGAAGAAAAATAAATGCATTAGGAGTCATTGTTGCAAATAGTAAAAAGGTTTGATTAAACAGAAACGTTGTTCAAGTTTATATTAAGAAGTTCTAAGCTGTCACCCAACCAACCAAATATCCAGATGAATACATCTGACTTGTTTTTAAATTTATAAATGAATTTTTATGATTATGGTATGTTTAAACTTTGACGCATAAATAAATACTATGTGACCTATATTTAGGCATAATATACGTATGATTTGCAAATTGTATTCGTATATAGGTGAAATTCTCATACGTGGCTAGTAGTGCGGGTTGGAAGGTTATACGTAAGACGCACTCCGCATGCAACCTAACTAGTGATGAGCTGGGGGCTAGAAGGAACAATTATAAGACGCACTCCGCTGTTGTTCATAATCAGCGACAGTACAAGCCAGGGTATGCAGTGGTTATATCGATCAGTGAAATAATTTGCTAAATATGTAGTATTGGCAATATTAATTATGGTTAAAGGACCGAAGATGCTATGCTTATATATTGAGTCTGTTATTTGTATTCACCAACATTATGTTGACATTTTATTTTCAAAAACTTTTCGGGTAACAATGAAATGTAAAAGAGAAGTAAGATTAAAGATTACTCGCCTATGATGTCTTGAATAAGATATTGTGGTGAGACCATGGAGTTATGCCTCCAAGTCATGTATGAAACGGATATTATAAAATGATTTGTAATTATGTAATTTGTGAAAATCCAGTTTACTATAAATTGAAATGATGGTGTTCATACCTATACGTCTGAAGCTTTATGGAATCCTGAAAAATTATTCTGAAAAGTATCAACAAAGATCAAAGATTAAAATGTGGTTTTTCATACCACGCGTATATTCAGGTCACAACAGGGCGTCGAGAGCCCGGGGTGTGACACTTTAGATTGTGACTTTCATAAAAAAGTTATTTTAATTAAATATTAAAATTAAATTAAAAGAGTTGATTTAACAAAACACTAGTTGGTTTAAGCTGTTTACGAGCCATAATTAGCAACTTAAATGTTTTTTTTTTCACCTCATCATGTGGGCATCTCATTAGTTTAATTTTATGAATTTTGGCATTCACATACGTGGATCACCCATGCATGCATGGCCTTAGGGCCATCACTTAGGGGTGCCAGAGATGTGATCGCATACGACTTGATTTTTTTAAGCGCTCGAAATTTCAATTTTTTTATACGTATTTTGTATAAAAAATTATTATGCAAAAATAAATAAATAGTTATTTTCAAACGAAGTATAACTTTATTATGTGAAATATATCATTTGTTATATAGAAAACATTATTTTGTTACAACAATTTTGTTTTATTCTATTTATTAACTTATTTTTATCACAACTATCATGATTTATTTTTTCAAATGCATAGAGGCCCAACTAAATACTTCCCACTGAGTAGTGAGCACCCAAAATGTAACGGCCCTGCCTCTTTAACAGCTTTTCCGATCCTCTTCTACATTAATTGTTAATTAAAAAATAAAAAACAGATAATTAATTACACGTACAAAATTAAGGACGATCATGTAGAAGTCTGTGAATAACGGGCTGGCTGGGTCCATGGCAGGTCTAATGTTCACGGGCCAGGGCATTCTATTGCATTCCTCATGTTAACTATAGGTGGGAAAAAAACCCGGAATCGGACCCGAACCAGAGCCGGAACCGGTTATACCCGAACTAATGGGCACAGACAGTTCCTAATTCCCAGATAAATCGGAATCGGTTCCACCGTTACCCGGTCAAACCCGAACCGTAACCGGCCAGAAACTGTAACCGATTGTTGACTTTGTTGATTGAAACCATAACCGGTTTAAAAAAAAAAAAACCGGTTTGCCCCCCTCTAATGTTAACTACACTCAGTAGTGAAAAAAATGAGTGATAAGGAAAATATCAAATATAAAACCTGATTGACCTAAGAAGGATAAAACGTATTTCTAAAACTTCCGAAAGCGGCTCAAATTAATTTCGATTGAACTTATTTCGATGATATTGGAACCGAATCGTCAAACTCTACAAAATTAACTTTTAGGTTTAGCTTTAACATTTAACTAAAAAGTTTAGGTTTTAGGGTTTGGTTTTAACTTTTATGTATTATCTTTAGGCTTTAGGGCTTGGTTTTAAAGTTTAAGTTTTAGTATTATGGTTTATGGTTTGGGGTTTAACATTTGAGGTTTAGGCTTCGACAAATTGGTTCTAATGACGTGAAAAAAAGTTCATTCGGAGTTTTTTAAGTCCGTTTTCAAGTTTTTAAAAATCTTTTTTAACATTCTTAGACAAAATAAACCTTTTAAGGGAACCTCGCCCTCAAATCATAATCGTTTAATGGAAAAATTGAACCGGAATATATGAATTATGAACAAACTAGGAAACTAATGGTTTTGTTACAACTTTATATAATTTTTATATCAATTGAACTAAATCGAACCAAACATTAAATAAATGTTCAACATTTATTTATTTTATTACAATTAACATGTTACATGTCTAAAAAGGTTTATTATAACTTTTTTAGATATCGATTGTTCAATATAAAAAACCTAAAAAAAATAAGTCCAATTTTAACCATGTTCACCCATGCTAAAATGTATACAAATAATCAATCTAAATTTAACTTAAATATGAAAAAACGCTATCATTCGTTAGACGATTCTTCTCTTAGAATTTTGATTCCATGTCTTTTGAGAAAGTTCATGACCTGAACTAGATGAATTATTGCAGTTTAAGTATTATCCATCTACATTCACATATTTTTTAGCTTTTAGACGTTCTGTTATGAAATTGCTTATGTGAATGTAAAAAAGATTCATCAAATTGACCTGACTCATGTTTCGGACAAAGACCATAGGCCATAGCAATGTTGTGGGAGTTCATTTTGTTTTGTGGTTCATGTGTCACAACATCTGCCATTAAATTGACAGTCCAATCAAGAAGTGCAGTGTCTGTGGTGGTAACGGTGGGGGCCGACGAACTGGGACTGATCTTGATAGATAGGGTCAACACCGTCATCATATCCATCGTGTTCATGGTGGTCGGAAAACGAAGGTTCAAAGAAAGCGCGGTTGGATGATTTGGATCTATAATTTTCATCCTTTGTTTGTTAATTACACCAAACAATAGTTTCCGACGTTACACCAACATTAATTTCTGCGAATGCCATCTCTTCCTCAAATGTCCACGTTTTTTTTCTCATTTCGTTTTTGTTTGCCGCCGCCGCCGCCGCCGCCACCATCACCATCATTATTATTATTAACATACATTTTTTGTCTGCGTATGTTGATGCTTGTCCTCTGTCTGATCTTATGCCTAAGTCCTTTTACTTAACTTTGTGTGTTTATGTTATGTTGTTTTGTTTCCTCCATGTGTCATACTGTTCTCCAAAGATAATAATAATAATAACAAAAATATTATTAATTATAATAAGCATAATAATCATATATATATATATATATATATATTAAAAAAATTGAAATACTTTTGAGCCGGGAGTCTCTCACGAAGCAGCCTCTATATCACATTGTGGTAGGGGTAAGGTATGTATTTATCTCTCCCCCCGACCCTACAAAGTAGGATTACATTGGGTACGTGTTGTTGATGTATATATTGTAGAGTTTATTCCAGAAGACGAACACAATTAAATCACTGGATGAATTGAAAGTCGTGGATCACACTTTCAGATCAAACTATTTGTGGTTCAATCAAATGTTTGATCAGATAAAATTCAATTCGAAATCAAGAACAAGTATGAATTTGTTGAATTTCGTTAATGAACCAGTGAACCGAATGATCGATCAATCATTTTTTGGAAATACGCGTATTTGGAAACTGCCTCCAGGCATCCCGACCCCAGCCAGGGGCTCTCTTGGACCTCGCCAGGGGCTCTGCCCCTTGGACCCTACTATCCGATTCGGGGGCGCTACCCCCGGGCTCCCACCGTTGCCCCTTTGGAATCCCCATTAAATCATAAAACCTTAAACAAGCGTGCACCCCACACCAACTTGTTTAATGTATTTCATGATTCGAATTGATCGATAAAATTAATCTAATTACGCTAAATTTTTTTAACATAATATATATATATACTAGTCTAGTACCTGCACGTTGTAGCAGAAAACACAACACTTAAGTTGTATGTTCTAAAGGTTTGCATGGTTCATTCTTGATTCATAATCATAACAAAAACAATTTTTTAACTTGGTAGTATAGATATAGATATATTTGTAGTGGTATAGATATAGATATAGATATATTTGAAGGGGGTGATTGGAAATCAGAGTGCAGATCTAAACGAATAGAATGGTATAGCTTATGATGTGTTTGGAAGCTCATAATCTCATTAAGGCTTTTTACCAATCAAATTTTAAGTAACTCACGAGTCGACTTAATTCGTTTAAACTTATATTTTCAATGAACAAACATCCATTATTGATTAAGATATCTCACAAACTCCACTTAAGAGCATTTACATCTTCCTCTCTTATATTTTCTAATGAAAAAATCATGTAATTTTTACTTCATCCCTAGAGGAAACTACAATCATATTCATATTTGAAGTTAATCACATTTTTTTTATTGAGTGGTTGTGCGTGAAGACGAGAGAGAAAAAAAAACAATAAACTAAAATGAAGATAAATATAGAAAGAGATGTGAAACATTTTTAAAAAATACAAGAATAAATTTATGAGATAATAATTTTTATTAAATTACGAAAATAGATATAGAAAACTAATGTGAATACTTTTAAAAGACAAAAGTGACGCCTCATATGCGTCACGTAGGTGCCACGTAGGCACCCACCACAACCACCCACTCTACCAAAAGTGGTGGAAATGCCCCTTTGTCCAACCACTCCACGTGTCACGCCCAGCCCCACTCACGGTCGAATGATGTAGGCTTCCAATGGTTGAAAGTGTCGTTGCCCCACTCACGCCCAGCCCCCCACGCCCGCCCACGCCCCGGAGGGGGCGGTGTTCCACGCCTCTTCCACGCCCACTCACCTGGCACACCGGAAGGTCTAACGACTTAACTTCCAACTTTTTCTTTTTTTTAAAGGCTAAATTTTTGTATCACTGTCAACAACAGTATTACCCCAATCATATTCACCACCAAGTTATCAGTTCTGAAGGAAACATATTACTTTGAGAAAACCCCCTTATGAGATTCGAATTCAGGACCATTTGGTTCTTAAGTCTTATTCAACCATCAAATTACCACTAGACTGTAATGTCTTTAGTTCCTATTCTCTGCTTCTAGAGGTGGCGTTTGATTGTATTTTTTGTTTTTGCTTATTTTTTATATAATACACCCTTTGAATAATGTAAAAGTATTCTTATATTTGGTCAAATACAAAGGAGATTATGATGCTTTGTGAGTTGTGAATTGTGATCATCGGTAAGGTAACATGATGAAAATTGTGGTCCTATCAATGCAACCAATCTCATGTTGTCATGTCCTTGTTTCTTAAATTATAGGGCAATTCATTTTCAGATAATGAACTTTAATATCTGAACCTATATATAAAACAGGTTTTAGAAATTTTGGGTTTGGATTCAGATTTCCAAACGGTTACCTGTTTGAATATTTAAACTCAAAAAAAAAGTTATAAAAAAATATATATATCTCGGGTATGTAAAAATTATCCGAAATATAGAAAATATCCGAATATCTATAAAGTTATCCAAAATATTAAAAAATGATGTAGAAAAAAATATTTCGGATATAAGGTACTCGGACTGTCCGAAAATTTTCAAAACAAGTATCCGAATCAGAATTTCCGGATATCTGATTTTTCGGATATTTTGGGTTCGGATTTTTTGGATTTATCGAGTTCGGATTTGGATACGGATTTTTTGAACTAACTCTGCTTAATTGTCTTTTAGTTTGCCTGGGTGAAAAACAATTTTTTAAACATAAGCATTTGTTATAGTTAACAACACAATAATCTGTTAGGAACCCATCTGTGTATTGTGAAACAATACGATCAAGTAAAAAGCAAGTTGCTTTATACAAGTCTCTTATAGCATAACTAGGAATCAACGATCACAAGATGATGGTTAATTGTATGATTGCGGTCGTGCTTCAATCGAATGAACACATGACACATTTAAGAAAGAAGGGGGGAAAAATAAGTGAAAATCATGCCAAAACAGGGCATCAAACTGTATCCAACCCTTAAGCCTTCAAAAAATCTATGATAGGATGAAAACTTTGGTAAATACAACATTTAAACTATAACTAACAGCTTAATAAAAAATATATATTACTGTTCATTAATATAAATATATATAGGTATAATAAAAGATATTGAATGTAACCTCTCCTAGATGGACCACAGATTAGACATTTTAGACACAAATTCCTTTGGTTCTTTTATCTTTTGGGGGAGTAAATGAGGATGTGAGATTAGGTGTCACAGAGGATGTGAGATAGAGCTTTAGTTTCTTGAGCTCTCAAATTATAATCCTGATTTAAGAGGGTTTTACCACAATGATGAGTTTACTTCAGGATTTGTAAGATATAAGTGGTGTGATTGATGTACGATGTTTCTTTTGATAATGTGTCAGCCAATCAACTATTATTGTTAAAATAATAATAATAATAATAATAAACATTGCATGCAATCTATGTTGATTTTGTGTTATGTAATATGTTTTACGTTCATTTTTTTCAATTAGAGCTAATGGTCATTAATTTGATTGAAACAAAGTAGGATCTAACAAGAAGCTATATCTAAGTAAAATACCATAATTACAACTTACAAGTTATATCAAATATATAAAATTTTGATGGTGTAGCCGTAATTTTTTTCCATAAAAAGAACAAAGACTTGTAAATTTATCTCCTTCGTTAATTATCCGGTTGGAGCACGTCTCCTTGCCCTCGAACTCTTTATCAAGTTTAATCTCCTTCGTTTAATCATCCGAATTAGGAACTAAATAGCCTTGGGTTCAAATCCTTTGTTTAATTACCAAAGGCATTATACCCTAACGGTATCTTTGTGGTGAGATAAAACTTAGAAACCAAATGGTATTGGGTTCAAATCCCACAAGTGGGTTTTCTCAAAGTATTGAGTTTTCTTTAAAACTGGTGACCTAGTGATTGATATAATTAGCTGGTACGGCAGGTGGCACAATTATACTTCAGTGATCCAAAAATTAGCCGTCCAAAATAAAATTATCCGAAACACGAATCCTGTGTCCGGGAATTAATACCTTTTTCTTAAACATCATTAAAGTCTATTATTAATCGCATACCACTTAACAATAATTAGTATAATATTGCTTATAAATTTAAATAATAGTTTAATAATAATTTTTGTGGGGTGTATGTTTGTGTGTTACATGGATTCTTCTCTAGGGTGTTGAAAATTTATAACATGAAAAATGCTAAGCTATATTGATTCTTTTCGTGACTTTCTGAAACGTAAATGGATACATCCGAATTGAGTGAGATGTCACTTTGTCAACGTAGGGAACTGTGACGTGATACAGACAAACTATAAAACTTACTTCTTTTATTCTTTGATTATTTTGCTCATAAAACTGTAATAATAATAAGATGTTGACAAAACATGCTTTTAACACATTGATATACATCTTTTAACAAACGGATGCATACCTATGATGTACACATATAAGATCTTTTTGATGCACTCATAACACTAATGTGTTGTTTGTTTGTTTTTTTCAAAAACGTCTGTGCAACCTCTTTTGCTTACGTCGCGCAGACCAAACGCAGACATTGGCATCTGCAGACGGTTTGTTTTTCGAAAATGTTTCAATAAAAAATGTCTGCGCGTGCTCTTCTTGGCGCAGACGTAACTCAGTAACTTCTAGGATCTTCTAAGGTCTATAGAGACCACCCACCACTGTCGGTCCCCCACCTACACCACCACCAATTTATTTAACAGTCAACAAACATTAAAATACAAACATTATTCTTCTTGTAGACTGCAGACATTTTGACATTTTGTCTACCTCTTCTTCTACATATGTTTGCAAACATGGTTCACAGACGGCAAACATTTTACCTCTTAAGAACAAATAGTACCTAACATAAATATTAAAATCCATTGACACAAGCATTTATCACAAATCAATTACTACTTTAATATACAGGGTACCAAATTAGCCAATTAGGTACTGAAAAGTTGGCCCAAGTAGTAGTTGTCTTGAAAATAAGACCCAATGGCTAATGCTCCACTGTGAGCCCATTTTGTGAACATTAAAAATCTTAAATTGTACTCGGATTGAAATAATGAATGGTTTCCAGCTAACACGTTACCAAGTAGTTGACATCAATGAAACTATAATCGTTACTAATTTTGGCAGCAAATGTTATTCAATTCACCTAATAATGTCTAACATTAAAAATAAACAATAAATAGCAATTATATTATCCATTCACTTGCTAAAGCATATGGTTTAAACAGTTTGTTACCTCTTAACTTTATAAAAATATTACATGCATGTAACCAAGATGATATATGATAATCAATGTTCTGAAAATCAAACAAGATTTCACAAAGCGTGAACACTGAACGTGAACCGACAAGTCAAGTAGTTAAGAACATGACAAGTTGAAAATAACTTATTAGATTAGATAGTTTTGAAAAGCAAGTTGAATCGGTATTAATTTTATGATCAGATTCAGTTTTCATTATTAGTTTGCAACAACATGTTCATGAGGTGAGAGATACCTTACACTTGTTTTCGAGAGGAATAAATTTTGGTGCGTGCAACTCTAAATCTAGTGGTTAGATAGAAAAATAAAAGAAAGTGACATAGAAAAGACTTTTTAAGCGTAGACAAAGTGGTTTTTTTAGTTATGATAAAAGATGGTAAAAAGCCTCCTCATTTTTTAGAAAAATAAGAAAGTTTATACTAACCAATAAATTTTTTTAATTTTTTTTTCATAATTTTTATTATAAAGTTAGAAATGTTATAAGCAAAAATGTTTTTTAATAAAAATATATAAATCACGAAGTTACGTATATTAACTCAAAACATTTCGCATTTAAGTTATAAAGTTACATATATGTAACTCGTATGTATGACGCACAAGTTACATATATGTAATAAATGAAGTGCATATATATATTTTTTTCCTTTTTTACATTTCTTACCTTATAATAAAAATAAATAAAAAAATAACAATAATTAATTAATTGGTAATGATTGTGATTATTTTTCTTCAAAATAAATGTTTTCTGAACCCCAGTTATGTTATATGTGTTTGTGTTTTTAGTTTTATTTATTTATTTTCTCTAAACTTGTTGGCTTTCAAATTTTGCATTTGTTATGTTTAGGATGATTAATTTTTCAACTTTAAGTTCGTTTATATATGGATCATATCATTACCCTTCTATGTTCTTTCAGTTATTTAACTATTTATTCAAAATTAGTTATGATGTTTTTTTGATTTTTTAGACATATAATTATAGTTGATGTTTAATTTACCCTATTATGTACATTGTAAGCAAGCCCATACTAGAGATGTATGGTTAATGGTTGTGTTGTTTGATAAAACCACGCATTAGCTAACTTTCACCTAATTGGAATGCATGCATTTAAAGCCCGTTTTTAAACAAATAAAAAAAAAGGCTAATAGGATATTTCTTTTTATTCAAATAAAATTTATTTAAAAAGTAAATCATGACACAATGACTTGATCAAAACCACATATTGATATTATTATTAAAATTAAAACTGATGTCAATTATTGAACATACGTGTTAGAAGAAAACGATTATTTAAGATTTATTTTAAGAAGGTTGACTTTCTTTAATTATTAACAATGAAATGTAAAGTCCAAACCAAATGGATCGGCGGATCGCCATTCATGACTCGTGAGACGTTGAATGTTTGAGTATAATTTTTTGGGATTAAATATTCTTACTTCTTACCAATGATGTCTTGTCCTAGTGCTAAGATGTATGCATGGGGAAGTGATAGGAGACCCAGGTCATGGGTTCGATTCTTGATCCCACCCGGTTTTACCGGCCTTTCACCGTCGTGCCTTTGGGCGAGTGCTTGGGTCGGGTTTTCCCCGGGAATTGGTGGCTGGTGGGCTAGGGGATCCGTCCGTCTGGACTAGTGGCCAGCTTGGGCATCCTTTAGCCATTGTGGGCCGCGTACGGAGTACCCGACAGTTAATTAGTTGGCCGTTCAAAAAAAAATATTCTTGCTTCTTTTTTTAATAGCAAACACTTGGTTAGCCATGAATCCTAACAAATAAATCGTCCTTTTGCTCAAAAAACATAGCGTTGTGACTTGACACACCTACACAAGAGGAAACTCAAAATTAAGAAAAATCTTTTGGTTCAACCCAAAGAAATATTTTTACTCTAGGTATCAATATGAGGTTAAAATGTTGCTTTTTAAAATAGTTTGAGATTGAGGGTTTAAATCTCATAGCAAAAAGAAAAAAGAAAAAAAAAGTTGTTCAAAAAAATATACTCTTTTATTGAAGATACATTTTTCAAGGTAGTTTTAATTTTTGGTTTAAATAGCTTTGATTGATCAACAGGACTAATAGCATAATATTATGAAAAGGTTGAATCAGTATATTAATTAGAATTTTTGTAAAAAGCAAAACAATTTAAGCCTTTAATCATATAATTTTGATAATTTATATTTATACGTTGTTAGTTTTGTTGTTAGTTTTGTTATTAGTTGAAAGTAAACATGTGCCACTAGTAGCAATGTTTCATGAATTCGCTTCGAATCGAAATAGATTTGAACAATTCAATTCGATCACCTCTCAGTCAATAAAATCTTTAATCAAGAAATTTGTTGCTCCATTATCTTCTTCAATTTCTATATTCAACAATCGAGTTATTTCCGTGTTAAATTGCTTAAAAAATGTGTTTAATTCTATCTATTTTCACTTTATACGGTTATCATAGATTTTCACTTTATACGGTTATGATAGACCAAGTATGAAGTATCATGTTAAGTTGTGATTCTATTATAACCAAGTATATTTAATTATTTTTATCTTGATTAAATGTGTTATTTCTACAATATACAATGTATTCTAAATGATGTATAGAGGCGTTAAAATTGTTGTATTGTCCAATTGGTTCTTTTTATGGTTAATTACTTCATTGTTAGATCGACTTATGATATAAGCTAGATTTGATTTATTAAAATGAGTCATAGCTTATTAGTGACTTGTCTAGTGACTTAGGTTTTGAGTTTATCTACTTGTCAACATTAATGAAGATTTATATTCAATGAAACATCTTATCTTACTTCTTATCTTATCTTATCTTATCTTATCTTACTACTATAATAAAAAAAATCTATTTTACCACTTGTCAAATTTTTAGGTTAACAATGCCACATGTCATCTTTTTATGATATCACTCAATTCTCTTCCATATTAAATATAATATTCAAAATTATCTCTCCTATTAACTAATTATAATACTAATGATATTATATACTTTTTTAATACTAAAAATAGTTTTTGAATAAAATCAAATTTTTTTATTAAAAAACATGGTTTAATTTTTTTTTTCTTAAATATGAAAGTTTTCTGAAAATCAAAATTTTGAATGACAAAAAAGATTTTAAATCGTTAATTTTATTAATTTTTATTAATAAAAAAGTTTCTCTCAAAAAACAATTTTTTTAAAAGAATGAAATAAAGTATAAACCAGAGAATTCAAACAAAAATATGTTTATAAACAAATGACGTTTTTAACACGAAATCCCTAAAAATAAATACATTAAAGTACTAAAATTATAAAAATGATAGTGTAAATTACACTTTTGATCATTTATGTTTAATGATATTTTCAAATTATGACATAACTAAAAAATTGCATCTTACATCCTTATTTTGCGACAAAAATAATATTTTTTATCCTTTATATTTATGGATATTTTCAAATTTAGTCACTTAACTTTGATAATTAAAAAAATGATACATTACCATCTTAATTTTACAACAAATAGTTTTTGAGGAAAAAAATAAAAATTTTAGTGTCAGTTACTTTTAAAATTTTAGTTGTTACAAATCAAGAAACTCGGGCATAAATTGTTTAGTTGTTAAAAATTTTAATTATTGTTTATTACTTAAATTACTTATTAATACGTAAATTAATCATTTTATATAAAAAAATCATTTTATAATTACTAAATTGTTATTATTAATTGGTTTATATTTTATATTAAACCCGTGTAAATGTGTAATACACGGGGTAATAGTCTAGTAATTAATAAAGTAACACATGAATACCAAGATGCTTATATTTATTGATATTTTGCCATCTTATTTCTAAAGTTACCATTTTTCTTTGTTAAATATAATTTTTAGCTTTGTGTCATAGTAATTCTTTGTGAGTTACCCTTTCTGGCATATTTCTTTTCTTTAACCAGATAGCCGAAAACATAGATAGGAAATGAATCAAAAGGCATAAATATTCAAATTTGTTTAGTAGTAATGTTTGTTTGTGAGAAGAATATTTACATTACGTATATAGCTTCAACAAATATTAGAATTATAGAATCTATGTAATGATGCTTTTGTTTGTATATATTCCAGTTATTAATTGTACAATGTTGTATGTTTATATAATCTTTTAGTTTGATTTAGTTTTTTTAATTATGAGATTTTCAAACCTCTAAATAAAGCACTAGTGAATAAAATAAATGCTATATTAAATTGATTATAAAAATTTAAACGTACATATTAAGAACTAAAACAATATGTTATGTGAGATTAATTTTAAGTATCTAAAGAAATATACTAAGGACTGAAATCAAGTGACACGTCTAATTCTTTGTTCTTTATATATTTTATCAGTGAATGATTTGATATAGAATCACGAAGCTAACAAAACATAATAGGGATAGTACAGACATGTATAGAAGAGTAATTTTCAATCCCTAAAGTTATACATTATGTATTTAAATATCGTATCATTTTGGACCCTCGTTCTCTAAACATGATGATTTAGCAAGAAATGCATATGACTAAATCTCACTTATTTGATGCCAAAGACTATAAATTAAACTTCATATTTAGGCACCAGGGAATGAATTTCACACTGTGATATTGAGAACTTAGAATTAATTGTCACATATTTGGTTATTTGTATATATATATAGCAAGTTTGAAGTATTCACATCAAGAGACTATATATACTCTCATTACTATTGATGATTGATGAATCATTATAGAATTTGATTTATATGATAAACAATTTTGGGATCTATATATAGGGTATATATGTGGGCACCTAAAAGATAGCAGGTTTATGGTGGTCTATGTAACCATACTATCATGAAGTAGATTCTTGCTTGTTCAAACATTTATGGTGTTTCGTTGTACCATAGGTCTATGGTAACTTTAAAAACTATATTTTTGTAATATTTTAAAATATATTGTACATGTTTTCAGGCTGATGTTAGACGTTAAACTTATATTATTTGTTTAGTTCTGCTAATGTGAGTAACCCCATGTTTGGGAGGTTTTGAATATTTTTATTGATAATATTTGGGTAACAGATACTTATGTTAACTTCTATAATTACAAGCCTTTTTATTATTACACGTGTTTGATGTCGCATTATGATTTGTTTGAGACTTGCTTATTAAAAATATTAAAACTATGTTAGTTATTTATCAAGAAATATTATTAAACTTAGTGTGCTACAAATGCATAAACTCTCAACATTCATGAGAAGCCACATCATCACTTACATTTCAAGAAACCACAACAAACAAAGGAAGGAATAGACATAAAGCCAACTAGTAGTGTGACTTAAGCCTAACGTAACCAAAATTGAGAACATATATATGTAACTTTATGTGGGCTTATCCTCGCAAAAGTTTGACCCTACTTTGTCCCTCTCGATACACATTTTAGGCATGCAATTTTTTTATTTAAATAGATATACCTTTGACCATCAAAAGGTGCTTCCTAAAGCTTTGACATAAGTTCCCTTCTAACGAGTTTTCTAATATTTTGAAGTTTTAATTTAAGTTAGAGATAGTTATTCATGACACTTCTACCTGAATCCAATTAGAATATGGCTGGCAAATATGGAGAAGATTATTGGAAAAGTAAACTTCACAAACACGTTATTTTGTATGTGTATCTATTGTTGATGGTTGTCTTTTTCAACGTCTTAATTGTCTTGATATTAACATCTACATTATTATTTGTATATTTACTTTTATGTGTACCAGTGATCCTGCACATAAAATACATACGTCATATAATCCATTTGTAAAGGCATATGATGTTTTTTAACAACAAAATTTTACAAAAATATAAACCAACCTATTAAGTTAATAGGCAACATTATCCAATTATTAGGAAAATAATTAAATAAACACAAAGAATGAAGCATAACGACACGAGAGAGAATAAAATACAAGTCCCAAAACGCACGAAGCAAGAACTTTCTCCAGGGGAGTACCCAAAAACCCGTTGTATTATACTACAAACACAAAACAACCTAATTATTATTTAAACACCATAGCCCGTATTTCTCACACAATAAATAAAATACAAATTGGTTTCGTATAAAACTATATTATAAATAAGTTAATTTCAAACTAGCTTTTTGTTGATTTTATTTTTTCAAACGAGTTTTAAATGAATGAGTAATTGAATAAACCTAGTAGTATTAATGTTGAGTGAAAAATGCTTTTATGGTTAAAAGAAAAATATTATTATTTTAAAGAATTGACAGGGAGTTTAGTTTAAGCGTTGAAGAGCATAAAAAGAGGGAGTAATAATATAAAGGACAAAACCCAACTACACGGAAGGGTTTCTAATTTCTTGCAGACGAGACGACACGAGACGAAACGAGACGAGAAACCAAAAAAACAGCATACCATTCATGTTCGTTCATATGAACATCACACTCCCAAATTCCAATTCCATGTCTATATTCTTCATCTAGATCTTGTCAGACAATCTCTGTCTCTCTTGTCTTTCTTTCCAATTTCATCATTTTTCTTGTTTTCCCCTGCAATTTCACGTTTCGATTTCCAGATCCTTTTGTTTTCGACTGTCGGATGCTTTGACTTTCGTTTGCCCGATCGTTAATCGCTGAAATCGTACACCTACCGGCGATAAGATGGGCCAGTGCTACGGCAAGACGATTCCGACCACCGACAACGACGGCCCCACCACCATCATCGCTGCCGAGGAACAACAGCAACACCACCAGTCGTATCCTCAGTCTCCCCTCCCTTCATCGGCTAACACCAACATCCCTTCCGTCAAAAACACGCCGGCGCGATCCTCCAGCCCTTGGGCCAGTCCATACCCTCACGGAATCTCCAGTCCTTTACCGGCCGGAGTCTCGCCGTCACCGGCGCGATCGTCGACTCCCGGCCGGAGGTTCTTTAAGCGGCCATTTCCCCCGCCGTCACCGGCTAAGCACATTAAGGCTTCGCTTGCCAGAAGGTTCGGGCAGACGAAGCAGCAACGGGCGGGCCCGATTCCAGAAGACGGGCAGGTGGTTGAACCCGAATTGCAGTCTCTTGATAAGAATTTTGGGTACAATAAGAATTTTGGAGCAAAGTACGAATTGGGGAAGGAGATTGGAAGAGGGCATTTTGGGCATACTTGTCATGCTAGAGGCAAAAAAGGGGAACTCAAGGATCAAGCCCTTGCTGTCAAAATCATCTCTAAAGTCAAGGTATTTTTTCTTGATTTCATATTAAATATCTTTTAATTCCCAATTTGTAAGTATAATTGAGCTGCAATCAATTTGATTTTATGAATACTTTGTTGATCTTGATTGATTTTGCTGCATGCTTGAGAATGGTAATTGTAACTTATATAAGTTTTAGTACTTGAGTTGTATAGTTCTTGTAAATCAGTAGCAAACTAGGATTCTTTGCTGAAACTTCACTTTTTTAGGTAATGGTATGACTGATGCATCTGATTTTGTGGATACATATTCTATATCTTGCTTTGAGACAAATGATATAATTGATGGGATTCACAGATGGAAGCAAAAAGATTTTGCTAGCTAAAACTGAAGGAATTAGAAACAAGTTAATACTTTTTGCTGCAAATTTAGATTTTTATATGATGGTATGACTGATATGCCCGATTTTGTGGAGGGCGTCTTCTATATCTTGCTTTGAGACAAATGAGATAACCGATTGGATTCACAGATGAAAGTATAAAGATTGTCCAAGCAAAAATCAGGGAAATAGCGTGTTGTTTTTAGGTTTAATTTACTATAGTATGTAAGTTTTGCCAAAGTGGTAGTGATTTTTTTTCTTTCTTTTTTTTTTTTGTGTGTGTTGAGAGATACTGTGTATGGTTGCTAATGTCCTTCTACATGCTCAATATCGAGATCCAATCAACTGGCATAAGTGGATGCAAGTTAAAAGATTGTACTGTCACTAAAAAATAGACTTGGATTGTTTACATTGGAAAATTTACTATTTATGTCACATTCTTGTAATTTACTCCAACTAATGTTAGCTAGGAACATTGTTTTTTGATGTATTTAACGTTTTGTTTGATCTGCGTTAATGGCATAGGGTATATGGTGCAACTAGCAATAAATGCTATTACTTCAGTTTTACATAAACTTATTCCATGCTCGTATATATGCTACTCTCTTAATGACATATTGACATGCTGCATTTTTTCCATAACATAAGGTAACATAACTGTTAACTAGTTTTTTCATTTTATATGTTTACAGATGACAACAGCAATATCGATTGAGGATGTGCGTAGAGAAGTAAAAATATTGAGAGCTCTGTCTGGTCATAAGCATTTGATTCACTTTTATGATGCATGTGAAGATGCAAATAATGTATACATTGTTATGGAGTATGTCTTTCTTTTTTACTTTTTTTTTTTAATTTGTATTATCAAAATAACTTCACTCATCTGTTATTATCTTTGTCTACATAATTGATCAGAAGTTATATAAATTTTGTTTTTGTTCATGAATCGATAGATTGTGTGAAGGTGGCGAATTACTTGATCGAATATTATCTAGGTAAGACTTAGGAGCATATCATGTTTCAAATTCTGTCATTTGATGGAGTAAAGAGTAGATGTAGTTGACATTAGTCAGTCTTTGTTTTGAATGCAGAGGTGGAAGATACACAGAAGCTGATGCAAAATTGATAATTGTTCAGATATTAAGTGTTGTTGCCTTTTGCCACCTTCAAGGAGTAGTGCACCGTGACCTAAAACCTGAGGTTATAAATGCATCTGTTTGAGAAACTTTATTTATTTATCTAATTTTAAGTCAATTGAATTTAAGATATATCAAGGAGTTTGTTTTTAATCTTTATTAATCCTTTGTCAAATTACTTGTCTCAGAACTTTCTTTTCATGTCTAAAAATGAAGATGCTGATATGAAGCTTATTGATTTTGGTCTTTCTGATTTCATCAGGCCAGGTAATGATTACAAGTTGCATTTAACTTTTTATTGTTCATCACTTCATCTGACAGTGAGAATATAGACACTTGGATCAATATGAAGGTTGTAATTATGGTTTTTTATAAAATATTACAGAAGAAAGGCTTAATGATATAGTAGGAAGTGCATATTATGTTGCACCAGAAGTTTTGCATAGGTCATACAGCTTGGAAGCAGACATATGGAGTATTGGTGTTATTTCTTATATTTTATTATGTGGGAGCAGACCATTTTGGGCAAGAACAGAATCAGGAATATTCCGTGCGGTTTTGAGAGCAGACCCAAATTTTGATGATATACCGTGGCCTTCGGTATCACCAGAGGCTAAAGATTTTGTTAAAAGACTTTTAAATAAGGACTATAGAAAAAGAATGAGTGCTGCTCAAGCCCTCAGTAAGTTCACTTCTTTGTAATTCCATTGTTTTTATTTTTCTTGCCAAAAGAAAAAAATAACAAGTTGTTTTAATCATTTATTATTCTTGCTAAAGTTAATTTTTAAAAATATTAACAGCTCACCCATGGTTGTCGAGTGAAAGCCATCCGATTCCTTTAGATATCTTGATTTATAAGCTGGTGAAGGTGTATCTTCATGCCTCTCCATTCAAACGAGCTGCACTAAAGGTAATCGCCTTTTTCTGTTCTTTTTCTTGTTTTTCTTTTTTTTTTATGGACATAGTTTATGATCCTGTGTTGATATTTATCGGTTGATTTTACGATTACATTATGTTTTTGGAATAATTGCAGGCCCTGTCAAAAGCTCTAACAGAGAATGAGTTGGTTTATCTTAGAGCCCAATTTATGCTTTTGGAACCAAACAAAGATGGGCGTGTATCTCTTGACAATTTCAGAATGGTAAAAATTTGTTATTTTTGTCTTCCTTTTTACTAACTTTTAAATCGATGCTAATTCTAAAGGCGTCAACTGTTTGCAGGCTCTAATGCGAAATGCTACGGATGCAATGAAGGAATCTAAGGTTCCTGATATTCTAAATGCAGTAAGTCATCAGTCACCTAGTTTATGTATATTGGATGATTGTCCTGTAAAGATAATATGATGTGTATCTTCATTTACATTTGTGCGCGTGTGCGTTGTAGATGGCTCCCCTATCTTATAGGAAGATGGACTTTGAAGAGTTTTGTGCAGCAGCCATTAGCACATATCAGTTGGAAGCTCTTGAAACATGGGAACAGATTGGATCAACTGCATTCGAATACTTTGAACAAGAGGGTAACCGTGCAGTTTCTGTTGAGGAGCTTGCTCGGGTATGGAACTCTCGCCTACACACACACACAAGGATGTTTAATTAAGAACCATTAATAGAGAAAAAAAATATTTATAGCCATAATTTAAAAAAAAAAAATTAAAACAGAAAGAAGTTATTTTTATACCAGTTATAATGGTTTTTTTATTCTCAGAGTAAATTACGGTTTTGGCTATGTGGTTTAAGTGTTTTAACTATTTCAACCCAAAATAGAATCTTCAATCAATGCAGCCTCTGTGGTTTAAATAACTAATGTTATTGGCCCCCGAACCTGACTATTCTATCGGTTTTGGTCCCTAATGCTATGATAGGGGGCCAAAAACGTTAGTTGTTTAAACCACAAGGCTGTATTGATGTAAGATTTTATTTTGAGCTGGAATAGTTAAAACACTTAAACTAATATTGTTTTTTAATTGAACATATATATATATATATACATAAACAGAGACATATAGAGAGAGAAAGAGGGGGTCAGGTTCTTTTCAAGAGTGTGAGAAATCTGTTGAACCACACATTATTTTATGTTTATAAAGAAAATGACAGAAAAAAAAAAGTTTATTTGTGCGATCTTTATATTGATGGATATTGATGTGGATTTAGGAATTGAACGTGGGTCCCACGGCACATACGATTCTGAGGGAATGGATTAGAGGCGATGGTAAACTGAGTTTGCTTGGTTATACCAAATTTTTGCATGGAGTCACCCTTCGCAGCTCCAACTCAAGACATTAACCACTAGCACTAGCTTTTCTTTTCTTTTTTTTCTTTTTTTTTTCTTTTTTTTTTAATTAAAAAGAATGTTTCTTTCTTTCTTTTTTTATTTATTGTTTTACAATATTTTGCTATTAAGATTTCATTGGAGGGAGGGGGGGAGGGACTTGTGTAGAAGAAATGAATATAGTAGAGACAATATAAAAAACCTTTTTTTTTTTTTTGATTTTTACTATTATTAGTATTATTATTTTTAAATTTAGGGGTGTGGATGTTTTGGAATATTCTTGTGCTTCCCTCCCCCACACAAGATAAGATTCTTATGACATTTCATCTTTTTGGTTCTGTTTGTCTTATAAGCATACACTTACACACAAACTCAATGAAGTTCTTTACCCAATTAGTCATTAGATGTAGTTTTTGTACAAATGTTTACACACAAGTGTAACGCAACCATCAAGTGTTACGTCCACAAAAATCTCCATTGGCATCTTTTGGACGTCAAAAACCGCATGTGACATGTTATTTTCTCATTGGGTAATTGGAAAAAGCTCTTTTTGAAGCGATGACACTTGCGATGTTATGTTGCATCTTCACTTGGGTCATGTTTGGTCATCGTCTGTCAAATTGACATCATTATTTATTTACTTACATCAACTTGACGTCATCTTATGTATATTTTATTATAACCTGTCATGTAGTCCATGGGGTAAAAAGTTGTTGTTACATGTACTCAAATGTTTATAGTTTTAAAACATTGATGAAACGGTCATTTAGGTGGTGTTTGTTTTTTCAGATGCAAAATGTCTGCGGTCTGCGGATCATATCTGCAAACCTCTTTTGCAGAAGAGGTGGACCAAACATCTGCAAGCAGATCTTTTTGAGGTGTTTGTTTTCTGAAAACTTTTAAGCTCTTTCCAACCCACGACTGCCCCAACCCACCGTCTGCCCCAACCCACCGTCTGCCTCAACCCACACCCCCACCTCGTCGATCATCCTCTTCCCCACGGGCGGTGGAGGAGGCGACCGGAAAAGGAGACGACCGAACCTTAGATATAAAACCCTCGATCGAACCCGCGTGAGAATGAGACGACCGAACCCTAGATCTAAAACCCTCGATCGAACCCACGTGAGAAGGAGACGACCGGAAAAGGGGGAAACGCGTACGATTGGAGGTGCGATGGCCGGAAGGCGGGGAGAAGGAGAAGGCGGTGGAAGGCGCGGCGGAGGAAGGCGTGGCTGAGGAGGCGCAACGGTGGGGGAGGCCGGCTGTGGAGGAGACCGGTGGTGGGGGAGACGGCTGTGGAGGAGACCGGCGGTGGGGGAGCCGGCTGTGTAGGGGACTTGGTGGTTGATGAAGTGAGAAGAGGTTGGAAGAGCTCAAAAAGAGCTTGGTCCAAGTCTACGCCAAGAAGAGGTCGCGCAGACCTTTTTTAATAAAATGTCTGCAAGAAAACAAACGGTCTGTAAAGGTCCAACCTCTTCCCACGTCTGCGCTGCGCAGACATAAGAGGTCACGCAGACCTTTTTGGAAAAAAACAAACACCCCCTTAGCCATTTAGATAGGAAGAAAAAGTTAAATGTGAAATCAGTCTACCTATTAGCCTCTTAGGCCAAGGCTATGTGTACTCATCACTTCACATAGGTACTGCGCAGACGTCACATAAACAACTGTTCTTATCAACCTCTATTCACATACACATGTGTAACCATCATCTCATTTTTCATCACCTCCTTTTTGTCTCTTTCTTCTTCCTCTCATGCCGTGACCATAGTCACATATCAGGTATCCCCACTTGGTCACGCCCCAAGGTGTAATGGTTGTGAGAGGTCTGAGGGCGTGACTGAGGGTGGTCAAGCCCCTTCTCACTCCTTATAACACATAATCCTATGATTTTTGGTTCAAACTCGGGTGTGTAAAGTGAATCATTTTAGGGTAGTTTAAGACTTAGAGTAAGGTATATATGTCATTTAAAAAAAAAAAAGAACATGTATGAAAAAAGGTCAAAAAATACAAAAGCAAACAATTCAACACTAAATATATTTATACAATTAAAGTGAATTACTTATGGTAACATTATTGGGCTTAAGAAATAACATATTATATTTTGGGCTTTCCATAAACAACTCTTGCTTAGTTGCTTGTATGGTCAGGCACTTAGGCGTGGTCCATACCCGACCGACCATATTCATTATCAGATATTTAGATGCAACTATGAAAGCAAGACAAACAAGTGTGACAACAAGGCATTTAGTTTTAATTATTATTATTATTGTTATTATTATTATTATTATTATTATTATTTTATTTTATTTTTTTTAATTTGTAGTGCGTTAGTATGATCTCAATAATATGGTTATAACGGACAATGTTGATTAAGAAGCGAAAAGGAAATGATTACACTTAAAAAGAAAATGATTAGGCCATGACACAAAGCATTGACCGTGTTTAAGAGAATGTTGCATGGAAGGAACACGTGTAGTTACGTGTTGGTGATGGAAAAATTTTATCAAGTAGGTATCATCTATGCAATTATGTAGGTATCAAGCATTTAGTGTCGTATTGGATCTATGCGTCTCATATAGGTATATACGAGACGTATACGATACAAATCAGTAACGTTTAAAAATTCTAACAAATAATAATTGAAACATTATCTCTTTTTTTTTGAACGGCAATAATTTTTATATATATTTAATAGAGAAATAAACATCCAGCAGGAAGCTGGCATCTTACAATCCTACTAAAACATAAAGAAGTCATCTTATGTTTTGTAGAAAATAAAAAGCATCCATACACCATCTAGACCAATCAAGCCCAGTATTTTTCCCCATATTTTTAATCCAAAGAAAGGTTGTAGCTCTGATCTCCTCTGCAACTCTAGCCGGATGAGTGTTCCTATTTTCAAATTCTTTTTCATTTCTGGCCTTCTATATACACCACAGGGAACCGGCTATAATGGCATGAATGATTTTTTTGAGAGGACGATCAAATTGAGAGATATGATGATTATTGATAGTAATTACTTAAATAATTAATTATTTCAATACATATATACTTTTTTACGAAGTTACTTTTAATATTAATGAAAAAAAACATTTCTATTACCATCCCCATTGGTGACCTCTTCCAAAATTGTTACACTGTGCAAAAAAAACAAAAAAAAAAAAGGAAAGCACCACGATCTGATTAGACTCCAACCTAGGTTGCAATCTTTCAACCCATAAAACTTGCCACATGGCAAATCCCCATTGGACCATCTTTTTTTTTTCTTTTTTAACTTATCCAAAATTAGTTTTTGTTTACAATCTTGTTTTTTTATAACTTCAAATAATTAATATTTTAAAAAAAATCTAAAAACACGGCCTTGATCAGTTTTTTTATGAACATGTCGGTATAAATTTTGTTAAAAACAGAGTTTGTTTAAAAAATTAAAATTTTAATTTTTATAAATAAAATAATTAATTTAATAATTATTTTATTTGTCTTTCAAATAAATTTTAATAAAAACTAAAAATCATAAATTATATTTATGTAATAAAAAATAATAAAGGTTGGGTTGTTAATGATAATAGAAAGGTAGGTTAATTTGGGTTGTGTGAATGGAAGAGAGAGAAATTAATTTTTTATTAAAGATTGGGTTGGATTGTGAATGAGGATGGTCTTAGTAACTAATTTTTAAACTATAGAAAACTAAAATTTCATTTTCAGAATATATGAAGAGGAAAAATAAAAATAAAAATAAAACTCTTCTAATGATTTTCCAAACATGATAGATCAAATCCGATTTAGGATATTGTGCAATTTTGTATTGTGTATCTTCATTTGATTTACGTGTCGCTGATCCTAGTTAAGTTCAACAAAATTGATGTCACGTTGTTAGCGGCTTGACAATCCCATATCCTCTAAAATCATATATATTATGTAAAATTGTACTAGTATACATTTAGCTTTGAATTTTGTCCGTGTGCTAAATAATTATGTGATTCACATTGATGTGTCATTTCTTTTTCAAAACATAAAATGCTCGTTGATAACATTTCGAGCAAATTCATGAATTTTTTTCTTTAAAGTATCACATGTTGGAATAACAATTGTATTAATTGATCAAACTATATATCTTGTTTTCATATTGACAGAAATCATCAATATGTATTAGTGTTATTGTTAACAAAATATAATCATATATTATATGCATGTTATTTATCCATTTAAATTAAAACATGTGTATTTAAGTAAGAAAATCAAACTGCTAGACTATGATTAATGAAGATGTAATATAATATTTACGAAGAATAAAAATTATAATCAACGTAAGAAACTGGTCAAATAATTATGATACCTGTAGAATTGTTCATTTATCAAAAGAAATTGATTTTAAATTAATTATATTATGGTAGCCCTATTTTTTATACGAGTAAATTCTAATCGAAGCCGATTTCTGTACAGGCTTGGCATAAATAAAAACAGCACTCTACAGACTTTTAAATTATTGGTTAGTAATAATAAACTAATAAAGCGACAACACTAACATTACTTGTTAGGGGACTAGGAGTCCTCCCACAACTCCCCACTTTTCCCTGTTGCCACATCAGCGCCACATCAGCTTTCCTTACTTTTCCCCACTTTTCCCCATTTTGCACGGTGTCTCCCACTTTTCCCCACTTTTCCTCATTTTCAAATCTTATTTTTATTTAATTATTTTAACAATAAATAAATAATAATAATTAAATAGATTCATTAAAAATAAAATATAAAATTACATTAAAATTTAAAAAGATATTACATTAAATTAAAAAGATATTACATTAAATGAAAATACTAATTATTCGGGTTATTGGCGTGATATTGTTGCGATAAATGCTCCAAATGCTCGATAAGGTCGGCTCGAAGATTTTCGTGCGTTGTTCTTGATCGTAGCTGATAAAGAATGTCTTCTTCAGGCTGTTCATCGCTAGGAGGGTCCTCTATGTGTTCTGGTGATATTGCTGACCCATTCCATTTTAAAATCATATTGTGTAGAATGATACAAGCATACATAATTTTTCGTAAACTTCGTGGATGCATTTGCTTTGCGGGACGATGCAATATATTCCACCTTCCCTTCAAAACACCGAAAGCTCTTTCAACATCTTTTCGTGCAGCTTCTTGTGCTCTCTTGAATCGACGACGTTTTAAATCATTTTCGGGAGGATGCTGCAATGATTTCACTATAGTTGCCCAACTAGGATAAATCCCATCACCAAGATAATATCCAAGCTTGCATTCGACGCCGTTAACCATAAACGGGCACTTTGGGGCTGATCCATCAAGTATGTTGCTGAAAACATACGAACGATCAAGAACGTTGAGGTCATTGTTAGAGCCGGGAGGTCCAAAGAAAGCATGCCAAAACCAAGTGTCTTGTAATGCCACCGCTTCAAGCATCACCGTCGGAACCTTGTAATCACCCCGTGTGTATTGTCCGCGCCATTCAATCGGACAATTCTTCCAAACCCAATGCGTACAATCTATACTTCCCAACATCCCTGGGAATTTGTGTCTTTCAGAATGCGCTTGGTATAGCAACTGAACATCATTGTAAGTGGGTTTTCGAAGAAATTCTTTTGCATACAAAGAAATAACACCGTCACAAAAATGAGCAAGGCTTTCACGCGACGTTCTTTCAGACATTTGTAAATACTCATCAAGAGCATCTGGAGCGTTACCGTAAGCTAATTGTCGTATCGCGGACGTGCACTTTTGAAGTGCAGTAAAACTTTGATGACCTCTTGCATCAAACGATGTTTGAAAGTATTGATAATTCATTTCAATATCGTCTACGATACGCAAAAATAAATCTCTAGGCATACGAAATCTTCTTTCAAATAATTCGTTGGTGAATGTTGGGTTGGTTTCGGTGTTAAAATAATGATCGACAAGCCTCTTGTGTGATTCGGCACGATCGTCCCGACATATATACCTTTTAAACAAATTGTAACATATATATTGTAAAACACATAATAAAAAAATATAAAAAAACAACTATACTAAAAAAATTGTGTATACCTTCTCGAAGAGGATGAGGTGGATGCAGACTCGTTTAAACTCGTGGCGACGATGGTTGACAAAAACTGAAAGTTTCGTTGTTTGATATTGATCTCCTGTTCTTCTGAACTTGACGATTTACTTTCAAATGTGGGAAGCTCCAACGTAAATGGATCCATTGTTTTAAACTTTATAAAATTTGAGTGAAGAATGAAAGAATAAAATGATAAAGAGTGTGAGTTGTGATTGTTTTGGAGTTGTTTAAATAGAATAAAAATTAGTTTTTTTTTAAAAACATCCCAACGGTCCAAATTTTGCTCCAACGGTCGAAACCTTCTTCTTCCCATTCGGCGAGATTCGGTGATGTGCTCCCGATTCACCCCAACCCACTTCCGGGGGGGTGGTGTTCCCATTTTTTCCCGGACCGGGAAACGGCTCCCCGGCTCATCCCGAACCCCCACTCCGAGTGCTCTTAGGCCACAAGGAGTCGTCTGGAAACTCCCCACTTTTCCCCGTTGCCACATCAGCGTCACATCAGCTTTCCTCACTTTTCCCCATTTTGCACGGTGTCGTCCCACTTTTCCCCATTTTCAAATCTTATTTTTAATTAATTATTTTAACAATAAATAATAATAATATTAATAAAATAAAAAAAGATTCATTAAATTTAAAACAAAAAAAAAAGAATACAACCAAAAGAAAAAAAGAGTACAACAAAAAAAAAAAAAAGAGTACAACAAAAAAAAAAGAGTACAACCTAAAAAATTAAATTAAAAACCTAGAAAGGGCAATGACATCCCCAACGAGCAGCAATTTCTTGTTTACGATCGAGAATCAGTTGTAGCATTGGTTCTTGATAAATTGTGTGGTCTTTCATCATAAACTCTAAATCTACAGCCTTTTGCTGTTCGTCTAAAGCCTGTTGTTGTCGTCGCATTAATGCAACGCGTGCGTCTTTCTCCTCTTGCAAAACACGGAGTTTTTCTTCTCGATGGCGGAATATTTGTTAGGATTCCTCTTTGTTCAACGAGTTGAATTCCGCCATTTGTTGAATTAAATCGTCATGCGACGAGGAGGACGCGGCCGATCTTTTGCCCTTTCTTGTTGGCCTATCCGGTTCATAGTAAATGCGTGGGCCATCATGATCAAGGTTGATGTTGATGTCTTCATCATCATCAAGGTTGATGTCGATGTGGGGGTTCGCACTACCCATTGACTCGTTTGGCTTCGGCCTTTTTGTTGTAGATTGTGAGTCACAACCTACTGGTGGAATGTCGCACCATAAAGGGCTATCGCGGACCACATCCCACGCTTGGATGTGATCGAATCCCTTTGACTTGACCAAGATTTTGTAGTTTTTCACGGCCGTTTTCAAAACTTGTTCATCCCCTTCACCGCTTTTGCGATTCATTGAACACTGTTGGTAAAAACCATTCCATTTCTTCATGGAGGCGTTCATACCGTTCCATTTGGAATAGATTTGATCAACAGTCCTCGACCTGTCCTTCACGAGATGGTGAAAATGTTCGGTTACCTACATATAAACAACATAAATTTAAGCATCAACCGTTACTTTTTTTGTTAACATAAACAATGTTAAAAAAATACCTTTTTATAAAAACCATCCCGTTTTTGCGCATTACCAACATCGGGATTTTCAGAAATAGTTAGCCAAGCTCTGGCCAACGCAACCTCCTCTTCATCGGACCAACGCTTGGCCGGTGCTTTCTTTCCAATTGGTTTTTTTCCCGTTCGCCTAACCGGTTCTTGTTCTTCTTCTTCTTCCGACTCGACTTGAACACTTTTATTATGTTTGCTTGAATCCGAGTCGTCTTGATTATGGTCACGATAGTCTAAACATAAAAATAAACGTATAAAAATAGACTTAAAAAATAAACAAAAAAAAATAAAATATAAAAATAAACGTATAAAAAATACCTTGAAATGGAGATTGTTGTTGAAAAGTTTGTTGATCGAATTGTTGGTCTTGTTGATACGATTGCTCCCACCGATTGAATTGTTGTTGAGTGCCCGGTGAATATTGCAAATATGGAGGCGGGTTCATTGGATCGTAGTAAAATGTTGGTTGATTCGGAGATGGCATTTGTGGATGATACCCGGGTGTGTTGAACGGGTTCATTTGAGGCGTTTGAACATTTTTTTGTCGTGGTTTTCTAAATTTCTTGGTTGACGACCCACCATGTGATGAACCTCCTTCCATTTTAGTTGAAAATTTTATAAATTTTAGTGTATAGATTGTAGAAGATGAGAGAAAAAAGTGTGAGATTTTGGTTGGTTTTTGAGTTGTTTAAATAGAAAAAAATTGGTTTTTTTTTTTTTTAAAAAACTAACCGTTTGACAATGGTTAGATTTTGTCCCCCACGCTCGGTGAAGTTCGGTGCCATCTCCCCGATTCACCCCACCCCACTTCCGGGGGGTGGTGTTCCCGTTCGGCCCCGGGGCTCCCCGGTTCTCCCCGCCTCTCTCCCGGCTCCCACTCCGAGTCCTCTTATATGGTTTAAATAAAAAGTCAAATTTTCTAAAATAACAAAAAATAATATAAACAATTGACATTGTAAAAAACAGGAAAAATGTAACATTATTTTTCAATGATATAATTTTTTTTATATTATATTACTTTTTTTTAAAAAAATAATGCAACATACAATCAAACATTATTATACAATTATGTTTTCCTACGTTACAAGCGTAACATTACATAAAATTACGATAAAACATATTAAGATACTGGATTTAACAATATATATATATAAATAGGATGCTCACATTAGAAATACAAACGCTCAGGATTTATATAATGATTTAAAGAAAATTATAGTATTAAAATTTATAAATATTTAAACAAATGAAATAATTTAAGTAAATAAAATTGAATTTTTTTACAATACATGTTCATTTTTTTAAATTACTTAAATCTTAATTATTGATTTTAAAATTTGAAATTAGATTTTTTTTAAAAAAAATAATTAATAAATAAGTTCTTTTATAGTTTTATTGGTCCATCCGAGTAAACCACCTAACTCAGGTAAGAGCATGTAATTGAAATATGGCCATATGAGTAATAATATCAGTAAGCCATATTTATTATCTGTATGCTATGCCCTTTACAAATTAATTACATCACATATATACTTTATTTGTTCAAAAGATTTTTATATAAAAAAAAATAAAAAGATAATGTAATAATACCCTAGCGATTGAAATATTAAATTTGGAAATAGTGATCGTGACTGGTCAAGGATTAGTATGTGGCAAATGGCAAACATAGTATACGTCAGCAGTGCTTTCATTCATATTAAATCGTACACGTCTTCTCATTATCGTCCTTTTCTTTATCATCAACAAATATTATTATTTAATTTTTCTTATGACAAAATAATATTAAATAAAAATTAGAAGAACTAAATCCTTCAAAAGTCGCAAAAAATTAACGAGTTGGTCATGTTTCAAAAGATGGTTTGGAAGAAAAAACCTAAAAAAACATATGAGTATTTATAAAGTTCTTGTAAATATTTAAAGCAAAAGAAATTAAGAAACAAAAAAAAAGAAAAGTTAAAACGGTTGGCCCTCTGCTCAAACATGAGAAATCGAGTTTCATTTAAGTGTTGTCAATCATCATGATAGGTTGAGTACAATCTTTCGTTCCAATTTCTACCGCAAACTAGAAATTATTAATTAATACTTTATTACATAATACCTAATCATAAAACTAAATTACATATTTCCCTTTTCTAAATCGAACATATTACATATTTATACATTTCATTAAAAAAATAAATTATGTATTTCTTATTTTATCCTTAATGAACAAACTAAATACAACCTACATATTTATCCTTACTAAAGAGTAATTTTGAAACATGAGGATATTTGTAATTTTAGTTTAACATTAAGGATATATTAAATTTTAATGTTTAATAAGTAGATATATGATATTATCCCATTAATTAAATATCTTATTATTAAATATATTAAAATACAACTTGGGGAATAGTAACTTTAGATTGCTTTTAATTTTTGTCCCCGTATATTATTTAATTGACTTTTATTTATTTTAATCATAAAGTTTAAATATTAAACTTTTGCTTTTTATATATAAATTAATTACAAATATGATCATCATGTTTTGCTAGTATTTAATTTTTGTTCACTAAGTTTCATAAATTACCATACGGTCCAAACCTTTAGACATTTGTACCACATTTAGGTTATCAAATTATTCTCGCAAAATGGCAAAATTGTCATCGCATAAAGATTATATGTGTTACAAATGTTTAAAGTTTTGATCATATGAGTAATTTATGAAACCTATACTACTACAAAACTGGGTATTTGTGACAAAATTTTTGGCCGCAAAGCAGTCTCAAATAACCATTTGCAACTACTTTATTACCAACAAAGCCGTCACAAAAACCTTCGTAGCTAATACCTTTTTGCGACCACAATTGCGACTGACAAGTATTTTGTGACTGGTTTTAGCAACGGATACTCTGGTCGCAATTAATGTGACGGAGAACATGCAATAATTTACTCTTTTATATATATATATATATATATATATATATAAGTTTAAATATTTTAATTAAAAAATATTAAACTTAATTTTGGTTACTTTTACACTAGTAATTGTTTGGATGGTGCTTTTGTTTATTATTTTGGCAATATAAATCTAAGCATTCTAGTTGTAATAAAACTTCGCTGCACACCAACTTTTAAAACATAGTGACGTGTGAGTGACAGTGTCATCGAAACTCATAAATGTAATTTATGATAAATTATTAGTAAATAAAATTATAATAATTATAAGTAGATCACTTTTTTACGATAGAGGTGAGCTAATTTAAGATTAAGCACCTAGCAAATATAGGGTTTGATAATTTGAAGTTATGAGTTTAATCAGTAAGAAATAGTCTATTGTATAAATATGTAACTAGTAAAGATAGGGTTAGGTACTTTGAAGTTATGAGTTTGATTCGTAATAAACGTAACCAGTAAAAATCACATGCATAGGCATGAAGTAAACATGTTCAACGATAACACTGCTGAACTCGTTGATCAAGATCACAAACAAGTTGTGCTCTAGTTTTACATAAAAAGAACCGTGTTAGCATTGTCAATCGTCACAAATTAAAATTTATATTTTGATCAAACTCGAATATTATAAGAGTTACTCACCCATCCCCTATCCTCAATCTCTTTTTTTAACGGCATTTGATTTCAACGTGTGAAACACTAATTTTAGGCCATGTCACCAAGGTCTAGTTACCATAACCTCCGTTGAGACCACACCACCACTCCAGGAGGAAACCGCACCGAAAAACCATATGAGCTCTCAAGAACCTCTATTTCGCCTTTAGAGGGATTTGAACTCATAACCTTGCATTTGGAAAGCCATTGGGCACCGTTAGGACAAAACCCCTTTAGTCTCTGTCCTCAATCTCATAATCATGTTTAATATAATATCCTAAAGATTAACTCCGTTCATTCTACATTTCTACATCCCCCAATACCTCATCCCTCTATTTTTAAGAGTGACCAAGCCCATTCCTCATTTTTAAAAGTTATTATTCGTCTCGCGTATACATTTATTTACACTTGTCCCCGTGATGGTGGCCTAGTGGTAAGGAGGTGAGAATCCATAATAGAGGTCTAGGGTTCAAAGCCCGGCACCACCCAATTTTCCCTGGGTCACGCGATTTACCTCCCTCATGTTGGTCGTGAGACCGGTCGGTGAAGAGCGCCTAATGGTGACGAGCAAAAAAGATACATTGACGAACAAACAGACACAATAAAACCTACAAGTTATACCTTAGAATATAAACCATAAAATCTAAACCTTAAAGTTAAACCACAATACTAAACATTAACAAAGAATAATGAAGAGCAGGAAAGACATATTGATGAAGGGGAAAATAGACACAATGTCCTAAGAACATAAATTTTATACCTAAAAGCTAAACCATAAAATCAAAACCCAAAAGCTAAGATTGCCAAGTTTGGCAAGCCAGTTCCAATGCCGTTAGAGTGAATTCATTTAAAGTTCGTTTGAACCGGTTATAATTAACTAAAAATCTTTTTCACATTACTTACCTTTTTTCTAAAACCCAACGCTATACCACAAATAACTGGTTTATCAATTCAATTTAATAGTCTTACACAATATTTAAAATCCGAGAGTTTTTTTTTTTAAAACAACACTAAAGAAACGCTGTACTTTCTTACTTTTGTAGTTTCGCCCCGTCCCTATATAATTGTAACAAACAAAAATATTATATGTGCTAATAAAATATAAATATTTTTTAACAGCAGTTAGCCAAAGCATTATTTTTATATAAACTATTTTCTGGACCGTTTATTCTTAAATAAAAAAAAGTTGTGTATACACGTGAATGTGTGTGTATTATATAGAAACAAACTCAACGTCAACATATCGACTCCAATAATGAAGTTTTGTGACGTTTGGTTTTTGTTAGCGGGACCAACCGCTTATCATTTATGTTTGCTAATTTAACCATAAGCATGCACCTTTGGAGTCAATTTCATGCAATTTAATTTTTTAAATGCATGCTTAATAACGCTTATTGAAGATATATTAATCGAAATCTTTATATTTAAAGGGTTCGATTAACTGATCTTTATGTTATCTTCTTAAAAAGAGCTCAGCAACGTATAGTATTAGTACATTCTCTTCAATGAGGACAATGAATTCTCTTTCTATTTTCGTGTGTGTGTTGGGAGATTGAGAGAGCATCCTCCTTTTTTTCTTCTTATTTTTCTTTATATAGGGTCATTTTTAGGATTTGATATGATGGGTCCCTCGTATCAGTTTGTTACGAATTGAGGGTTGTCTTTTTTGTTGGACCACACCACAACCGTTTGATGATAACAACTTCTTTTGTCTTTATCCTTAACTGTCCATTGTTATTGTTACCGGCAGGTTTATTAAATCATCACTTATTATTTAAAATAAATTGTTGATATGGTTATTATGTTTTGTTAATATTTTATTCTTAGTTTCCAAGTTTTATAAATTATTCATATTGTACAAAACTTTATACATTTATAACACATATAGTCTTAGGTCACAATTTGTCAAGCATGCGAGGGACGACTAACGAGGTTTGAGACCATATCAGTTTATGAAACCTAGAGAACAAGAGAGAAAATAATAACAAACAAGATTGATCTCTCGGCAATTTACTCTATTTTTTATTTTATTTTATTACCAGTTTACAGTTATATTAATAAAAAGTAGCATGGTGAATTTGTAATGTACTCTGTTATATATAGCTAGGCCCTTGCAAGGCTTTTTATATTTATAAAATTGACCGTGTTAAACAATTTATTAAGCCAGTTACAACTTCGATGTCATGTACCATGTGTCACGGACCACTTATTCTTCATGTTTATTCACTTCATCGATCGATCCGTCTGGTTTGGTCATCCATGTGAACTTTGTATATAGTTATACTAGATTATTACCCCGTGTATTACATGGATTAAATATAAAACATTAACTAATTAGTAATAAAAATTTAAAAAAATAAACAATTTGTTATAAATTAAGTAGATTACGCGTTAATGAGTATTTGAAGTAATAAAATAATAATTAAAATTTTTAATAACTAAATAAATAATACATGACCTACTTGTTTTGAAAGAATACATATTTTTGAACTAATTGATGTTACAAATTCATTTACTTTTCTATTAAAAACTAATTGTTACAAATCAAGAAAATAATGTATAATTTATATAATTATTAAAGTTAAATAACTTAATTTGATAATATCATTTAACATAAATAACTAAAGTTTAATTTTTCCTATCATTTTTATAACTTTTGGTTGAACATTATTATTTTAAAAAATTTGTTTTAAGAAACATCATTTGTTTATAAAAATACCAGTATTTGAAAACTATGATTTATAGGGTATTTTATTTAATTTTTAAAAATTGTTTTTATCAAACTTTTATTTTATAAAAATACTAACTTTTTCTAACTTTTTAAAAAAATGATTTTTAGAAAGTTTCATATTTTATAAACTTTTTTTTGAAGTTTGCTCTTTAATAAAAATATTTGATTTTAATTTATTAAAAACTATTTTCTTGCATGTAAAAGGACAAAGAATATTATTACTCATTAATATTATAAGTATTTAATATTAATGAATTTATTTAATTAATAATTAAGATAGAGAATTTAATAAAATTATAGAAAAATGACAAGTGGCAAAAAAGCATGTGAACATGACATGTGGCAAAACTTATTTTTGTTTATTAGAATAGAAAGATGATTTCACATTTAATATATGTTTTACGACGAATCAGGATTCAGTTGTTGGTGTCTTCTTTGAGAGACCGAATTAACACTATGTATCTGAGTTCATTTAAAGAAAGAAAAGAAAGCAAATATAAGGAAAGAAGATACATTTTTGTATTCATGAGTTTCATTTAACGAAGGAAAACAAATGAAAATAAAACATGTTGTGTTTCTGAGTTTCACTTAAGAAAAGTAAAAGAAAATTGAAGGAAAGCTAGACAAAGTTATTTAATTTTCTTTTTCTTTACCTTTTCTTTTATTTCTATTATATACGGTATTATTCTTTAATAAACTATAAAACAAAGCGTAAATGATATTGGTTATCAAAGTATTGTTTGAGGAACCAAAAACGTTGAGATTTATTAACATATATATTGTTGTTTTTTTCAGGCTCGATGATCTACTCCAACAGTTCATATGCTTCTACTATTGTACATTTGAAATGGTAACAGAGCTTAAATAGTTTTAGACGATTGACAAAAGTTTTGAGCCGAAGACGAAATAAATAAAGAAATCAATATCTATAAAAAAATTTAACGTAACAAACGGAGGGAAAAAAGGGTGGTGCCCCTCAGCTTTATGTTTGTAGCTGTTATTAGTGTTTGTTTATTTTAAGTTTAAACATTTTTGAACGGCAATTTGGATCACTGACGGGTCATATATCCACTCGATCATATCCACACCCAATAGGATGAAACCCACCATAGGCGAGAGAAAACCCCATAGCCCAGCATGTAACCTATATTTTGTCTATGTCAGGATTTGAACCCGTGACCTCCCCAATATTGAAGCCACATGGTATCTTCACTCAACCACTTGAATTGAGGATCATTGGTATTTTAAGTTTTAACTGATAAGAGGAAAAGAAGACGTGGAAACTTGTGATTAAACAAGTGAAACTAGTGTGTATTCCCTTTGATCCGAATATTATTTAATATTCATGAAAGTTTAGAATAAATTCACGGGATTCATGTGGGATGAAAAAAACTGGACACGTACGAAAGTGAAACTATATTAAAATTTATAACAGATAACAACAAAATTCAAGTAAACACGTGTTATATCAGATAGTTACCACAATGATATGTGCAAATATATAACATAATTATCGATCAGAGCTCATTAATTATACCAGACAATCTTGATTTTAAAATAGAAGAAACATAGGATAAATATATTTTATACTTTAAGTTGAATTATCATATACATAATAGAGAATGGGTTCTCCAAAAAAAACAAAATTTGATATAAACTCAATGGGTCAGGATGGTGATGCGATAGGTCCCATACGGGTCAATAAAATTATTTGAAAATCACAAAAAATAAATAAATAAACAAATTTAAGTTTTATAAGTTTTTTTATATGAATTGGTAACAATATACAACAATCTTTAACAAATTGATCACTCGTTGTTTGCGTTATGAATTTATATTTAATTATTTAATATATTACATATAGTCTATATATTTTTAATTAACTTGTAATATTTATAAAAGTTTTTAGATTAATATAATATTTTATTATATCAATTAAAAAATTTCGTTATGAGATTAAAACCTATGAAAGCCGCATATATGATTCTTCTTAAAAATAAACTTTTTTGAGGTGTATATTTTTTGCTGTGAGAATCTATTTACATGGTTAATTCTCATGTTCTCTCGATACTCGTTTTATTAAGGATCATGTAAAGCGCAGTCGTAAATAATTGGTCGTTAACCTTCAAAGAAAATTGATATCAATTATGATCACTTTTTGTACGACGTAATACGACCTCAATCTATCCTGACCTGTTAGCCTACTCGTAGCCTATTCGACCCGACCATTTTGGCAGACATACCCACCCATCATTTTTGGGTTATAAATAAGACGCCTTGAAGAACCGCTACAACCCCCTCTTGGGCACAGTTCATTTGAAAACATGTTAGACATGGGATCAGACCCAGATTCAGACTGTTTTTCCACCATCTTCAACACTTTATCCAACAACAACAACAACAAAATACAAAGACGGTTCACCGATCAACAGATCACATCACTCGAAACCATCTTCCAGTTTGAATCCAAACTCGAACCTCGTAAAAAGTTGCAGGTAGCCAAAGATCTTGGACTGCAACCGAGGCAGGTTGCAATCTGGTTTCAAAACAAGCGAGCTCGATGGAAATCAAAGCAGTTAGAAAAAGATTACAACGAACTTAGAGCCAGTTATGATTCACTTTCTTCTAGCTATGACGTCCTCCTCAGTGAAAATCAATCATTAACTCAACAGGTATCATTAATCAATCATTTTAACTTTTTTTTCGAACGACTGATTTTGATCACTGCCAGATCACCCAATCATACCCACCACCAAGTCACTAGCTAAGGTGAAAACTCAATACTTTGATAAAAACCTTGTGGGATTCGAACCTAGGGCCTTATGGTTCCTGAGTCTTATCTTACCATCAAGATGTCGCCTAGCTGTAATGCCCTTGGCAATCATTTCAACTTCTAACTTCTTCATCTTCATGATTTCAAGTGTTTAACATTAATCTAATGAATTATTATTCACTTTTATTATTATTTTTCTTCATATTTTAACAGTTGAACAAATTGCATAAACTGATGGAGAAGAAAGCAAAAAGCTCAAACTCAGGGTTAAATACAAACAATTCAACTGAAGAGAAGGTGTCTGATGCTGACAGCATCATGAAACCAGAATATATGGAACATGATCTCAATGATTGGGATGACTTGGAATGTAATCAACTGTTAGATGGAGATACAAGCAACCAATGGTTGGATTTCTGGTCTTAAAAATACATGTATAATACCTACCGTCGGATTCCGGCGACCACCACCGACGGGACATATCTTTGCCGACGGATAACAGATGAATCTTTGCCGGTGAACGTGTCTGTTTTATAGTTGTTTGTGTATAATAAGGCTTGAGGATGAATGGGTGGTAAATTATTATGTAGATGATTATTAGTTTAAGGAAATCCTATAATGCTTTACCTTAATAACAAGAATATTTACGAAAGCATGTAAACGTAAATTCCATAATAATTATAGTTTGATAACTATAGTCAAATAAAAATAAGGATGTTTAAAAAAGTTTGCCGTTTGGTTGAGAAAAACTCGTTTGTAAAGGAAATGAGCGTACTTGGGCCGAGCTAGAGCCATGGTTCCCTCGGCTCGACCTTATATATACTTATATCAATTTCACACACATAGAGCAAAAGTTTAAATTACAAAATCATCTTTTCTTATAAATTATATAGAAAGTCTACCTTTTTTACTAAATGTGTTAGTTTTATTTTTGATAAAACAACATCAACTGAGAGTTATCACGTATAAATTGAATTAGAAGTGGGCAAAAAAAGGGACCCGAAATCGGAACTGACAACCCGAATTAAAGCTCTGCTGTTTGGCTTGATAAAATAAACCGACTGGCTACTAGCTAGTGTTATTTTATGAACCAAATTAAAGCTCTGCTGTTTGGCTTGATAAAAAAAAAATAAAACGGTGGGTAGGCTCATTTAGATTCCTAAATAAAAAGTGGGATTAAAGATAACTTAATTAATTGTAGGGTTGTAATTATTTGAATCTAGAAGAAGAATCTTATCTTGAATTTAATACAAAGATTTTGAATATCGTTCGTTAAAAGGAAAGAGATAAATTAAAATATTAATGTTGCTTTGGAAACTTTTTTGTGTACTTTTGGAGAAAACGTATAGTTTTTTAATAAAATAAAATAATTAAAACAGATAAAGAGGTTAAGGTAATGCTTGCGACTGTGTATAAATGTTTTAAGATATAAAGTAAATAAAAATAACAAATACCAAGGTCATAAATCATTTAAAAACATCTATTAGACCGGCCACAGCCGTTACCCCGCCCACCTCCGCAGGATACCGCCCTTCCGCGGCCACAACCATGAACACCGCCACTCCCTGCCACGGCCCCCGCCAGAACCCTCTCCACAGCCCCCGCTCCCCGTTCTCCCCCCTCTCACACACAGCTTTCTCCTCTCACAATGGGTAAGATTTTCCAGTGAGATGACCATTGTGAGGTTTTAAAGTTTTCAGTAAATTGATGACGTGGCAGGAAATTTCATTAGGAAGAGATTTTCAGTGAGGTAACCGTTATGGATATTCTTAGCTTCATTCGTAGAGAATCAAAATGGTATAAACTTAATCCATTCACGTGGGAATCACAATTCGATTCACCAAAACAAACCATTAATACTTTTAAAAAAACCAAGGGTTTATAAACAAATGTTTACAACACCCCTAGACTTTCCTTACGAGACATTGGATTCCAATTCGGATGGAGTAATATTTGCCTTAATTGAGTACTATTTGCAAAGGCAAGATCAAACGTTTAACTACTTATGAGATTCCTCTTGGATGGACTCGGGCGTACGCACTAGAACATTAAATCAAAGAATCGTCTTGAGCGTCGTTACAAGCCGTTAAAAAAATACTTTTGAAAAAAAATATATAATAATAATACCATAACATTCAAAGATAAACTGCAGGGTCATAAACATACTCCAAAACACATTCAATGCTTAAAAACTAAGGCACCAATCTTACAATTCATAATATTTTTTTGACAAAAAAGAAAAGGTACCATAACATCGTCATCTACTTGATCTTCTTCTTTGGCCTCAACTGAAACGCATAAAAAAAAAGTAAAAATCAACGAGTGTAAAACTATGAGGAACAAATTTAATAATCAACCATGTAAGGTACCTGGTTGCTGTGCCCACATTTCTTCTTCCTGCAGTTGACAGCACGAGGATGGAGACGAGCATAACATCTGTAACATCAAAAACAAAGTAATATGTAAAATCTTGCTACTAAAACTACACAAAACATGCTACAGAGTCAAACTTGGCCATCAGCAGTAACAGAATGAAGTCCAGGCCTTTCTGATCAGATTTTATTCGAACCAGGAAAACAAAAATCAAACTTGCGAATGAAGAAAATAAGCTGTGAACCAACAAAACTTTCTTGAATAAAATAAACTTTGGTACAATTAAACCAAAACTTCTACCCCAATTTATAATAAAACTAAACATTATCATAAACCAAATCAACAACAACCTTACTCAGTATATTCCCACTTTTCAGTAGGGTCTGGAGGGGAAGGATAGATACAAACCTTACCCCTATCCCAATTGGGATAGAGAGGCTGCTCCGAAAGAGTCCCCGGCTCAAAGTTATCGTTTGAAGTTGATCATTCCAATAATTTTAATGTTATTTTCACAAATAACTAAAATAACGTTAAAATTAGTGCACGTTAAAATTAGTGCACTTTTACTTTTGCCCCTTAAGGGCCCACACATATATACATTATATGCGTGCACCCCAAATGGGGCGTATTATCATAAACCAAATCAAACTCTCAAAACCTGGTTTAATCCCTATTTTCCAGCCTCCTAAAACAAATTAAAAATAATCTAACTTAAACTCAAAAACTTAATTAAATCAAAACAATTTAAAACTAAGCTTTCTACTTTAACCCCTCAATTCCTTAATCTTAGAAGATTAGTGAAACACAGAATAGGTAACAGAGTTAAGTTAAGACAATCAGCTGCAACAAAACAAGCTCCAATAACTTTTTCATGACAAAACCAGTCATTACTAGGTTTTATAAATTACTCATATGGTCCCAAACTTCGGACATTTATAACACATATAGTCCTTATGTTACCAAATTACCCTCACATAATTGACCAAATTACCCTCAGGTAAAAACTGTGTTACAAATGTTTAACGTTTGGGATCATATGGGTAATTTATAAAACCTAGGGACCAATAGTGGTATACTAGCAAATCACAGGGACTATTTCAATGATTTACACTAAAACAAATAATACACACCACAGTTATATGGTGTGTATTACAGGGATACATGAAAAAATTCCAGACTAATAACACACACCATAGTTATCTGTGTGCATGGGCTTCACTTGGAGCTAGGCGCAAGGCAGTTGAAAGGCAATGGCTTTTTAATGCATAATATACAAGTACCATCTAAGGGGTATGGATATTTAGACAAGGGTGTAAACAAATCAAACCACCATGTGAGATACTCGAGATCGGATTGGTAAAAATATCGTACGAGCCGAGCCTAAATGAGCCCGAGCTCGAACCATGAAATATGGCTCGTTTAGTTATCGAGCCCAGGCCTCGCATTCAAAGCTCGCTCAGGTTCGTGAGCCTTAACGAGCCTACTTTTATTTATAATAAATAAGTTAATGTATGATGTATTTACTATTTTACCCTAGTCTACCTAAATTGCTAAACTACATATCATCACTTCTTTCTGAAACACTAGTAGCCTTCCTAGATAGATAAGCGTTCCTCCCTTCCTTAGATTTCCAATCCTTCATCAATAGTCCATCAACCATCATTGATAGTTCATCAAGGCTCCACTTCTCAGCCTTCATTGATTGTTCATCAAGGCTACAGGCATCAATTCGTGAGGTTCCATCGATCGTTCATCATTGGAGACTATGACGAAGTGACGAATCGTCGTTTCCTGATTAAAACACCACCCCTCAGAGGCGCTTCCGTTAGGTCAACGAATTCAAAGAACGATCTGAAACGAGCACCGACGTCGGCACGTTGCAAAATCCAGCTAATAATCCTCTCCTTCTAAATTCTCTGAAACACACCCATGGCTCGTTTAACCTCTTCAAAAACGAGCTCAAGCCAAGCTTTGGCTTGCTATAATACCAACAAATGATCTAGAGCCAAAACGAGCCGATCTCGAGCTTCAGGTATCATACACAAGCCGAGCTCGATCATACAAAAATAGGCTCGATTCGAGACTAGCTCAATCTCAAACTTTAGAAATGACTCAAAAAGCTGATTTTTGGCCTGAATTTTAAAGAACTTTTTGTCAAACAACGCTCACGATGGCCCGCCAGTGCATGCTCACGAGCGCCCGCCAGTGCATCTATTCAGGCAATGTGCACCTGCCGTGCCTTTAAACACACACATCCATGACACACATAATTAGCTAAAAAAATAAAAAGGTTGTAAAAAGACATATGAAGCATAAAGTAATAACTAAATTAATAAATACAAATTTACAAAAAAAAAACACTGACTTTGAAATTTTGGTACAACCAACAGTTTACTAGGGTTTATTACATAACAAGGCTAGCAACTAATGCCTTACGTCTATCAGAATGCACAGACACGTCCAAAATCATCTAGCCTAATTCTTAAAAAGACTGGTCCGGACAAAAATTGGCTTAAATACGTGTGCCTAGCCTGACTCAAACACTGGCTTTTTAAGCGCCTTGCATCTGGACAACAAACCCACCCTCTTAGCCTTTTCAAGAACAGCGAACTGGGCCGTAATTAACCAGTTCTGAGAAGAATGCAACAGAGACTAGCTTCACTTTTAACGTTTTGATAATCAGCTAATCAGTTACTTTAACAAGAATTCTGATTATTTAAAAACTTAATTTTTAAATGAGACTAAATAATCAAAACAAAATCCAACACTATAATACAGATTAATGATCCGCCGCCCTCAAATTTCCATTACCAAATTAAAACATTATTACAATCACGTATCAAAAAAATAAATAAATAAATCCTTACTTGCGGCAGATAGTTTTATCCTGGTTATACTTCCTTGCTAACGCCATCAAAGATGGTTCAATAATACCTCCACGAAGCCTCAACACCAAATGAAGCGTAGACTCTACACAAAACAACCATATTCAATCAATTTCAAAAACACTTCAACAAAAAAAGATGAATACTCAATGCATTAATAATTAAACAACCTTTCTGGATGTTGTAATCAGCAAGAGTCCTTCCGTCCTCAAGCTGTTTTCCGGCAAAAATCAAACGCTGTTGATCCGGTGGAATTCCTGGTACATAAGTTTAATCGAAAACTATTGTTCATTTCATTTCAATTCAACTCGATTCGTTTCAAAACCCTAAATAACAAAATCAAAGAAATACCTTCCTTATCCTGGATCTTAGCCTTCACATTGTCGATCGTATCACTCGATTCAACCTCGAGCGTGATTGTCTTCCCCGTCAATGTCTTTACGAAGATCTGCATTTCCTCTGCCGCCAATGTTCGTAACCCTAACGTTACTCGTATTTATTCGGTAAACAGAAACCTAGGGTAGGGTTGGTACATGAATTTGGACCTGAAGTGGGCTAAAGTGCTAAACATAGGCCCAAATCTTGACTTCTTGGGTTGGTTTTTTTGATTTTTTTGGTCGGCCCATAGCTATTACAGTTCATTTTTATTTCCTCTCTTAGTTAAAGGGTGGCAAAAAAAACGGAACCGGAATCGGTCATATTGAACCGATGGTACAAGTGGTTCAGCTTTTATAGAGAAACTAAAACCGGAACTGGTTCCACCTTTACTCGACGAAAATCAGAACCGGGTCTTGTCAAAACCCGAATCAGAAACGGCCATAAACTAGTCGGATCGGTCACAAACTGGAACATATATAATCAAAGCGCACTGGTTACTCCATCAAAACCAAAAGCGCACTGGTTACTCCATATAATCAAAGGCAGCTTTCCTCTATTTTTTTTAATTACTGGGAACCCATTTGCGTGGTAAACCCCGAGCCCCCAATACCCGACTAACCGGAGGGAACGAGTAAACCGCGGGCGCAAGCACCCGAGTCGATGACCTTATGGAAAAGATGCCACCCTCATGACTAGAACTTATGACCTCAAGAGAATGAGGGTTTTTTTAAATTATTCCAGAAGCTACGACATCAAAACCCCTTTGAAAACCGTTACATCACAAGCCAACACATGTAGCATTAACAACTTTTTCCTCCTTTTATCTATACCTAACTCTTCTAAATACTTCCATCAGCCCCAATTTCGTAGAACATGTAGAAGGGATTGGTATCTATGGCTCTTTTTTTGAAACTTGTGTGATGACTAATGTTACATGTTAATAAGAAGTTGATTATGTTCTACATTTCAAGTTCAAATAATTATACAAATACAATAACTGAGTTACTAGGATTCTCGTTTTTTTTTTGTTAACTTTTTCTTACTATAGTTGTATGCATTTATTATTTATGTTAATTGGTGGAGGTTTTGATTTTTTTTCTTCTAAACCTATGATTTTTCATGCCTTATTGTTTGCACGAATGGATCACTAAATACTTGAATGTGAGGTATGTGGAGTTACTAATGAAATCTTAGTTGGCTTGTTATGCTTTTAAATTATTATGTAAAAATTATAAATCATGGTGTTTATGTTTGACTCATGTGGACTATGTACATACTAGTGGCCCACATTGCTGTTCTACCACCTCCACTGTATGAGTTTTAGTTAAGAACGACCAAAGTTTCAAATGTGAGATCTTTTGATGTGTTTATGGTTACACATGAAACTTATATATGTTAAAATATATGCTCAGGCCATGTTTGGGATTGCTTATTTAACTTTAAAAGGACTTTTTGTCAAAAGTGTTTATTAACTTATGACTTTTTGAAATTAAGTTTTTAAAAATATGTTTGGATTAGCTTTTTCAAAATTAAATTTTAAAATGACCAAAAAATACATTTTGTTATTGACACTATTTAATGTTATTGGGTAAAGGGTAAAGAGTGTGGTAGATTTGTAATTTTATGTTAGTAAGTCATAAGTCATTTTGAAAAACTATATAATTTTTAGCTTTTAAAAAACAACTTATCACTCTTTTACAAAAATTCATTTTCAAAAGTCATTTTAGTTTGACAAACAAGTTATTGTCTTATTGGCATTTTGAAAAGCCAATAAGTCATTTTTAGATGAAATTTCAAACAGTGCCTCAATTTGATAATTCTGATAGTTAACATTGTATATTGTTTAATTAGTTTGATTGTTATTGTTTTAGATGAATTGATTGAAATATTTTAAAGTGAATGGGCCAATGGGGTGTTGCTGTTTAATGGGCTGCTGCAGGATGATGGGCTCGGTTGATTGTCTTGGAGTGATGAAGATATTATTGAAGTATATAGCCACCGAGAGATCTAGAAGGAAGCAAGAGAGATTTATTTTTTTCACACAGCTTTCTCTCGTGCTCTCTTCATCTTTCGTCATACCAATTAGGGTTTTCATTTTTCCTTATTTGGTTTTGTGGATTAGATATGTTCTTTTTTACTTTTATGATCATCATGTTGATGATCTTGATTTGGCTTTGTTCGTTCGTTTATTTCCAGATCTTAAAGATCTGTAGTTTTTTTCGAATATAGTTCTTAGTTTTATGGTTTTCAACTATTGGTTTGGGTTCTTGAGTGTTGAATCTATATCTATACTATATAATAAATAAAGGTTTTAAAAGGATTTTTAGACTATCTAAAAGTTGGTTTTCCCGCATCTCTCTCCTATTTAATATTTATATGTTATCCTTCATTAAATTTTAATTTTTTCACACACTATCTCTCATATTAGATATTAATGATATTATTAAACTTCAAATAAGATGATTACACCATAAATAAATTATTAATTTACTTACAAAACATATTTGAAAACTATATATTATGTTAGGTAAAATAAATAATTTTAAAATTTATTTATTTTACCTGTGTAATACATAGGTTTTATCCTAGTAAGAGATATATGAAGAAATAAAAGAAAATGAAAAAATAACTAAATCAGGGACGGAGCTTTTGAAGGGCCCAGGGGTGACCCGACAGGCGGCCCCTGTCTTGTTTTCGCTCAGAAGGGTTGATTTAATAGTATTTCGTAGGAAAATTTATATGTATTGATCCGGGCTCTTCCGTTTTCTTCCCAAAAATCATTCGGCACCCTCAGGTTTATTTTCCAGCTTCGCCACTGCCATATATTAAATATATATGCATGTGTACATGTATATGTGTGTATATTGGTATGCATGTATGCTGTATGCATATGTACTCACGAATGTGTTTTTATCAAGATCCGAACTAATATGTATTTTGTTGTTTTATTCCTATTAGTTTTACCAAAGCATCTATTCCGGAAAGGTTAATGCAACAATGGAAAAACAATTGTGTCTAGTGCATGACAATATGGGATTTTATTCTTTAGATTGTCATCTTTCATTTCCTTCTTTTTCCCCATTATGTTATCGTATATATGCTTTTATTTCATTATATTATTTTATATTTGCGCACAGCTAGCATACAACGCGAGTAAAAATATTAATTAAAAAGGACAAGTTTATTAATTTAACTATAGCAGTTGTTTTGAAAGCATGACGTTTATAAATTTCAGATCGATTTTTAAGTATTCTAAACATAAACATTTCTTTCTAGGTTTTCAAAGCGAGAAGATCCTAGGGCTTTAAAACTTTAGATTTTCATTTTTATAAAAACATAGTCATTGTATGTACAGGATGAGCTTCAGATTAATACAAATATAAATCTTTTTAAGCATGATATTGATATATTAATTTGATGATGTGGCTTAAAGCTAGGGTAATATGATATTTATAGAAGAAAGATCAGTAACAAAATTTTTTTGTCTAATAAAATTAAGAACTAACAACAGTTTGACATTTGTCATGACAATTTAGGTATAACCTCATATTTTTCGTACTAGATTTTTATTCTAAATTATTATTTTTTGTTCTGTATTATTTTTGTACTGGATTTTTGTGTTTTTTGAATGTACTTTTTTTGTTTTTTGTACCACATTTTTATTTTTTATATGGGATTTTCATTTTTTATACTTGATTTTTATTTTTTTATATTTGATATTTATTTTTTTGTGCTGGATTTTTCTCTGTACTTGATTTTCTTTTTGTTTTTGTACTGAATTCTTGTGTTTCTTGTACTCTATTTTTGTTTTCGTACTATATTTTTATTTTTTTGTACTAGTTTTTTCTTTTACTGGATTCTTTTTGTACTGATTTTTTTATATACTGCATTGTGTTTTTTTGTACTGGATTTTGTTTTTTATATTTGAGTGTGTATCATATGTCAAATTTATATTTGTTCTTACTTTTTAGTCAAAAATCTCTTCTTATTGAATTTTCTTAATGGATCCAACCCTGATATTTATATACATGCATGGCAACAAAAGTTTGGTGTATGTTAGTTTTGATGATCATACCGCCTATAGAAAAAAATAACTTTAATAATCTGTTTAACAAATTTTTTGTGTCTCATGTATTACATATGGTCTTATTATCTTTTATATGAGGTACCTAAAGTCTAAAGATAGTTAAGTTTGAGGCCAAATCCTTGCAAAATTAGTATCATGGGGGCATTGGATGGTCTCGGGTCTTTGGCAACACTAGGGGTGTAACGAACCAAGGCAGCTCGTGAAATACTCGGGATCGGATAGGTAAAAAACTCAAATGAGCCAAGCCTTAACGAGCTCGAGCCCGAGCCCGAGCCCAAAAGTGTGGCTCGTTTAGTTATTGAGCCCGAGCCCGAGCTCGAGCTTTACATATCGAGCTCGAGCCGGCTCTCGAGCCTTAACGAGCTTTTTGAATATATAATTTTTGTTTATTATATTATGTGTTTATTTATAAAATTAATTATTTTTATATATAAAATTATGATAAATATATTTAAATCAAATAAATAAAATCTAAACGTGCCGAGCTCGAGCCTAAAAAATTTCTAACGAGCCGAGCTCGAGCCTAGCAAACAAAGCTCTTAACGAGCCGAGCTCGAGCTCGAGCCTGAATTTATCTAAACGAGCTGAGCTCGATCCTTATGGAGCTCGGGATCGGCTCGTCTCGTTTACACCCCTACACAACACCATCGCAAGTGTGACGGTTTGCCTTGTCGTGTTTCATTTTCGGGGTAAAACAAACCAAGAGAAGGTGGTTAAAAAGAACCATTGGGCGTTGGTTGCAACTTGCACGTACTCATTGCAGGGAATCAAAAAATAATTATTATTATTTAAAATCGTATATAAGCAGTAGCAACCAATCTAATTCTTACACGATTCCTTTTACCAATTCTTAAAACATACAATTTTAAACAACAAAGTGAGACATAATCTTCTTCTTCAATCATCGTTAAGCAAGGGGGTCTTAGAGCATGTGCGGGAGGTGCGACCGCACAGGGCCCGATTTTTTAGGGGGCCCTAAATTTTTAAAAAAATTGTATATATTATATATATTTTAATTTATTTTACAACAAATAAATATAACAATTCAATTTTTAATTATATATATTTAAAATATTTGAAGAAAGTCGATTGTTATTCAAATGCATCAACTGCATATAGAATTTTTTTGACTATTCCAGTAATTGTAGCATATGCAGAAAGAAATTTTTCAAAATTTAAGTCATACTTACAATCGATAATGTCTTAAGAAAGACTTAATGAATTGACAATTATACTATTGAGAATGAGATACTAGACAATGTGGATTATGGAGATTTAATCAACAAGTTTGCATCAAAAAATGCTAGAAGAACGTCACGTTTTATTTAGTTATTTGAAATATTGATATGCATCATTTTGCTAAAACAATATTGTATATATTGTTTTTACTATTGTTTTAATTATAGTCAATTTGTGTGTGTGTGTGTGCGTGCGCGTACATAGGGCCCGTTTTTAACATTCGCACAGGGCACCTAATTTCTCAGAGACGGCCATGTCGTTAAGTAGCTCTGATCAGAATTCTAGGTGGCTAAAATTTCTAACACATATTATCGTTGTTGCAGTCATACTTGAAAATACAACTCGTTAAATAAAAATATTTATGGGAATCAACATGCCACAACATTGCTCTTTTATATGATGCATAAGAAAGTAGACATAACATTCCACTAATTAATAAAGATGCTCAGTATCATCGACTACATACATTGTGCTTGAAGAATTTGTCAACAGATTTATGAGGCCAATATCACCGAGGTGATTGCTAACACCCAACAATCATGCTCAAAGTTGTAGCGTAGCTTTATTTGTGGTTTTGGCATACATATTTGGTGTTGTCGATTAAACAACAATATGATATCAATGTTCTTCATCTATTTCCATAGTTTACTAATGAGACATGTGGAATCACTTCAATATGGCATTTTAAGTTAACGATCGACAATACATTATGATAGTTGCCTTGCTTATAAGATATATCAATATATCATTCCTCGTTACTTTTCTAAAATTTTATAGGCGACTACAATTTCTTTTCTAAAAAGACGCAAGTGTTAGCAAAAAAAAAGATAAAAAATATATCAAACAAGCATTTGGTGTCTTATAGGTTAAACAAGGTACAATTAATCGATTCACATGTGTAATGAAGAAAGACAATTTAAGAAACATGCTTGCATTATATTATTCAACTAGGTTATAGACCTGTGTATTACACATGTTTGATAAAACATTTTTTATTTAGTTTTATAATGTATTTATTATGCAAATAACTTAAATTATTTTATTATATAACACAATGTAAGAAATAATTACAATTCACAAATCTCTAAACGCTTCCTTGTGAACTCTTGCCTGCTTAGATGTAATTATGGAAAAGGCATCATAACATTTATCTTTAACTTTGTTAAAATGCTTTGTGTGTTGCCAAAGGCCAAATACTCCATAACTTTATCTTTCTCATATCCCTGCGTATTGAAGTTCAAAACATCTACCAGATAATAGCTACATAACTTTATCTGTAATGCATACAATAATTATCTAGGTAAACCATTTATAAAATCAAAAAAAATTCACATAATTTAATCTAAATTAAATTTTCAAAATTTCAATAAAATTCGTATAACCTCAAAATCTCCAAGTTATACATTAATCACATCCTAGAATTAGGATAAAAATTTTACAACACATAAATGGCATTCATAATATTAAAAAAAAAAGTAGAAAGCAAATTTACCAAAGGAGGTAAGCACTCATTTGCATGCTTTCTGTGCATCAAAAACCCACCTCGAGTGCTTGTATTTGAAGCTGTCAAGACTTTGCAGAAAGAATGCATAGTAGGCCAAGTAGGTTTAGGTATGTATTCATCAGGACTCATCTGATCACTTCGCTGCGTATTTTTACATCCTTGTGAGAAAAACATAGTTTTTTTTCAAAAATATTTCAATAAATTATTACATATGTCTAAGGGAGTAGGGTAATTTGAGCATAAACTTCATGTGTGTTTTGTTCAGCCTACAAAGCCAAAAGAATTTTATGAATTCAGATAATAGGAATTGTTTCCAACATATGAATCCAACACTCTTATCAGTAATAATCCTATTTAAAACCTTCGTTCATGAAGATACAAGGAATATAAGAACAACAAAAGCATACCATTAACAGGGTATGAACAACACGACAAATAATTTTGGAACTAATGTTGAAATGAGGTATCCTCTGATTTAATTCCTCATTCCTTGATGATTCCAGTAGAAAAAACCCACAAACACCAAAGAAAAACAAATTGAAGCATTTTATTAGGAAATTGTAAAATAATTTCATCTTCTAAGAGAAATGATGACCCTCTATTCATCATATAAAAGAACAAATTGAATCCATCCAATTGCAGAATGTCCTGTCTAACTCAAATCACCACGAATTGAACCCTCAAATTTTCATTAAAATTTCTGTAACTTTTAAATCTCCAATTTATACATTAATAACATCCTATAATAGCATAAAATTTCAACACTTCATAATTGTACATACCAAATCAGTGACGGTTAAGTTGGATATGAGTGAATAGAAACTCCTTCGACTGCAAATGCCTAGCTTCAATCCTATCGTGGAAGATATCGATCGGTAGACTACACGTGTTAGTTGTCTCCAATGCTAGAAAGCTGCTATCATCACCCTTACAGAAACACATCATCATCATCTCCTCGTCATTCAAAAACACAAAAACCCTAGAAATAAGTGAACCAAAAATGGCAATGCAAGAGGCTGATGGTAAAGGAAGAGAAGAGGAATTAGGGATTATAGGATAGGGGCTTTAATACAATATCGTTTTCTCTCCGTACAATAGGCGAACAAAGAAAACAAAGGAACGGTCACTGACAACCAGCGCACCACCGCCGGCCGCCCAGGAACCACCGCATCACCGCCGGCCGGGTAACTCTCCCCTTCCCTGCGCTTCTATCTCCTTTCTTCTCCCCTCTCTTCTCTCCTCTTCTCAGGCTTTTCTCTTCCTCCTCCTCTGCTTCAGAATTTCTAGCCCTAGCCCTCTTCCCCCGGCCGGTCGGAAACCCGATTACCACTGCTCCTCCTCCTCCACACAAATCGTTTACCCTAATACACCACCCCGACCGGTTAACAACAACAGCACCTTCGTTTTCTGCCCTAACACAACACAACCCAGCCACCACCGGTGCAATCAGACAACGAGCAAGGGGACTCCCACAGAAACCGTCAGGAACACCTCTGCCTCTTTCCTTTTTCCTTTGCTATTTGTGGCATAACCCTAAACTGCCCTAATACACCACCCCCAACCACCACCACTGCCTCCTTCCTTTGCTATTTTTGTGAGATTTTGCAGGTTGAACGTGAAGACACGAGAAGACAGAGCAGTCACGCCAGCCCGAGCTAGGAAAAACCGCTGTGATATTGTTCCCTTTTCCTATTCCCTTTCCATTACAACTCTAGCCTATTTTTCTAAGTATTTCTGAAGTGTTTTACTGCTGCCAATGTGATCTAGGGTATTAGTTTACTGTTTTTGTGTGTTTTTGCTGGATTATTTTAAATATAAACTTCGGATATAAGTGTGTGAACTTGGGCTACAGTTTGTGTGCGCGTGTTTATTATTAGCCTCTTTGTGAGTATTATTGGTTCGCGTGGAGACTTGTATCTTTGATTTGCCAGGATAGACGGGAGTGTACATTATGATACTTTGAGGTCATGTCCAGGGAGGAGAAGTGCGGGTAGAGGGAAAAATAGGTTGGGGGAGATTCTGCGCATAGGGTCATGGAACATCGGAACCCTTACTGGAAGAGTTTTCGAGCTCGTGGATGCACTTAGAAGACGCAAAGTTAGAATTGCATGTCTGCAGGAGACAAGATGGAAGGGAACCAAAGGAGCAGAATATAACGGATACAAGTTGTGGCACTCAGGATCCAATTGATTAAAGAATGGAGTGGGATTCTTAGTTAGTAGAGAACTTCAAAACCAGGTGGTGGAAGTAAGAAGATACAATGACCGGATCATGGTGCTAAGGATGGTGATAGGGGAGGAGGCGATAGCAGTAGTGAGTGCCTATGCACCACATGTCGGGTTGGGAGAGAATGAAAGGAGGGAGTTTTGGGATTGTATGGATGAAGCCATAAGAAACATTCCAAGAGATGAGAAAGTTTGCATAGGAGGAGACTTCAATGGCCACATTGGAAAGGAGGAACACGGTTTCCCAATGACCCATGGGGGTTTCGGTTTCGGATCTCGGAACGAGAGTGGGGCCACACTTTTGGAGTTTGCGGTGGCTCATGATCTAGGCATCATAAACTCCTTTTTTAAGAAGAGAGATTCACATCTGATCACGTTCAGCAGTGGAGGACGGGACACTCAGATTGACTACCTCATGATGAGACGATCGGATCGTGGCAGGTGGTGGGACTGTAAGGTATTCCCAGGAGAGACAGTGGTGTCGCAACATAAACTCTTGGCAATGGATATTGTTATGCGTAAGAGGCTCGTAGATGGGAAAAAGAAGAACCCTCAGATTAAGTGGGGCGCCCTCAAAGGAGAAAAGATAACGCTGTTTAGCAACAAGGTACTCGAAGGGAGACAGACCAGTATATGCGAGGACGCAAATCTATTGTGGGATGAGATGGCAGAAAAGGTGACCAGGGCAGCAAAGGAGACACTTGGGATGACAATAGGTAACAAAAGTGAACAGAGGGAGTCTTGGTGGTGGAATGACGAGGTGCAGATAAAGGTTAGAGAAAAGCAACAGAGGTTTAGAGAGTTTGCCACATGTACAGAAAGCGTCGAGAGGGCACGACTGAAGACGAGGTACAAAGAAGCGAAACGGGAGGCAAAGAAGACAGTTTCAGAAGCTAAAACCAAGGCTTACATAGAGATGTATAAACGCCTTGAAACTAAAGAGGGGGAGCACGCAATGTTCAAGATTGCAAAGGTTAGGGAGCGAAAGAGGCAGGACTTGGGAGTAGTGAAGTTCATAAAGGGAGAGGATGGACGCGTGTTGGTAAAGGAGGGGGAAATTAAAGACAGATGGCAGACATACTTCCATGATCTTTTCAACAAGAGCAACTATCAAGAAGAAGAGGGAGAGAACACCACGAACACAGGAACATTACGGAATAACTGCTATTGTAGACGGGTCACCAAAGAAGAGGTTCGTACAGCTCTCAAGAGGATGGGAAGGAGGAAAGCAGTGGGACCTGATGATATTCCCATTGAGGTATGGAAATGTTTAGGGGAAGAAGGTCTGAAGTGGTTGACAATGTTGTTCAACACCATACTCAAAACAGGTAACATGCCAAACCAGTGGAGAAGGAGTATTCTAATCCCTATATACAAGAACAAGGGAGACGCCCAATGTTGTGAAAACTATAGGGGGATAAAGTTGTTGAGCCACACTATGAAACTCTGGGAAAGGGTGATCGAGACAAGATTGCGAAGAGAAACCCAAGTTACGGTAAATCAATTTGGATTTATGCCAGGAAGATCGACAACGGAGGCAATTCACATTCTACGGAGACTAATGGAAAAATACAGAGACAAGAGGAAGGACTTGCATATGGTATTCATCGATCTTGAGAAGGCATATGACAGCGTACCACGGAAGGTGATGTGGGATGCCTTGGAGAGTAGAGGCATTCCTCAGAGGTACATACAAGCAATCAAAGATACCTATGCAAATGCAAAAACTAGTGTGAGAGCACCGGTGGGAGATACAGACTTCTTCCCAGTGGAGGTGGGACTACATCAAGGATCGGCACTAAGCCCCTTCCTTTTTGCGGTTATTATGGATGAGCTGGTGAGATCTATCCAAGCTCATATCCCATGGTGTATGCTTTTCGCGGATGATATTGTATTAGTGGCAGAAACGAAAGAGGAGTTAAACGTCCATCTAGAAGAGTGGCGAACCGCTTTAGAGCAGAGAGGCTTACGCATAAGTAGGTCAAAAACTGAGTATCTACACTGCCATTTTAGCAGCCCAGACGAGGAGGACGAAGACGGGCAACTGACTATTGGAGGCCAGGAGGTGCCAAGGACGACAAGGTTCAAATACCTAGGATCGTTTCTACAGGAGGATGGTGACATTGACAGTGACGTAATCCATCGGGTCCAGGCAGGTTGGAAAAAGTGGAGAGCAGCTACGAGCATCATATGCGACAAGAAGTTTCCAGAAAAACTCAAAGGTAAATTTTATAGAGTGGCGATCAGGCCAGCCATGATGTACGGCACTGAGTGTTGGCCGATTAAGAAGAACCAAACCAGAAAGCTGGAGACAGCAGAGATGAGGATGCTGAGATGGATGTGCGGACATACAAGGCTTGATCGGATAAGGAACGAGGTCTTTCGGGAAAGATTACAAGTGGCAAACATCTCGGATAAAGTAAGAGAAGGAAGATTGAGATGGTTTGGACATGTGAGACGAAGAAGCCAAGAGGCGCCGGTTCGTAAAGTAGAGTTTCTCACGGTGGAGGGAAAAAGGGGAAGGGGTCGACCGAAGTTAACATGGGACGAGCAGATCAGACACGATTTGACAGAGTTACACCTCTCCGAGGACATGATCTATGATAGGAGTACGTGGAGACGTAGAATAAAGGTTAAGGATACGTAGAGCCTTTCCTAGGTTTCTCCACATAGGGTCGTGAGTTGCCGTGGTGTTTATTGGTGTCTCTGGGATTCATGATATGAGGTTATATATGTTATATGCTCGGCTGCGGGATGGGGGGTTTGGGCTGTTGTGATATATTCTTGGTTGTTTCTGGGGTCAGGATACATGTGTTTATACTTCATTGCGGGACGGGCGGTTTATAAGCGGTATATGTATATGTTGTCCTGTATGTTTCGTCTGTGGGTCAGGATACCGCATGGTTGATGGTGTGCTTTGTTTGTTGAATTATATGAGTGTTGCTTACCTGTGCCTGTTTACTCTGTGTGTTGAATTATATGTTCTGTTGAACTAATATATGCATAATATTAATAAAAAAAAAGTAAAAATTAATATATTCTTATTTTTGATTTTTGAGCCGGGGGACTCTAGCGAAGCAGCCTCTCTATTCTACTTTGTAGATAGGGGTAAGGTGTGTCTTTATCTTTTCCTCCCCAGACCCCACTCTAAGTGGGATTTTACTGGGCATGGATGTTGTTGTTGTTGTTGTAGGATAGGGGCTTTAAGGAAGAGCTGAAGATGGAGAGGGCTAGAAGCCAATGGAGGAGGAAGAGATCAAGAATTAGAGTTTACAGGATACCTGTTGTGATGATGAGCCAAAGATGGAGACGCTAGAGGCAGATGGGAGAGGAAGAGCACTGGAATTAGGGTTTAGAGGATAGCGGGTGTCTGTGAGATCCGTGTGTAATCAAAAACGGGTTATGGGTTAATCCATGTCTTAAAAAGGTTTAGTTTATTTGTAGAGATGCCACGTGGCATTAAGTTGGAATTGTTTATTAGAAGGTAGATATGATCTAAAAAACAAAAGGTGTTACATCCGGCCTCGTTTACCACCAATATTTTCCGTTTTGCCTACTCGTAGCTAGTGCTAACAATTTTAGACACGGACACATTCACTACTTTAACATGTTTCGTGTTTACGCATAACATTTTTCGTGTCTAAAACATGTTGACACGTTAAGATATGTTTGTTTTCATATCTAAATAGGTAAAATTCCTACGACATGTTTATAATTTAAAATGTATGATAAGTAATATAATACAATCCGTGGGTAGCCAATTAACTTTTAAAATTTCTAATTCTCTAACTCTTGCTTCTTAATGAGTTCCTTAACAAGGTTTTTAAAAGGTTTCTCTTAACGGGTCATTTACAGTGTTAATTGTAAACATGTTCTTTTTGGGTTTATTTCGTGCTTGCCTGTTTTAAACAGATCGTGTTCATGTTTGGTAAAACAGACATGTTAAATTTTCTTGTTGTGTCTACCCATTTTATGTTTCGTGTCTTAACGTGTCGTGTCTACCCGTTCTGTCAGCCCTACTCCTAGCTCATAGATTTGTCTTGATTGCCATGGTGATAAATAATATAATACAATCCGTGGGTAGGCAATTAACTTTTAAAATTTATAATTCTCTAACTCTAGCTTCTTAACGGGTTCGTTAACAAGGTTTTTAAAAGGTTCCTTAACGGGTCATTTATGGTGTTATTGTTAACATGTTCCTTTTGGGTTTATTTCGTGTTTACATGTTTTAAACAGATTGTGTTCGTGTTTGGAAAAACAGACACGTTAATTTTTCGTGTTGTATATGTGTCTACCCATTTTATGTTTTGTGTCTTAACGTGTCGTGTCTAACCTGTTATGTCAGCCCTACTCCTAGCTCATGGATTTGTCTTGATTGCCATGGCGAAAACTTCTATAGGTCACATATCCTGGATTGATATTGTGACACCCGGCAATTTCAGATAAATTGCAACTCTTACATTCTTTATATTTCACATTCATACTTGTTGCATTTCGTTTAATTATGTTTAATTAGATGAGTCGAACACAAACAAATGCACATTGGTTTTGAAAACCAAGTGTGACAAACACAACACAACACTAACACAAAACAATAATTCAGAGAATTATTGAATTGTGCATTACACGTTGATTAAGATTAATCAAGCGTGCAAACACTTCGTAAGACACGAACACAAACTCCCAAAGATAATTCAAGGAATTATCTTGAATTATCGAAACACACACACGAGTCTCACGAACGTTGGTGATCAATCAAATATGTGCTATTTTATGTTTATGTGCTTAAACATGCATTAGATGCTTTACGTTAGGAATCGAGAACGAGTGAAATCGTATCAACGAAATCGAAAAACAAGGAAATGGACTTGTCGCGGTACGCGACAGCTCTTGGCGAAAGTCTTCGTGTTACGCGAAGAAAACCGGGAGTCGATACTCCCGAATCCCATCGCGGTACGCGAAGAAAAATTTTGATCGGCCTCCGCGGTACGCGAAGGCCATGCAGATCAAAATTTTCTATTTAATCAACCCCAAACTCATTTTACTCGGTTCTTCTTTCACTCTTCCGACTTTCTTCACTTATCCTCGACCAAATCCCTCTGAAACCAGCACCCAAGACCCCTGGTAACATTCTTGAAGCTCTTCCTTGCAACCTTGAAGTGATTTGGAGCCATAGGAACAACGAGGAAGCTTGGGAGGCCATCGAAACGACGAAAGATCCAATCTCAACCACTCGAAGAACCTCCAGAAGCTGTTCTACCTCGGATCTTGTCATCTAAGGTAGTTTTAAACGTTTATCTAGTGTTAGATCGTACAAGCAATGGGTAAAAACCCACATGCAACTCCATACGGTTGTTGTGCACAAATTTGTTGGTGATTTGTTGTGTAGATGTTATAGATTTACTGATTTTAAAGTAGTAGAATGTTAGATTGAGTTTTGTTGAGTTATTGGTTGATTTGATGATGTATTGGTACACTTGCCATAGGAAACTTTTATGTTGCAAGTCTTGGATTTGTAATGATCTAGACATGTCTAGATGTTGTTAAATGTATATTGGAGTGTTTAGAAACACATTGGGATATTTGATTTTGTCAAAAACTCGGTTTTGTAGAAACTTACTATTTATGGAAACTTTTGTAAATCATAAAAGGGCTTTTGATGTTTTAAAACGTTTTGATGAACTTGGATTATTGAAATATGCTTAGAAATGGTTTTTAACATATTTGGAAACTTGGATTTGTGAAAACGAACTTTTAAACGGATACTTTCCAAATAAGGAAACTTTATTTGGGCAAAACGGCATAAATGGTGATTTATGCGCAAACGACATGTTTTAAGGGTTTAAATGTATTTTATAAACATATTAAAGGTATTAACATCATGAAATGGAATTTCATAACCACACTTTCTTAAATGGGAAACTTTCTAAAAATGGTAACTTGTGCGAGTAGAGTCATAGGACGCATTTGGTGTCACACCCCCAAATTCCCACTCGTGGTGTCAGTCCACGTGGGTGTGACGTGGCCAGGATCATAGCTCATGGTCATATAGAACGACTCTATATGAGTTACACATTCACACAAATTGTAAATCAATACAAGTTTCATTCAATAAGCAGCGGAAAGTGTTAAACATCAGAAATACATGAGTTTGCAGCGGAAAGTAATTGTTCAAGACACTACAATGTTTAAATTGTTTTCAAAACAGAACACATGCACACAAGCCTAGGACATGAGTCTATATGTAAGCTTGACTCCTTAGTGTGTCCTTGTGAGCGTCCTAGCGTGTGCTCCATTAGTTACCTGAGAATACATGCGAAAAAGTGTCAACTATAAAGTTGGTGAGTTCACAGGTTTAGACAGACATAAATAGTAAACAGATATATACTGGGTATGTTAAAGTTTAGTTGGATACTACGATCCGTGGAGTGTGTCAGTTCATCTTACCGAAACTAGACTGTTCCCGTTTGCCTCCGCGAGTCATCGCTGAACTCGCAATTCACATCGAAATTTCACTCGTTATGACCTCCAGTCAACATTGGTGCCGAGTGGGGTTAGTCAAACCCAGTAGTACTACGTAATTACGACTCGTTTGAATACACAACTAACGGTAAGGATAAATGAGGACTTTATGCGATAATAGTTACACTCGAAAATGGTTTTCACAACATACCAGTCATATATCTAAAACAGTTGCATAATATTCTCACCCCAAAGTTAAGTAAAACAGTTATATGTAAAAGTGGGGCCGTAAACTCACCTGAGTTAAATAATGCGTTTGCTCAAAAGAATAGTGTAGCTCGCCGGCTAGTAGTCACCTATATCACATAGGTACTATGAGTTCGTGTTCACATATGCGGGTCTCACCGGACCGTGTTAGTGTTCTACAACACTAAGTGGTTATGTGGGTCGAGTTGACCGTGTTTGATCGTGTCGATCGTGTTTGACCTAACGACCCGTTGGTGACGGTTTGGATCAGGTGATCGTGTAACGTGCGGTTTAGTGTCGTGTGAGGTGTACGGATACCAAAATCATTCCTATGAGGAAACTTACCATTTATGGTAAGTTTCTATTTTAGGAAAGTTTCCATATTTGGCAAGTCATGCATTAAATCACATTCCGATTACTCTAGCACGCATATTTATCCTAAATGAGCATGTTATCAAATAGCACATCGTTACACATAGCCGGTTTAACATAGTTTGCACGTAAAAGTTTCTATATTTAGAAAGTGTGCACAAACAAGCATATTTCACCAAATTTAACAACCAACATCATCTAACATCATTATTTTAGTCCTAAATAGCCTTTTAATCATGATCGATACGATTAACATGCGACAAATCATGGACTTAGCGAAATAAAGTTACTATTTATAGTAACTGATAGAAATGATCACAAATCAAATCTCCCAATCAATATAAACCTTTCAATATCATTTTTAAATCACTAAATAAGCATCTTAGACTCAACACATTATCATTTTCATCAAGCATTTGCAACTTGTGACAAAAGTTTACTATTTATAGTAACATTTATAAAAATCATGCTTTTAACAATTCTAAACCTTTCTAAGCATCAAATAACTATCATGATAACTCTTAAACATCATTTCAAGCATATCTTATAGATCTAAACATACCAATGTGGTCATCTCAACAAGAATGCACACTTTGTAACATTAAAGTTACTATTTATAGTAACAATCACATATTTGACATTTCTTGACTATAAACATCCATTCTAATCATGTAGAACACTCTAAATATCATTTATAATAATATCTCATCATTCAAAATTAAGCCAATATACTTAGATTATCCATGCATGTACTCAAAAGTGTCAATTTCATGATATAACCAACGAATCATTATCACATTCAACACAAATCATCTTAGATCATTCTTAATACACCAAATCAGTAGATACAACGTCAAATAACAGATTCATAAGACCGAAATTTCGTGACAAATGTGGTGTTGGTGATGCATGTAGCCTAAAGGCTTGCATGTGTGTTTTCTAGTGATTTTGTGACTAGTTTGAACAAGGAAACTACCTTACAAGGTCTTGAATCAATGAAATAGGGCTGGAGCAGTCTCTGGAACAGCCCTAGAGAGGTTGAGATTCGTTCAAATGCAAAGGAGATCGATGGTCGGACGTTCTTGAAGCCTTCACCACGCCTTGATCCTCAAGAATGGTCTTCAATGGCTCCTAGATGGCTCCCTTCTGGTGTGAGATGGTTGTAACAGAGGTTTCTAGGTCGAATTTGAGTGTTTCAGTCGAGTGGTTGCGGCAAAGATGAACAGGAATGATTAACATTGGTTTTATAAAGATTTCTGCGAAACTAGACCTGTCGCGTACCGCGACACCGCCCAGAAATCATCATCGCGTATCGCGATGATTAAAATAATCATTCGGTTCCCGAAACACGCCGCGTACCGCGGAGGTGGAAGATGATCGGTCGTCGCGTACCGCGACGCTTTTCGGAGAATTCAAATTCTCCCGCTCGGGCTTCGCGTACCGCGAAGGCCCAATTGGGTGCCCATCGCGTACCGCGATGGGTCTCGGTTGAGCCCAATAAGCCCAATTTCATTGTTTTGAACCGAATCTTTCGTATTTCTCGAATACGATCATCGTTTCTCAACACCTAGGTCTCGTTCGAGCTAAATTAGGTTCACCGAACCTAAGTGCAGTGTTTTCGTGTTACAGTTTGATCCGTTCACCAACGTTCGTTATTCAAGACACGTGCAAGATTCGTGCGATAATTCATCGAATTATCGGTGTGTTTGGTCTGTTGTGTCACATGTCACACTAAATACAAATATTCTAGTGCCACGTATGTAATAATAATACACATTATTATGTTCTACATTTCATTTCATTAGACCCATACTTAGGAAATTTAAAATCAAAGCAATCCTGGATTCTAGCTTTCAAGTCATCATTGCATATAAACAAACAAAAATTTCTCAAATCAGATTTTTATAATGGAAGCAGATGAAAGCGTGAGCATTTTTCTTTTATTTTTCAATCCATTGAATTTAACTTAGTGGTGTTTCAACCAGGCTGCAACCCGGCGTGTGACACATAAGTTTGTTATCCAACTTCTTTTATTTCATTTTTTTCTTTTTACTCAGCTTATTTGGTGAAATGGAGGCGCCATAAGACTCGGATTTATTCTCATAAAAAGAGTACTTATGTGCCAAGCAAAAATCAGATTTTCAAAACTCTCATTTGTTATTATGCAAAGATTCATTTCTGGCTAGAAATCAGTTTCATCAATTCCAAACCCCCAAGATGTTTCCCATGAAAATTATGTATTTAAGTTCAATTATACCAATCTTAAAGGACAATTACAATCAGTTGAGCCTACTTACACATCCCATAACCAAAACATATAACCCAAACCAACCGGTTAACTATGAAAGATCCCATAAAACCAAACTTTCTTATCATTTCCCATCACGCTTTTGCAACCAAATTAACCAGGAACAAGAAAGATCTAAGCTAAAGATGTAAAATACACAATACATAAAAAAATTCGACTCGATTACACTAACTAAACAAAATTAAAACAAGCATCCATCCCCACACTTAAACTGGACATTGTCCTCAATGTAGAGAAAAGAGAAAACAAAAAGAAATAAATGACTTAGCTGGTTACAAAAGAAGACTGTCGAGTGCCAGTCTTGTAAAGAAGACTGTCGAGTGCCAGTCTTTCCAATAATCTCCACAAGCTACAATTTGCTTCACATGCCATACACAAACAATAAGATCTGGACAAAACAAAGATCAAGTGTGACACCCCAGTCACTTCCATGTCCCCACCGGACATTTTACCCAATATTTAATAAATTACGTTTAGGTCCCAGTCAAAAACAAATCGACTTTTGTGTTTTACAAACTTTTAAACATACTATTACCAACACCTGTTAAAAACAAGTTTAAGTTTAAGTATGTTTACAAACCCCATCAAACATTTATTACACAAAAGCTTCACGCATGTTCGATTATTTATATATTAAACCACCACACGAGCCTCTCCGTTCGATTCCCGATCACCATCACCGCTCACCCTACTCCCGTGTACCTGTAAACACCACATTTAAATTCACCATTAGTTCGTTAGAACTAAGTAAGATTACCTCATCATTCACCGCGTGTATTCCATAACACCATATGAATACACTAATGAGGTTTCAAATAAAATGTTGATGCCAACATTTAACCACATACAAAACGATTTACTATCGGTTCGTTTCAACCAAAAACCTCAATATATCCCCCATTCATGCACAATTATTATAATTTAATATAACACATATACAAACACACAAAACACCAATTGTGCATCATATTTCAAATCCACCATTAGTTCACACACCTTGTGAATCTTTTACATTGGAAGTGCAAGTTATATGTTCACACACCTTGTGAATCTAAACATGCACATTACCAATTCAACATCTACGCATTCGTAGATCACCACATGTTCACACACCTTGTGAATCTTTTACATTGGAATGGCAAGTTATACGTTCACACACCTTGTGAATCTAAACATGCACATTACCAATTCAACATCTACGCATTCGTAGATCACTACATGTTCACACATCTTGTGAATCTTTTACATTGGAATGGCAAGTTATACGTTCACACACCTTGTGAATCTAAACATGCACATTACCAATTCAACATCTACGCATTCGTAGATCACCACATGTTCACACACCTTGTGAATCATGCAACAACAATAACCATAATCACGTATAATACAATCACTTGTAGTATGGACTCACCCAGTCCTTAACTACAAGTTCAATCAAACAGGTAACTTACCTTAATTTGAAGAGTTATCAACAATTTCCAACTCTTTCCCAGGCCTTCTAGAATTGGATTCACCTCCTCTTCCTATTATATATTCACATATAACAGTTTTTAACAACATGAACACAACACGTGTGTTATTTATGTAATCTAATTCATTTGGCCTGTTTCATTCTTTATTTTTTAATCAAAACCTCATTAAGGTTTTTATCACTAACCCATGTGTAGAAATTAATCTACACATGTTCTTTATCAAATTTAAATTTTCACATCATCGTTTTACGTTAAAATCATTAACTTTCAACTTTACACATTAAGTTATCATTCTAAAGGATGATCCAAGACCACCACAACCACTCTTTAATCACCCCACTAATAATCGTACTCAATAATATGAGTTTCATAACAAACGGGCATTACAACGGCTCAAAACAAGGATTTACCCGTTAACAGTTCGAGTTCTTCACTTAAAATCAATCCTAGCCATTATCTAGGCAATAATCAACAACCCTAACTCTATCATCACGTTCAGAAACAAGATTTAATCAATCATAATCAATCTAGAAGGTTAGGATGAACCGTTACCTATCCGGCGGAGTTCTGTGGTTAAAAAGATGATCCGAACTTGCAGAAACGTCCCTTGGTCCGATCTAAACCTTGAGAAGCCTTCAAAATTGAAGTTTTGATGGATTGGATGTTGATTTAGTGTGTGTGAGGTCGAAATCGTCGAAGATAAGCTCAAAAATGAGATTCCAGACAAAAACTTGACTTTTTAAGCCATTTTTGCGATCTGATGACCTCAGGCGTATCGCCTGACTCGGGACGCCGAGTTGGGGCGTACCGCGCGGGTGCATGGCGGCCAGATTTTTTGTCTTATCTTCGTTTCGCGATTCCGGGGGCATACGGACTCCGTTTTGCGCACGGTTTTCGCCTACGTTCACGATTTTTCGAGCTCTTTCCAATGGTTATAATTTCAAGACCTGAAAAATTCAAAATATATGATCTCTTATTTAACGCTATCTTCAACTTAGCGTATCTTGAACTCAGAGCCTCGTTTCGTGATTTCGCTTACACTCATCCTCTTCATTCTCGAGTTATGATTCTAACATGAGAATTTTGAGTTATTATAACAACCATCACAATCGTTCAATTAACGATTATCACAATTACATTTCGTTTTATTAAAACGGGTAGTTACATCAAGCAACCATCAATACATTCAAAACATAATAATATCATAACCAAAATCATGTCCAAATACAACCACAGATGCAAAGTATCACATGTACAAGATGATCGTGACAATACATATCCAAAATGAAAGAACCCATAGACATCCCCACACTAGTCATCTGCAGCATCTCCTCCTGGCTCATCCTGCTGATCAGGTGCTCTGTAGAACTCAGGGATCTCGATGTGCAGGGATGTCATCAGATAACGCATCGCATCCTCCTGTCTCCTCTGCCCTGCTAAAAACCAATCTCTGTGCTGCTCATGATAACCATCAATCCTGGCACACAGAGATTCCAATGTAAGGGGATCAGGAATGGGCTCCCTAAGTGGATACTGCCTGGGCGGCTGGTCCCTCCGAAATATAGGCCTCTGACGATGGGTGGGAACCAAGCCCCTCACAACATCGGCTGCCTCAGACCCTGGTGGTGGCATCACCTGTGGTCCCTCAACATAACCTGCCCATCGGGGAGGATCATCCAACTCACAAATACCTGCCCGGCGCAAGTCCCTCAAAGTGATCTGTGTGGTGACCGGTCCCACCGTCATCAAGTCCAATCTGTACCTATCAAAAACTCCCAAAAACTCAGCAATCCGGTAAATATACGGTCCCATGTCAAGTCTCGCCCTACCACCTCCTCGCCTACCTCGAGCAAACGACTGCGCCATCACACAGGCCACATTGGCCTCCCTGCCTCTCACCATGCAATACAAACAAAACAAATCCATCCAGTTCACCTTCTCCTCTCCTGAATACCTACCAATCACCGTGCAAGCTAAAACTCTGTGAATGTATCTCAGAACTGGATCCCTAATCTCAGATTCCACCATGCTGGTGGAAAATGGAGAATCTGCTATAGTCGCCCAGAAATCGCTAAGATCCGCCTCAGATAAACAACACTCCCTATTCTTCTTAGAGGCACCTCTAAGGCAAGTAGTAAACCTAGGTGACATCACCTCCTCCTCAGTATAAAATCCAGTAGCCACAGCGAACTGTGGAATGGACATCTCATACACTCGTCTCCCCAGAGCAAATGATACTGCATCCATCGAATCAAACTCAGAGTCATCATACATAAAAGTCGAATGAAACTCTAGGGCCAGCTCCTTGTACTGAGGCCAGTCACAAGCTAGAACGGTAGTCCACCGTGGCCCTAGAAGTCTCTCTATCCTATCTCTCTGACCCAACTGATCTAGCAACTCCCAATCGATATTCCTATGGTGAAGGAGCTCTAAAGATATAAACCTATCAAGTCGCTGACTCTCAAATGTCCCTAGATCAAAACTAAGCAAAGTATGCTCCCTAATCCTCCTAGGCCTAATGCTCGGCACCCTCTCCACATCAGAGTAGCTAATGGTGCGCTCGTCCCTCTGAAACTGAACTGGTGAGCCTGGTTCTCCCCTGGGCCTTGGAACTGGCCCTCTCCGTCTCTTCCCTGCAGCTCTGGAAGACTCAGCTCCCGACATATCTGAAAACAAGGTTAAATAAAAAGGAAAGCTGCAATGTTAGCATAAAACCACAGAACAAGTAACCGTATAGCATTTCATTCGCGGTTACAAATTCAATGTCCACGGAGTTCCAATAACAATCCCAGAAGCAAACTTTCTCACAAATAACCCCTTGATGGACATTATCATTTCAAAACACAACAAAGACAAACACGAGAATAATTTAAGAACCATTCCAAACATTTTTCATTGTCGATAAAAGAAATGACCAAAGCAACGATAAACATGACCAAATTACTCACTTCCATTCAAGCAAAATCATCCATTCAGGCAAAATCACCATTCAAGACCATTTGTAACAATCCCATTTGAAAATCGATTATCTTTTCTATTCAAAAACCCAAATGGTCATTCTCAGTTCTACATCACGAATGTATAAGCATAACAAAGACCCAAAAAACAAATCCAGCCATAAACAGTAAACTAAACTAAAAATTATCAACCAAACTAAGCTAAAAATTACCAAAAACACATCTAATGCACGAAAGATGAAATTGGAGGTGCCACGTTACCTCAAAGACGACTGAGAAATACGTGAAAGAAAGGAGAAGTGATGAAAATTGGTGTGCCTTGTTGCTCCAACCCGAAATTGGTGAATCGTGGTGGTTACCGGCGGTGGTGGGTGGGTGGTAGTGCGACAGCAGCAGGGGTATAGGGTGTTGATTGTGGTGGAAATGGCGGGTGATAGATGATTATGGTGGTCGATGGTGGCAATCGGTGGTGATAGATACGGCGGCAGCAGGGGTAGTGTAGTGGTGGTGGTAAAATGGTCGCCGGAGTGGATAGAGAGAGGGTAGGTGGATGGTGGTGGTCGGAATCGCCGAAGGAGAGTGAGAGAGTGGTGGTGGTGTATGCGGATGAGGGGGTCGCCGGAGTGTATGAGAGGTGTGTTGTGGGGTAAAAATGGGTTAGGGCTCGAATCAAAAGGGGTTTTACCCGTCTGTGTACCTGTCGCGTAGCGCGACAAACTTCTGGAAAATTGTCGCGTAGCGCGACAAAATGTTGACCCGCGTCATTGACCAAGGATCTCGCGTAGCGCGACAGGTCATCCAGATTTTGTCGCGTAGCGCGACGTGGCATTTTTTACAGAAAGTTTTCCAGGATTCCATGCCTTAGCCAAAATTTCACCTCTTTTTCCTTCCTAAACATCAAAAATAAATTCCAAGTAAAGAAAACATACCTAGTGCCTCTATTCCATCTTTCTTGCATCCAAATGCTTAAAAACCTGCAAAACTTAAGAAAACACAAAAAACGAAAACAACGAAACACAAAGAAAAATACGAAAAACACCTAAGAAATGCATTAAAAACTCTAAAACTTAACATTTACATACTATACACTTGGGTTTCACCCAAGACCCCTTCACTATTTCTCTCATTCGGGTTTCTCTAGGAGGATCTCTTCCCCCTCCTCATTCTCGTCTATCGGTCCTCCGATGTAATGTTTCAATCTATGACCATTCACTTTCCAAGTGTTCCCATCAACTTCATTTTGTAGCTCAACGGTTCCATATGGAAATACTTCTTCAACCACATATGGACCCGTCCACTTGGACTTCAACTTTCCTCCAAACATTTTCAATCGAGAATTGTAAAGCAAAACCCGATCTCCCTTCTTGAATTCTTTCAAACCCTTCAACTTCCTATCATGCAATGATTTGGTTTTCTCTTTAATGCTCAATGATCGTGAATAAACCGCATCACGAAGGGCTTCTAACTCATGGATTTGAAAATACCTCTTCCTACCCGCTTCGGTAAGATCAAGGTTTACCGTCTTGAGAGCCCAAAGAGCTCTATGTTCTAACTCAACGGGAAGATGGCATGCTTTGCCATAGACGACCATGTATGGTGTGGTTCCTAAGGGTGTCTTGTAAGCAGTTCTAAACGCCCACAATGCATCGTCTAACTTGTCGGACCAATCCTTCCGACTCTTCCCTACCATCTTCTCAAGTATTCGTTTCACTCCTCGGTTTGCATTCTCCACTTGACCGCTTGTTTGAGGATGGTAAGTAGTCGCTAAACGATGAGTGACACCGTAGCGTTGTAGTGCCTTTTCTAACATGGTATTACAAAAGTGCGTGCCACGGTCACTAATTAAAGCTCTAGGAGTTCCAAACCGACTAAACAACTTCTTTAAGAACTTGAGAACTACTCGGGCATCATTTGTAGGCAAGGCTTGAGCCTCAACCCACTTTGAGACATAATCTATGGCCACGAGTATATACCTATTCCCTTTTGACAAAGGAAAAGGTCCAACAAAATCAATGCCCCAAACATCAAAAACCTCCAACACTTGAATGGGGTTTTGAGGCATTTCATCCTTAGATGAGATGTTGCCGGTGCGTTGACAAGAATCGCACTTCTTAACAAACTCAAGTGCATCCTTCACCACCGAAGGCCAATAGAACCCACAATCGAAAACCTTTTGGGCGGTGGAGTGATGTCCATGATGTCCACCCGTCAAGCCTTCATGGCAATGTCTTAAAATGTCTAGGCCTTCCTTCCTACTAACGCACCTCCTAAGGATCCTATCTCCTCCAACACGATAGAGATACGGATCATCCCAAACATACTTTCCCGCATCTCTAAAGAATTTCCTCTTTTGTTGAGAGGTCATTCCTTCAATTACCACTCCATGAGCAAGGAAATTTGCCAAGTCGGTGAACCATGGCATTCCTTGTTTCTCCGCCTCTACAAAGTCGATCATCTCGTGAGGGAACCTATCACCAATCTCCTCCTCACGAATCTCACTCCTCTTCGGGTCTTCCAACCGGGAAAGTTGATCGGCCGCAACATTTTCAGCCCCTTTCTTGTCTTTGATCTCAATGTCAAATTCCGATAATAGTAAGATCCACCTAATGAGACGAGGTTTTGCATCTTTCTTTGCAAAAAGAAACCTCAAAGCCGAGTGATCAGTGAAAACGGTGGTCTTTGAAAGCACTAAGTATGACCGGAATTTGTCAAAAGCAAACACTACCGCAAGAAGCTCCTTCTCGGTGGTAGTATAGTTCTCTTGAGCATCATTGAGAGTTTTGCTAGCATAGTATATTGGGTGAAAATGCTTATCTCTCCTTTGCCCTAAGACCGCCCCAACGGCTTGGTCACTAGCATCACACATGAGTTCAAAGGGCAAACTCCAATCGGGGGCTACTAAGATAGGAGCACTCACAAGTCTCTCCTTCAAGAATTTAAATGCTTTCATACATTCCTCATCAAACACAAACGGGATGTCTTTTTCTAGAAGATGGGTCATAGGCCTAGTGATTTTGGAAAAATCCTTTATAAACCGCCTATAAAAACCCGCGTGACCTAGGAAACTCCTAATGGCTTTAACACTAGAAGGTGGTGGGAGTTTACTTATGGTCTCTATCTTAGCCTTATCTACCTCAATCCCCACTCTCTAAATCTTATGACCTAGAACTATCCCCTCGGTCACCATGAAGTGACACTTCTCCCAATTGAGCATCAACTTAGTCTCTACACACCTTTTCAACATCTTCTCAAGATTCTCCAAGCATACATCAAAAGAATCACCATAAACTGAGAAGTCATCCATAAACACCTCCATGGATGATTCAATCATATCCTGAAAGATGGCTACCATGCACCTTTGAAATGTGGCAGGAGCATTGCATAACCCAAATGGCATACGACGGTAAGCATAGGTGCCATAGGGGCACGTGAATGTGGTCTTTTCCTGATCCTCCGGTGCAATGGGGATCTGGAAGTACCCTGAAAAACCATCTAAGAAGCAGTAAAACTGCTGTCCCGCCAATCTCTCTAACATCTGGTCAATGAAAGGAAGGGGAAAGTGATCCTTCCGGGTGGCATCGTTAAGTTTCCTATAATTGATGCATACTCGCCACCCTGTGACCGTGCGAGATGGAATGAGCTCATTCTTCTCATTCGTGATGACTGTCATCCCTCCCTTTTTAGGGACAACCTGAGTGGGGCTCACCCATGATGAATCCGAGATAGGATAAATTAGGCCTGCATCCATCAACTTCAGCACTTCCTTCTTCACAACCTCTTGCATATTCGGATTTAAACGCCTCTGAGGTTGAACTACCGGCTTGTACTCATCCTCCATGAGTATCCTGTGTGTACAATAAGCAGGACTAATTCCTTGGATATCAGAGAGTCTCCAAGCAATAGCCCCCTTATACATCCTCAGTACACCTAACAATCTCTTCTTCTCCTCCTCACTTAACCTAGATGAGATGACAACAGGTAAAGTGGAATTCTCTCCTAGAAATGCATACTCTAAGTGTGAAGGTAACACCTTAAGCTCTAGGGCGGGTGGTGACTCAACAGAGGGCTTCTTACTCTCCTCCCTCAACTCATCAATCTCTAAAACTTCAGAAATGACACCAACTCCCTCATCAATACTCTCACACTCCTCTTCACTTCTCTCAACTACCAAATCAGCACCGCACACGTACTCAAGACACCTATCCACGTGTGACATGAAAGAATTTATGAAGTAAACAGAATGACATGGGTCACTAAAGTCATCATGATCACTGGGATGCCTCATAGACTTCACAACCTCGAATGTGACAGTCTCGTCACCCACTCTAAGAGTGAGTTTCCCATCAAACACATCAATGATGGCCTTAGCGGTCCTCAAGAAAGGACGGCCCAGAATGATAGGCACAGTCTCGTCGGCCTCCATGTCAAGAATCACAAAGTCCACAGGGAAAACGAATTTATCCACCTTCACCAACAAGTTCTCAACAATACCCCGTGGACATTTGACCGTGCGGTCAGCAAGGGACAATGTCATGCGCGTAGGCGAAAGTTCACCAAGTGCTAGCTTCTCATACAACGAATAGGGCATCAAATTGATGCTAGCACCTGAATCTGCCAACGCGTGTCTCTGAGTGTCACTACCAAACAAACATGGGATTGTAAAGATCCCAGGATCTGTCAATTTCTCCGGTAGCTTGTTCAGAATCACCGCAGAAGACCCCCCACTCAATGGAACATTAGAAAGTTCCCCTAGCCTATCCTTCCTCTTCAACAAATCTTTAAGAAATTTAGCATACTTAGGCATATGCTGAAGAGCCTCAATGAATGGAAGATTGATCTTCAACTGTTTGAACATGTCAAGAAAATGGCCATACTCCTTAGCATGCTTTTGGTGGGCTAAGCGAGCAGGGTATGGTAACCGTGAATGATCAATCTTAGGACTCGGCCTAACCTCTACCGGTTTCTTCTCAACCGGGATCACTATGGGAGACTCACTGACCGGTACTGTACTTGCTGGGACTGGCCTCATGTGTACCCCCCCAGGAGTCTCCATCTCAATCTCTTCATCCACCGGTTCCTCATCTTCTACCTCAACCGGTGGCTCCACACTCACACCCCTTCGACCACTCCTCGTAGTCACTGCCTTAACATGAGCGTTCGGATTAGCCTGAGTGTTACCCGAAAACTGACCTTGGGGCCTCTCATCTAAACGCTTGGCAATATCACCAACTGATCTCTGAAGATCAAGGAAAGCAGATTGTTGGTTTTTTAGAAGAATGTCATGCTCAGCAAGTGTTTTCTGAGTATTGGCATCCTTTGCAACCAACTGGGTGAGTAACTCCTCAATCTTACTCATACTCCCCCCAGAACCACCAGCACCACTACTACTACCCGCTCCCGATGTATTACCCGGATGACTAACCGACGAATGACCCTACCCCTGGTTATTAGATGGCCCAGATTGGAAACCAGGGGGATGACCGGAAGAGCGCCAATTGAAATTAGGGTGGTTCCTCCAATTTTGATTATACGAATTATTGAAAGAGTTTGAGTTTCCCCTACCTTGACCCCCAAGATAATCAACCTGCTCCTGATTGACTACTAAACACTCCGATGTGGCGTGGCCACCCCTACATATCTCGCACCTGTCTACCTTCATCTTTAACTCCTTTACATCCTTCGATAAAGCCTCAAGAGCAGCTGCTACACTAGTATCCACATTAACGTGGTGAACTCCTCTCGTAGAAGAGGAGGAACTAGAAATAGGATTTGAATTCCTATTAGCTGATCTCTGCTCATACTCAGCCTGAGCAAAACTCTCAAACATATCAGTACACTCAGCTACATCCCTCTTTCCCATAAGATGACCACCCGCAGAAGTGTCAAAACGAGCTATGGTCTCATAAGTTAGACCATTGTAGAATTTCTCTACAAGAGCCCAGTCAGATAGACCATGCTGAGAACATCTGCTAAGCAGATTCTGAAATCTCTCCCAAGCAAGATAGTATGGCTCATCAGGGGCCATACGGAAAGAGTGGATCTCATCACGAAGGCGAGCTGCCTTGGCAGGTGGAAAGTATTTCTTAAGGAATGCATCCCTAAGACTGCCCCAAGTCGTGAAAGATCCAGGAGCATGCGAATCGAGCCAAGTAGCAGCCCTACCCGCAAGAGAGAAAGGAAATAGCTGCAGAAAGATAGCATCCTCAGTAGCACCTTGAAGATTGAAGGTGCCACAGATGCGAGTGAGACGAGCTATATGGGCTGGTGCATCCTCATCATCACGGCCATTAAACTGAGTGTTGTTAATGGATGTCATGATGTACGAAGGAATCTGCCACGAATTTTCATTTGTGATATTCGGCATGGTGATGGGATTGTTAAGACCCGTGAATCCAGCAGTGGCCTGCTGGTGAACCGTACGACGCTCAGCCATGGGTGGAATGAATTGAAAATGTGGACTAGAATGGGTGGAAGAACTCGAAGAAAATGGTGGTGTGTGATCAGAAAACTCTGCAGAAACGGGAGTGGAAGCACTTACCTCGCTCGTAGAACCCTCAGAGAAGTCCCGCAAATCGCTCCGTAATGGCAAAGAAAGCTCAGGCGGTGGTCCTTGTGAACGTAGGTGTGGCATACACTACCAAACCTGCAGAATAAACAAAAAAGAAATTAAAAAAACAAATAAAACAAAATAAAATAATAATATTAAAAATAAAAATGAAAACAACTATGCACAGATAAGACACAAGACTAAAATACACAATCGACTAAGAAGTCCCCGGCAACGGCGCCAAAAACTTGATGTGTGTAAAGTAGCTTAATTAAAACTAATAAAAATCAAAACTATCCTAGACACTAAGTAATACTCTAGACTCTCTAAAACCTAAGCTACCGACAGGCAAGTGTACCTATCGTATGTAGCAAGACAAAAGTAAGTCCGGATATCGAACCCACAGACTTTTACAGACTGTAATAACTAGACTCAATGACTTATCTATACAAATAACTTAAATTAAATTAAATGTTTGAAAGGGGGGTTTTGTGATTAACTACTTAAATTAAAATTAACAATTTAGAACAATCGAATCAAGACTTAAATAGGAGCAAATACAACTAGAATTCATGAATGATGAAATAACTACCTAGGGTTTACTTTATACATGTTTGAAATATTTAGATTGATTAAAGAACTAGTCATGGAACCAGGATCTTTGAATATTAACTCATTAACAGATTAGAGATTCTTTAACCCTTTTTAAAGATTTCAACTAAAATGCCTACAAGTATTTTAAGCACCGGTTTATGTTAATTACTCTCACAAGTTAACCAACCCATTAATGGTATGTCCTAAAAACCATCTTCCTCACGGTAATGATAGTTTCAATACATCACATGTAAAGGACAATAAGGAAATTCATCTTGAACTTAACATACAATACTATGTTTTACTAACCTAATCTTAGTCTTTTCACAAAGACTTTAACTAGTATTCAAACATGCAAGATATGTTAACAAATCCTCACTTCATAGCTATTGACCTTGGTTAAACATTTAAATCATTTATGATCCAATTATTATTCCTATGAATTACTACGTCTAGTAACACATCCACAAATCAAGAACACCGAGTAAATGACCTAGCATACGCTTATTACACGAAAGACATCCGCCAAAGCATACGAGGACATAATAATCAGATCACAAACATCATAAACATTCATCCACATTCAAGAATTCAAAACCAAATCATAAACCAATAAAAATCCAAACTTGTTCCACAATCAATCGGTATTACAATCAAACATGCATAGTTATAAAAGCCTAGGTAGTTCAAAAGGTCTAGCCAATAGTAATCATGAATAAACAGAAAGATCTAATGTATAAACCATAGTAAAACATCATACGAATAGAAAACAAAACAAGAATAAGAACCGATCGTGATTACACCCTTCGATTTGCAATCCTAGGGCCTCCCGATGATGGATCTTGCCTTACTTGCCTTCCAGAACTCCTTGATCGCCTCCAATGTAGTCTCTGATCGTCCCAAAATTGAATGTCTGCGCCTTCAGCCGTTTTCCCAATCATAAACTTGATTTTCTGAGTTTTTAACCCTGTCGCGTAGCGCGACATGTATCTCCATGCCCGTCGCGTAGCGCGACGGGTTCCACTACCCGACAAAATAGTCGGGTCAACCGGCATCATTAAGTGAGGGTTATTTTTGTCATTTCCACCTGTCGCGTAGCGCGACAGGGTTTCCTGTGGTCCTCGCGTAACGCGAGGAGTTGAGAATCCAGAATTCTTTTTTTCTTTGTTCGTGTATCTGTTCTCGTTCACCCGGACACTCGTTTTCTTGATCTTTTATGCCAAAATGATGTGTTTATAACCTACAAACATTAAATTATAGAAATGTGAAGAACCAGCATCTATCGACTCTAAAATTGATTAAAACTGCACAAACCGAATTAAAAACAAATAGAAAAACAGATGTGTTTTACAACACATCACATATCTTATAGATCTAAACATACCAATGTGGTCATCTCAACAAGAATGCACACTTTGTAACATTAAAGTTACTATTTATAGTAACAATCACATATTTGACATTTCTTGACTATAAACATCCATTCTAATCATGTAGAACACTCTAAATATCATTTATAATAATATCTCATCATTCAAAATTAAGCCAATATACTTAGATTATCCATGCATGCACTCAAAAGTGTCAATTTCATGATATAACCAACGAATCATTATCACATTCAACACAAATCATCTTAGATCATTCTTAATACACCAAATCAGTAGATACAACGTCAAATAACAGATTCATAAGACCGAAATTTCGTGACAAATGTGGTGTTGGTGATGCATGTAGTCTAAAGGCTTGCATGTGTGTTTTCTAGTGATTTTGTGACTAGTTTGAACAAGGAAACTACCTTACAAGGTCTTGAATCAATGAAATAGGGCTGGAGCAGTCTCTGGAACAGCCCTAGAGAGGTTGAGATTCGTTCAAATGCAAAGGAGATCGATGGTCGGACGTTCTTGAAGCCTTCACCACGCCTTGATCCTCAAGAATGGTCTTCAATGGCTCCTAGATGGCTCCCTTCTGGTGTGAGATGGTTGTAACAGAGGTTTCTAGGTCGAATTTGAGTGTTTCAGTCGAGTGGTTGCGGCAAAGATGAACAGGAATGATTAACATTGGTTTTATAAAGATTTCTGCGAAACTAGACCTGTCGCGTACCGCGACACCGCCCAGAAATCATCATCGCGTATCGCGATGATTAAAATAATCATTCGGTTCCCGAAACACGCCGCGTACCGCGGAGGTGGAAGATGATCGGTCGTCGCGTACCGCGACGCTTTTCGGAGAATTCAAATTCTCCCGCTCGGGCTTCGCGTACCGCGAAGGCCCAATTGGGTGCCCATCGCGTACCGCGATGGGTCTCGGTTGAGCCCAATAAGCCCAATTTCATTGTTTTGAACCGAATCTTTCGTATTTCTCGAATACGATCATCGTTTCTCAACACCTAGGTCTCGTTCGAGCTAAATTAGGTTCACCGAACCTAAGTGCAGTGTTTTCGTGTTACAGTTTGATCCGTTCACCAACGTTCGTTATTCAAGACACGTGCAAGATTCGTGCGATAATTCATAGAATTATCGGTGTGTTTGGTCTGTTGTGTCACGTGTCACACTAAATACAAATATTCTAGTGCCACGTATGTAATAATAATACACATTATTATTAAAATAAAATAAATGCTGACCTGGAAATTGCGAGTTGTCACATTTGGTGTCTTATGTGCATTGAGGCACATAAACACAACAATCGTGTCACCAACGATTCGTCGAGTCTCACTAGTCAACACACACACACACTCGGTTGAGCACACCGACACTTGGAGTTGTATGGACTACAACGCACCACAGAACACATACTTACACCTATATGATTATAGGTGCTTACTAGCAGGACTGCTAGCTTTCGCAGTCGCGAACACCACATAAGACCGAAACTACTTCATCGGGTGAGTTCACGGCCCCTTTTTATCTTTTCTACCTTTGGGGGAGAAAACATTGCATTACAACTGTTTTTGAACAACAACTCATTTTATTTACGTATGGACATGCTTTATCATTATATGTATATGTGTGGGCCCCTATCACAACTAAAAGTCCTCGCGATACTCCTCGGACCGTTAATAGCATAACGCCTAGCATGGTAATCTTGAATAGTACTATTGGGCCTGACAAGCCCCACTACACCCGACTGGAGGTCGGAACAGTGCAATATTGACCAACACTTTGCCATAGTCTTGTGATGGACATGGCGGGAGGCACCAACTGTCAGCTTCGGTACCATCCACAATATAATATAACTGTATTGACTAGCTATCAATCGATACCGTATTGTAATGATATGTAAATCTATAAAACTCTTACTTTAAACATTTTGATGTTTACTGCTTGTGAAAAACCTGTGCTCTCACCAACCATTGTGTTAACCCTTTTACTCGCATGTTTTCTCAGGCAACTAAGGCACGCACTTGAGGATAGGATGCTAGGATGGAGTCCCATGCATCATCATCATTGTCTTAGGATTTGAGAACAATTATCATCTTGTTTATTTGTGCATTGTTTAAATCGCTTCTGCAACTATTGTTACTTATCATTCTGAAAACTGTTTTAAGTTAACGCTTCCGCTATTTATGAATGTTAAATCTGTTTTGATAAGCTACACTTACTTCCACAACTCTGATTTTACAAACTATTTTTCCAAGGATTTGGATGCACGTATACAACCAGACATGTAGGTCTCGCAAGTTGTGTGACCGGAGACGGCGATCCTGACAATCTGTTGTTGCTCGCGCCCCAGAAGGGACAGGATTTCTCGGGGTGCGACAGATATCACATGAGCACTCTTAGCTTTTGAGTTCTCTTGTCGTTCATAACAATGTGCCCAAAACACGTTGTTGATAATTAGGGGTGTTCATTTTCGGATAGTGGTTTTCACTATCCGAATCATAAATAAGGAAAAATAGTAATAATAAAAAAATATATTTTGGATATACGAAAAATATCCAGGTATCCGAAAAATTGTCCGAAATATCCGAAAATTATCCGGATATCCGAAAAAATATCCGAAAAAAAACTACTTCGGATATCAGATATCCGAACTATCCGAAAATTTTCAAAATAGGTATCCGAATCCGAAGTTTCGGATGTCCGAACTTCCGGATGTCAGATTTTTTCGGATATTTCGGATATTTCGGATACGGATTTTTTTGAACACCCCTAGTTGATATTAGAGAAAGAACACTCCTTATGAACCAATAATCTCTCATGTTCATTGTTGATGTGAGATTTACGTATGATGTTACAATCAACCTCTCTTTAAATATGATTTATTTTTGATTTTTTCCGCTTGATATTTGGTTTTTTGCCACGGTTTTATTTTTGATTTCCCCCTAAAAAACTAGTGTTATATCCGTCTGGTGGCGGGGTACTCTGGTATAATCTCATCAATTTACTAAAACTCGTTCTAGCAAAAGACAATAATTATTTAATTTTTGAGAAAATTTAATTTTTTATATATAAACCATAAAGCAAAATAAACCAGTCACGTTAAAATAATGTAACGTTACGCTACGTACCAGTAGACAATTAAGTTAAAAAAGATCATATGAAAACTAAATAACCCATGTAAGTTGAACACAAAGTCATAAAGCATATAGCAAGTACATGAAAATAATGGAAACTAAAAGAGATCAAAGTAACAAATGGTATCTTCTAGCATATTCAGTCCTTCAATATTTTGGATTTTTGAATCGTTCTCTTTAGTCTCAATCTGTATGATGATCTATGTTTTTCAGCTTTGGTTCTGTCAACTAAATTTGAAAAAAATTGTTAAGATATGATAACAAAATTTAATAAAAATTATAAAAAATAATTACCAATGATTTCGATATAATAGGGTCCCAGCATAGATTTATCAGCCATATCCCATTCGTACGAAAACTATCACTTGTCTCATCAAAAACAACATCATAAGTAGGAAGAACATGATTTGTGTCAACTTTTGACATTGTGTTATCTTTATTTATCAATATGATATCTTCACCAATGTATTGTTATAACTAAGTCTGGCAATTTCAGACATGAACACGACACGTCGACACATCACGACTTTAACATGTTTCGTGTTTACCTTTAACATATTTCGTGTCTAAAACAAGGCGACACATTAAGACCTGTTTATTTTTCGTATCTAAACAGGTAAAACCCGTTAACACCTATTAAGAGCCGTTAAGACCTGTTAAAACATGTTTAAAATATAAAATAAATAATATAATTATACAAGTAGGTAATTGATTAGCTTCTAAAAATATATAATTGTCTAATCCTTGTTTGTTAACGGGTTTCTTAACAAGTTTTTTTAATAGGTTCTTTAATGGGCCATTTTTAGTGTTGGGGGATGTTCAGTACCGATTCTTATAGTACTGTTCGTGGTCCCGATTAGAAATAGAAAATTTTGAAATGTATTGACCAACTGAGCTATATCCCCCCGAGCCAAGTGGAGAATGAAAATGCTAAATTGGTATAGTTAGTCGTCATTTGTGCCCCAAAAGTTTAGAATCATTAACAGAAAGAATCAAATGATTCTGTTGATACATTGAATTATCCGAAGAAGATCGTTTAACCGTAGCAAGAGTATTTTGAACTTCAAATTTTCTTGATTCCCTATTTACCTGCTAAAATATCACCTGTTTCCACCCAAGAAGCCTTTCGTGCGGGTCGGAACTTACCCGACAAGGAATTTCGGCCTTTACGTAAGGATTATATTGCTCCCAATTTTTATAAAATACAAGATGCTTATAGACAACGACGGGTTCTCTGCTTCTGTAGGGATGGAGCGACAGAAGTTTTTTAAGGGGTCATAGTATTAATTCTTGAAACCCTAAACAGATGGTGCTGTCTATCCTCTGCAGCCGCTACAAGCACTTTGGGTTTTATGCCCTAATCTTTCTTACTTTGTTTATTTAATACTACTTATTGATCCTTTTTCGCTCTCTGTATCCAGACGTTGAAAGAAACCATAGGATTCTATACCGTTTCTGTCTTACGATGCTTGAATCTCTGATCATCGTCTTAAATTATCACCAACATGCAGGTATAAACTCTCTATTAACATAGCCGACCCAATGACGCCCTAGTCTAGGGTTTCAATTTTCATGGTGGAGATTGGAGAAGTCGAGAAGACGATTCACAGGCGCCAAGCTCGGGAGACGACAGGAATCAAGGATGCCTTACTTTCCATTTTTCGTTTCCTCCATAGTCGTTGCTTGAGACGCGAGTACGCGTTTCATCAATTCGATTACCCTCACTCCCTCATCCGCTCCAATCCTAGATTACTAGCTTGATTAATCGCTCCCCTCAGTTTGAACAGGTTTGGACTCTCCTTGATTACTCCCTACTAGCTACTGACAACTCAAAGTGACTTCCGATTGCCGACTGTCCTTAGCCGGAGCCCGGAGCCGGACTGCCGGAGGGAGGAGTACCGAGTTCGGACTTGGTTTCCTCTTTTGATTCCCTTATCTAATTCTCTTTCAGGTAAGTATTATTGCCCCTTCTGGTTCTAGTAGCTTGATTGGTTATTTTGAACTGGTTTGATCCTTTAAACATAGTGGATTGTTTAATTTTGAAAAGCTTGATTGCATTTGTTGTTACTTTTATTTTGTTATTACTTATTAGTTTGATTAGCTAAGTTTGATTTGCTGTAAGTTTAATTTGATCAGGTTTGCATAATTGCATTTTGAATAGTTTAATTATATTATTTGTTAATTTGAACAGATTAGTGCAGTTGCTGTTAGTTTGATTAGCTTGAATAAGTTTGCATTTTGAATAGTTTAATTTGATTATATGAACAGCCTAGTTTGAATAAATGATTTGTTGTTAGTTTGATTTTGTTGCTACTTATTTGTTGGATTTTAACTCATCCATATATAAACTTTTAGTTTATCGTTGTCGGTCTCATGCCCAGATAAATGATGAAGGTTTAACATGAAATATTAGGTGTGAGAGAAGGTCCCTAATTTCATTTCACCCTAGGGCCCCTGAAATGCTTGAGACGGCTCTGGCCATTTGTCGAAGCATATGATTTATGTCTGAATCGAAAAAACGTAGATCTAGAGTCGAAAGTAGAAGATTTAATTCTGTTTACAGTTGTTGATGCTTCATAATTGATATAATGCATTATGCATCCTCTGAGTCAACAGACACATTTACCTAATGCAGATGATTTTTATTTTTATGGTTAAATGTTTTTGCTACTAAACAGTGAATAGACAAAGATGTCCAAGGAATTTTTCGTGTTCGAGGATGGTCATTGGTAATTTTTAGTGTTTTCATTTGGGTTGTCATCTATTGTCAAAGGAAATATACAGTCTTCTCTTTTCTCTATTGTATTTATCTTGATTGTTGAGTATTGAAACATAGCAACAATAGTAGTTTGATAAGTTATATATTTATGTTGTTAGTTAAACCATACCAACAATGTTTGTATATTTGGGCGTGTGTGTAATTTATGAACTTTATAGGATTATTTATATAACTACTCCTAAATATTATGTAATGTGTTTTATACTGTACCTGAGATCAATGTAGTGATATCATCCCCACACTTATTGATTTATATTGGTTTGTGCCTTTATGGGAGTAATTGGATATTTGTTGATTCGCTACTTTCCATTAACATGAATCTTATGGTTGCTTTCCATTTTTGTCACAATGGTATTCTAAGTAATTGATTGATTTACTTTGATGGATTGCTAGTGAATCATCTTCTTGCGAAAATTGAATTTTGAATTTTGTAAATGAAATTGAATGTTTGAAAGGGCAGGATTGAATTAGAGTTGATGTTTTGCTTTTGCAACAGAGTTCAAAGTTTGCTTGCTTCAACCGTGAACAATGGATTAGAGTATAAACAGAGTTGAAAATTTTTGTTGGTGCAGTCCCTGCTATCGGGTTCCCTGCTTTGTTTAATGGGCATAGTGGTTGTCCTCCTACCCAGTCAACATAGTCAAAGTCAACTGGTAACAGTTGTAGAAGAAAAAAATATACAGTGTTTGGCTCTAAGGAAGGAAGTTTGTGAAACCCTTTTGGTTGGTAAATGATTCAAATCCTCGCATTCAAGAATGAGGCTTCAAGCTGTAAGAAGCATCCTACTAGTTTCTTTATTTCTCTTTTATTTTATTTAATTCTTTTTTTTAAGCTTACCATCTTAACTACAATCAAAAATGGTAAGTTTTAAATACTATTGTTTAATTTCTTAAAAAGTAAAAAGACTTTCAATTTTAATCAGAATTTTTTTTAATACACGTTCGATACAATAATAATTCCATGGAAGTTAAACTATACGAGACTTAGTCAATATGAGTATGTGATATATTGGTGGGCACCCATGTGATCAATAGAAAATAAAACACTTAGATTGAAAAATTTTGTCTCATAAAAAGTTCAAGTTAGCTCGTATCTTGTTAACTCCCCTATGTTTATAATAAAATATCATTCTTTGTTGGGTGGTATGTAATTGTGATGTGATGAAGAAGCTTTCTACAATCGAATTGGCGAGCCGAATAAGCAGGACGTTGATCAGTGCTTCTAAGCCGCATCGGACATGGACTCCGGCATTGGAACAAACCCTCCATGGAATCGGTTGTCGCGACTTGCTCAACTCGGCCCTCGTCTCCCGAGTCATTGACCCTTTCCTTATCCACCACCATTCACTCGCACTTGGCTTCTTCGATTGGGCCTCCCAGCAACCAGGTTTTACCCACACTTGTCTCTCCTACCAATCGATACTCAAATCCCTCTCCGCTTCCCGCCACTTTTCCACCGATATTGACAGACTCATGAGGCAAATCAGGACTCTCAAAATTCAACTCAATGCCTCCGTCTACCGTTTGGTTATTGCATCACACACAGCCGCTCGAAAGCCCCTGCACGCTTTTTCTGTGTATTCGGATGTTAGATCCTTGATTTATCATATCGGTGCTGATACAACTAATGCCCTACTTGCGTCTCTCTCTTCTGCTGGGAATACGGGTCATGCAAACCAACTGTTCGATGACATGATCACCACTGGTGTCCCATTAAATACACTTGGCTTTGGCGTGTTTTTATGGAGACTTTGCGGAACTGTTGGCTTAGATCAAACTTTGAGCTTGCTGGATGATGTCAAAAAACAAGACCTGGGGGGTGTAAATGGGTCCATAGTTGCAGTTTTGGTTGTTCACGGCTTGTGTTTGGCGAACAGGGCTCAGGAGGCTATGTATATGTTGGACGAGTTGAGGAAAAGAGATTGCAAACCTGATTTCATGGCATATAGAGTTGTTGCAGAAGCGCTAAGAGCAACTGGAAATGCAGTTCATGTCGAGCAGGTCTTGAAGATGAAGAGAAAGCTTGGAGTTGCACCAAGATCTAATGATTATCAGGACTTGATATTCCAATTGATTTCAGAGAGACTAATTTGTGAAGCAAGAGATCTGGGCGAAGTTATTGTTGCAGGAAATTTCCCAATCGGGGATGATGTACTCAATGCACTGATAAGATCAGTATCTGCAGATAACCCTTGTTCTGCATTCATGTTCTTTGAATTCTTGATTGCAAAAGAAAGATTTCCCACTCTTGTGACACTCTGCAATTTGGGTAGAAATTTATGTGAACATGGAAATCATGATGAATTGTTACAAGTAGCAAAGGTTTTATCTGCAAAAGAGTATTTCGTGGACATTGAGAGATGTAATTTAATGATTAACTTGTTTTGCAAGGCAAGTAAAGTGAAAGAAGCTTATCAAGCTCTTCAAGAAATGAAGAAAAAAGGGTTGGGTCCGGATATTTCATCCTATAATCATGTTATGGAGGCTTGTTGTAAAGAAGATATGATCCGTCCTGCAAAACGATTGTGGGATGAAATGTTTGCCAATGGGTGTGAACCCAATCTGAAAACTTACAACATTTTAATCTCAAAGTTGTCAGAAATAGGTCAACTGAAAGAAGCTGAGAGTCTATTCTATCACATGTTGGAAAGAGGTGTGCAACCCGATGCAACCACATATGAGATCCTGGTGAAAGGCTTTTGCCAAGAAAATCAACTTCAAACTGCTACTCAAGTCTTCATAAAGTGTTTTGAACAAGACTGCAAAGACTAAATTAGAAAAATTCATCCTCTAAAAAAGGTATGTTATTATTTTGCCCCTTGTGTACACGCACCACTACATCACATAATGGGTGGTGAAAAATTGGTAATAATATTTGCTTGCTGTTGAATTTATTCGAACCTGGTTCATGATTACGAATTTAGTGTCGGAAAAGTCAAAGGCATGGTGTTTGTAAAATATCTTGGAGATGTTTGAGTGGCCATTCAACACATGAAAAGGTGGGGAAAATTCAGTTTCGTTGCTGCCATCAAAACCAAACCTGATGCACAAACTTTTCTCAATTAACTTGAATAATTACATATTTCTCTGAGATACAAATTTTTAATGCATAATTTACAATGCTCTCAAAGCATGATTTGAGAAAATATGCAATTTTGCAAGTTAGGAAGGGGAAATACGTAAATGTCTCTTTTATTATGTTTCTTGTACCAATACATAAGGTTTCTGAAAAAACATACATTTTGAAGAAAACTAACCACAATTATTAACAATTAAACTTTTTTTTTTTCATTTTTTTTTTATATTATAAGAGAAGAAATGTAAAAAAAATAAAAAATATATATATTCCATTATTACATATATGTAACTTGTACCTCATTTATATGAGTTACATATATGTAACTTTATGACTTAAGTGCGAAACTTTTTGAGTAAGATATACGTAACTTCGTGATATAAAAAAATAAAAAGTCTATTTTGCCTACATATATAGGACAATGATCAAATAAAAAGTCTATTTTGCCTAAGAAGGCTAAAAAGGATTTTTAAAATCTCTAAAACCAGCCCAAATGAACTCTGATCGAACTCATTTCGAACTCATTTCGATGGCATTGGAACCATCTCATCGAACCCCACAATATTTGCTTTTTGGTTTTAGCTTTAACAACTAGTTTTAGAGTTTCGATTTTAGGGCATGTTTTTTTAGCTTTTAGGTTTTATCTTTAGATTTAGGGTTTGTTTTATAATTTTGTTTTTATTATTAGGGTTTATTGTTTATGATTTAAGGTTTAGGTTTTAGGAAATTACAAGCCGGTTCCAATGATGTAAAAATGAATTCAATTGGAGTTTGTTTGGGTCGATTTTCGAGTTTTTAAAAATCCTTCTTAGGCAAAAAAGACTTTCTAGGGGAACCTTTCCCATACATATCTATATATATTTTTTGATTGAATCATGTGAAAACTCGATCTTATAGAGAAAACCCTTAAACCTATCCGGGTGATTGATTTAGAATCTTGAAAAATAAATATGTGGTCCAAATTAAATCTAAAAAAATTGGTTTAAATAAACAAATCAATTTTAATGTTAGTTTATATCTATACTATTTTATAATAGAGATTGGAGAGAGAATGTGTAATGTCTTAAATTTAAGAAATGTGCAACCTTTCATGCTTCATGTACAATCAATAATGCAAGGTATGAAGTCTGAAACAAACGAGCGGACAACCGTTTCAAAACCCTAAACTCATTTCAAAATTCAAACACCATCTTTCTCTTCCGTTTTCTCCAGGCGATTGCTCCAACATCACCGAGGGCTCCTTGGCTTCTCCAATCGATTCTCCAGACGACTTGTGTGGATATTACATTGATCCTTGCTGTAGCCTTTAGGTAAGTGGTTCGTTTTTAATTTCACTTTGTTAGGGTTACTGTTATGTTTTCTGGCTATTTTAGGGTTCGGTTTGTTTGTATGAATCGGACCCATGTTGGATTCTCCAACCGATTGTCTCACTTGATGCAGACTTGGAATGGTTCTCGACTTTCAGGTATGGTTGTCAGCAGTACTAAGGGTTTACCCTTACCCTCGGTCTCCCTCGCTAGAAGAATTTCACCAATTGCAGCGGTGATGGTGGTCACTTAGGGCAACAACGAGTTTTTAAGGTAATATATCTTTCTATTTTCCTTTTTGAGTTTGTATGTAGGTTTATGCATATTCTCTTTTGAATGTTTTGGAAGAATGGAGTCAGGGATTTTGATGACGAAAACTTGATCCTTCTTTTGGATTTGATAATCATATGCGTATAACGAAATGTTATTTCTTTCTGCAGTGGACATGTGCATCATCTTCTCTTTTATCAATTGTTTGTAAGATAAGATTTTACTTATTTGGCATGTTCTTGTTCTACACCTAATGGCCACTATCTCACTTTTGTTCTTGTGATTGTGAAATTAGATCAGTTCTGCAACTACATATTTTGGATGCGTTTTTTTGTGAATGTGGCAGGAATTTATGTAAAAAATGGTAGTTTATTTCCATGTAAATTGCAGTTTGATTTGTAAGAGCTTTCTTATTTATAATGCTCTCATCTTAATGTCTGGTGGTTGTTTTTGGACGCTTAATCTCATGTATAACCATCACAGATTGGATCATAAGTTCTGTTGTGATGTCATATATACACAGATTGGGCTGCTAAAGTAGTTGAGTCGTCCCTACTTCCTATGATGTTATGATAGTTTCACAGTAGGTTAGAGTTCATTTTCTTTCAAACTTTGTGGATTATGAACACAAAATAATCTATTGCTTAAAATTAAAAGTTTTATTGTTATGACAAAATGATCAAATGAAAGTAACCTATGAGGAGCACAAATCTATGTGTTAATGACCGTAATGTTCATGTTATTCCTTTCTTTCGATTTTATATAGGGACTGGGCGTTTTTATAGCTTTAGTTGAACTAATGCTACTGTATGCATTCATATAATTTTTATTTGAATTTTCTAGAGGTGATTGACATCTCGTTTTGAAAATGAAATCTCGTTCTGACGTCTCGTTTGGAATGTTGTTTAGGCCTAATTGCATACAAAAGGGAACCAACTTTTATCAATTTTCCGCTTTCAGTAACCAATTTGTTTTACTTGAGAAAAAAGCATTAAAGTTTCAATAATATTAATTCCAGACAGCAACTCTCAAAAGTTTTAATGTAAGGTAATCTAACCTGATTATATTGTCTAGAAGATGTGGCAGCTGGGCGTTGATATATTTGACCACGTTGACTTTTTCTGATGTGATGCCTATTGTAGTACATACTTCATATCTCATCCCATGTTGATCTGTTTTAAAAACGGTACTCTTTTAAAACGTTGACTTTTTCGATGCTTTGATAAGCATTGATGTTTATTATGTAATAATGGTTAAATGAATATTTTGGAAGTTAATTTTGTTGAATTTGGGATGTTAACAATTTTAATCTCTTTATAGGCTTAAAATAAGGAGGCTCAAATAAGGAGGTTCAAATAATTTAGGTGAATTCATACATGATACTAAAGTCTCAATTGTTGTTGCTGGATTATGCAAGTTATTACATGAAGAAATTAATACAAATGGTATTATTTTGATATTATATAATGATTATGTTTATCTCACTGGTCTGGTTGGTGTAGGTTTTGTGCCTACACTGCTGAGAGTGAAATTATTTTGCAACAACCTTATGCAGAAGGGTCAAGAATACTAGAGTCTTGCTGTAACAGTGCTCGGGTACTACCTATTTAAGGTGATGCCTTCAAAAACTGCAATTGCACCCATAAATCCAACCTTACGGCCTCAAGTGAGATTTTTTGTACTTTAACTAAAACTGGAGAAGTTGAATAAGTCATGTTGGGTTAATCGAGTTGTTCATGGGTCACGGCTCAGCGGGTCAAACTAGCCAATATGGTTGCAGATAGGGGTGTTGATCGGGTCAACCCGATCGGGTTTCGGGTTAATCGGGTCGGGTTAGTCGGGTTTTCCCTAAAAAAATATTAACCCGCAACCCGACCCGAATAACGCTCGGGTTAATCGGGTTCGGGTTAGTCGGGTCACGGGTTATTCGGGTCGGGTCAGTCGGGTTAGTCGGGTTGGTGTTTATTTGTTATTATCTTTTCCTAATTTTAAATTTTTACAAATAATTCATTTTATACACATAATTCAATGAAAAATATGTAAATAATTTATTTTTCATATATAATTTGATTAATAGTTATTGTCATATTTTGGTAAAAAGTTGAATATATCTTACATTTAATAATTAATATATATATAAAAATATAAATCATTCTTATTCGGGTTATTCGGGTTGACCCGAAACCCGACTAACTTTTAAAAATATACCCGAAACCCGACCCTTTTAACAGTTCGGGTTAATCGGGTTGACCCGAATAACCCGACTAACATTTTTGACCCGAATAACCCGACCCTATTAAGCTTATTCGGGTTCGGGTGCGGGTCGGGTTAATCGGGTTCGGGTATTTTCGACACCCCTAGTTGCAGATCAAGTGAAGATTTGGTCCAGGGGTAAAGGGTCATTCAAGGCTATTTTGGATGTGTATTACAGCTGTGATTTTCTTATAGCTGCTAATGACCAGCTAGTAGTTTCCAATTTTAGCTTAGTAGGCCTGTAAACGAACCGAACAGTTCATGAACTGTTCGGTAAGAAGTTCGTTTATGTTCGTTTTTTTAATAAATGAACGAACACGAACATAAAATGTGTTCGTTTAATTAAATGAATGAACATGAACACACCTTGTGTTCGTTTATTTATGTTCATGAACAGTTCGGTTATGTTCGTTTATTTACGATCGTTTATTTGTGTTTGTTAGTGTTCGTTTATGTTCGTTAACTATGTAATGTTAATTTTTGTTCAGTTAACTAACAAATGATATGTATTTACATTTAAGAGACTAGTCGTTTGTGCTCGTTTATACTTGTTCAATTGTGTTCATTTATGTTTGTTCAATAGTGTTCATGTTCGTTTATTATTGTTCAATGGTGTTAAAAAAATGTCCATTTAAGTTTGTTCGATTTTAGTTCGTTTGTATTCATTTATTTTCATGAACAGTTCGTTTAATTTATTAATGAACGAACACGAACGAACACAAACGAACATGAACATATTCATTTTCTTAATAAACGAACACGAACACAAAATTAATGTTCGTTAATGTGTTCGTGTTCGTTCGGTTTGTTTGCAGGCCTATAGCTTAGTTTTCCTTGTTTAGATTGACTTGGAGATTAAGTTTAGTTTTAGTATAAATAGAGTTGTTGGGTCTGTGTTATTTGGAGGTTTTAATTTTTGATTAATAAAAAGTGTTTTGTGATTGATAAAGGGCCTGATTTTCCAACAATTGGTATCAGAGCCTAGGCTCTGATAGCAGGTTTGAGAGTCGTTTTTCGAAAGGAGGAGGAGCCCCATCTGCTGGGCTGCGCAGCAGATGCCTGATTGGTCAATTACTGCAGGTTTTGGGCTACTGTTTAGGGTCTCAACCAGGGGCTGTTGCAGCAAAATCATGAAGGAACGGGAGGGGTTGTTTTGGGGCTGTTTTATAGCAGAATACAGAGAATAAAGTGTTTTGGTTCAACCGGTGTGTCACACCCCCAATTTCCCACTCGTGGCGTATGTCCACGTGGATGTGACGTGTCCAGAATCACAGCTCAAGGTCATATAGAACACCTCTATATGCGTTTACAAATCCAAGTTTGACACATACACATAACAAAATAGTTTGCAGCGGAAATAAAGTAGTATTGCAGCGGAATAAATAAGTCATAACATGCAGCGGAAAAATGATTGTTTACACAGCGGAAATTGTAAGTAGTTTAATACAACAACGTTTTAAATAAAATAAAGTCAAATTGTTTTCAAAAGACACGAAAACAAATGCATGTAGGGCCCTATGCTCATGTCCCCTATGTGCTTTCCTGCTCCACGAGCCTGTCATGCTAGTTACCTGAGAATACAAGTTTAAAAAGTGTCAACACAATGGTTGGTGAGTTCACAGGTTTTGATATACATATAGTAAGAAAGTGTGTCATGCTGTTTATCAAATGTTAGTACCGAGCCCTAGGCCCAAAGTGTTAGTGCGTCACTACCGAACTAGACTTGTTTGCTCTTGCCTCCGCTATGCCTCGTATACATAGCAAGTTAGGTCAGAATTTGCACGGGTTATGACACTCAGTCAACATGGTGCCCCGTGGGGTTAGTCATTCCCTAATGGATCCATCCAAATCTACCACGTTGTTTGTACATTAACGGTAAGACTTTGTGAGGGCTTGTAACGAGTTCAACACTTAATGTTTGTCCAATAAACCAGCATACACAAAAATGTTTGTAATAGCAATAATGTTTGACTCGATGCAACTAGTATTCTCCCCCTATTTAAAAGCGTTTGAAAAGAGTAAAGAGGGGCCGTAAACTCACCTTAGTGAAACGAATGTATGTAAGCGTAAGCTCCCGAGTTGTCGTGTAGCACGTCGGTCACCGGCAACCTATATCGTAGATCGTACGTGAGTTCGTGTAAGTGACCGTGCTAGTGTTAGTGCTCGTGTTTGTGTCCAACAACCCTTGGTTGTTCATGTTTGTCCGTGTCGGTCCACGATGACCGTGTTTGCTCGTGTTGGTCCATATTGACCGTGTTTGACCATGTTTGACCAAAGTTGACCGTGTTTGACCAAGGTTGACCGTGTTTGACCAAAGTTGACCGTGTTTGACCAAGGTTGACCGTGTTTGACCAAAGTTGACCGTGTCAAGTCAACGACCCGTTGGTGAACCGTGTGACGGTTTGTGAATCGTGTAGCAATCGTGTAAGTGCTTGTCGTGTGCACAACGCGTAGGTCGCGTTTATGGACAACTTACTATTTATAGTAAGTTTCCATTTTTAGAAAGTTCACAAAGCATAACGGTTTTAGAGTTCTAGCATGTTCAATAGTCCTACGGGGTCATGTTAACACATAGCACATTATCATACAAGTTCACATACGTCGTTTATAACATGTTAGTGCACAAAAGTTTCCTAAAATGGAAAGTTTCCATTTTTAGCATACGTGACATCGGAAACCATCTAACTTAGCATCTATTATGCCTATCATAACATAATAAGTCATTTAGCATGCTCAAATAACACAACACGTTGGCAAGTCGGTTTTTCTAAAAATAAAGTTACTATAAATAGTAACTTTGTGGTTTTTGCATAAAAATGACCACTTAACATTTCTAAGCAATTTTTATATCACCAATCATCATAATAGTCATTCTATCATCATTTTAGACATACTATTATAGCCAAGTCGTCTCCTATCATTATTTCGACCCGAAAAGTTACTAAATATAGTAACTTTGTCAAAAGTGACCATAAACATTATCAAGATCACATTTTGAACATCATTATCATTCTAATAACATTTGAATAGCAATCCTTAAACATGCATGTTATCAAATATCATTCATATCATCATTTTACAATCAAAAAGTTTCTATTAATAGAAAGTTTATCAAAAATCAATATTTAAGCCATTTTAACCAAATCTAATCATGTGAATCATCATCAATGTCATCTATGAACATCTCTATATACTTAAAATCATCCTAAACATCATGAATCATACATGCATGGCAATATATTGTGACAAATCATCATTTCAAGCACCAAGGCTTAAACCCATCATCTTAGATCATCACATTTCATCATATTATCATCATAGGTCATCATGTACAGTAGATTTATCAATAAACCCAGATTAAAACAAGAAGAAATCCGTGCATGCAAGGCTAATAAGCTTGCATGTGTGTTTGTGAGGGTGTAGGTGCGAAATGTGGTAGTTTTGGGCCACAAGGGTTAAGGTACTACCTTCAATAGCTCCTGAGATTCTTAGATGGTGATGGTAGCAGCTCCTACACCTCCTGGTTCGTGGGTTTGATCGAGAACAAGAAGGTGGTGGTGATGAGTAGTGATCTAGAAGACTTCCTTCAAGGTTCTTGAGCTTCAAAGGGGTCTTCAATGGCTTCCAAGAGCTGCTACAGGGGTTCTGGATCGTTAATGGCCGCAGGGTGGCGTGTGGGTGCAAGAGAAATGATGAAAATAGATGTGATAATGATCTTGGGGTTTAAAAAGCTGTTTGGCGACTCTGACAAGCCAGGCGTATCGCCTGACGTGGGGGTGTCTCCCGTCGTTACGCGCGGAGGCAGTCAGATGAGGCGCCCTTTTTGTGTCCCGCGCGTATCGCCTGTCGTGGGCGTCTCGGGTCAGGCGTACCGCCTGGCCTGAATTTCAAGCCCAATAAGCTTGTTTTGTTGTTCTGGCCCATTCTTGCCCGTTTCTCGGCTGTAAAACATCATTCGAGCGTCGTTTGGACTCTATTGGTCAATTATTAGTCATAATTGACTTGTGACAGTGTTTCGTGAGGTTTCGAGGGTTGTGCTACACAATGTGTTAGACGTTCACCAACGTTCGTGTATTTTGACACGTGTGTGTTGTTCGTCGATAATTCCACGAATTATCTTGTCAGGTGTCTGTGTTTGTACTGTCGTGCCACGTGTCACACTAAATTAATCTAATTCTAGTGCCACGTGTACATAATGCATTTAAATAAACATTTAAATAAATAAGATGCTGACCTGGAAATTACGGGGTGTCACATCCTCCCCATGTTAGAAAGAATTTCGTCCCGAAATTCAACTTGTGTTGTCAGTGTTGGTCTGTTCCGCGAACAGGTGTGGGTACTTTTGTTTCATCTGGTCTTCACGTTCCCACGTGAATTCCGGTCCTCGTCGCGAATTCTATCGCACTTTTACTATTGGAATCTTGCTGAGCTTGAGCTTCTTGGTTTCCCGGTCCATAATCTCCACCGGTTCCTCAACGAAGTTCAATTGTTCGTCGATTTGTATTTCCTCGAGGGGAATAACAAGTGTTTCATCAGATAGGCACTTCTTGAGATTCGAGATGTGGAATACGTTGTGTACACTGCTCAGTTCAACCGGCAGGTTCAGTTCGTAGGCTACAGGGCCTATTCGTTTGGTGATCTCGAAAGGTCCAATGTAACGAGGGTTCAACTTTCCTCGTTTGCCAAACCGAATGACACCTTTCCAGGGCGAGACCTTGAGTAACACTCTGTCCCCCACCTGGAATTCCAACGGTTTGCGTCGCTTGTCGGCATAGCTTTTCTGTCTGTCCCGAGCTGCTGCCATTCGTTTGCGTATTTGCACGATCTTCTCAGTTGTCTCGTGCACCAGTTCTGGACCAGTCAGTTGGCTGTCTCCAACTTCCGCCCAGCAGATGGGTGATCGACACTTACGTCCGTAAAGAGCCTCGAATGGTGCAGCTTGAATGCTAGTGTGGTAGCTATTGTTATAGGAGAACTCAACTAATGGTAGATGAGATTCCCAGCTACTACCAAAGTCAATGACACATGCCCGGAGCATGTCTTCCAGTGTCTGTATCGTTCGCTCACTTTGCCCGTCCGTCTGCGGGTGGTAAGCAGTACTCATGTCCAATCTCGTGCCCAAAGCCTTATGCAAGGACTTCCAGAAATGCGACGTGAATCGACTGTCGTGATCAGATATGATGGAGATTGGCACTCCATGTCGAGTGACCACTTCCTTTAAATAAATCCGGGTGAGTTTGTCTAGCTTGTCAGTCTCCTTAATGGGTAGGAAATGTGCAGACTTTGTCAGTCGGTCTACGATAACCCAGATGGTATCGCAACCACTTGCCGTCTTTGGCAGTTTAGTGATGAAATCCATGGAAATCTGCTCCCATTTCCACATTGGTAGTTTCGGTTGTTGAAGTAACCCTGATGGCTTCTGGTACTCAACTTTGACTTTTGAGCACGTTAGGCATTTACTCACGTATGTTGCTATCTCAGCTTTCATGTTTGGCCACCAATAGGTTGTCTTCAAATCGTGATACATCTTATCAGAGCCTGGGTGTACGGAATACCGGTTCTTGTGAGCTTCATCCATCACTACTTCTCTCAATCCTCCGTAGCGTGGAATCCAGATTCGATCCATTAAATAGTAAGCTCCGTCGTCTTTTGCCTTTATTTGCTTATCCATGCCACGCATGGCTTCAAGAGTGAGGTTTTCAGTTTTCAGAGCTTCCTGTTGTGCTATCCGAATTTGATTCGGCAGTTCGGAATGGATCGTAAGTTGTAGTGCGCGCACGCGTTTCGTTGTTTCCTTTCGGCTCAACGCGTCGGCCACTACATTGGCCTTGCCTGGATGATACTTGATAGCGCAATCATAATCGCCGATAAGCTCAACCCATCTTCGTTGCCTCATGTTCAACTCTTTCTGGTCGAAGATGTGTTGTAGGCTCTTATGATCGGTAAAGATAGTGCACTTTGTGCCGTACAAGTAGTGTCGCCAGATCTTCAAGGCAAACACCACGGCTCCCAACTCAAGGTCATGAGTCGTGTAGTTCTTCTCATGCACCTTCAGTTGGCGTGAAGCGTATGCTATCACTTTCTCGCGTTGCATCAGCACGCAACCGAGTCCTTGTTTCGAAGCGTCGCAATACACCACGAAGTCATCACATCCTTCCGGTAGGGATAGGATGGGTGCAGTGCATAGTTTCTGCTTCAACAGGTTGAAAGCAGCTTCTTGTTTGTCTCCCCAATCGAACTTTTTGTCTTTATGGGTCAGGGACGTCAATGATTGGGCAATCTTCGAGAATCCTTCAATGAATCTCCGGTAGTACCCGGCTAGTCCAAGGAATTGCCGCACCTCAGTTGGAGTCTTGGGTGCTTCCCAGTTCTTGATGGCTTCTATCTTGGCTGGGTCTACGTGTATTCCCTGCTCATTAACCACGTGTCCAAGGAATTGGACTTCGCGAATCCAAAAGTCGCATTTTGAAAGCTTCGCGTATAATTGCTCTTTCTTTAATAGTTCCAAGACTAGCCTTAGATGTTCAGCATGTTCTTCCTGATTCTTAGAGTAGATCAGAATGTCGTCGATGAACACTATTACGAATTTGTCTAGGTAAGGTTTGCACACTCTATTCATGAGATCCATGAATACAGCTGGTGCGTTGGTTAGTCCGAAGGGCATAACCAAGAATTCGTAGTGTCCGTATCGGGTTCGAAAGGCAGTCTTAGGGATATCGTTTTCCTGTATCCTTAGTTGGTGGTAACCTGATCTTAAATCGATCTTCGAATAGTATTGACCCTTGCAATTGGTCAAACAAATCGTCTATTCGCGGTAAAGGATATCGATTCTTGATCGTCACCTTGTTCAGCTCTCTGTAGTCGATACACATACGGAATGATCCGTCTTTCTTCTTTACGAACAAGACCGGTGCTCCCCATGGTGAGAAGCTCGGTCTGATAAATCCCTTGTCTAACAGCTCCTGCAACTGGTTAGACAGTTCCTGCATCTCAGTCGGTGCTAGTCGGTATGGAGCTTTGGCAATCGGTGCTGCTCCAGGTGTAAGGTCTATCTGGAACTCGACTTGTCGTTTCGGAGGCAGTCCAGGTAGATCCTCGGGAAACACTTCGGGAAAATCGCAGACTACGGCGATGTCCTCAATCTTCCTTTCCTTCTTCGGTTGTTCTGCGATGAGGGCTAGTATGGCAGTGTATCCCTTTTGCAGGTACTTGTTCGCCTTCATGCATGACATGATGTTCAGAGGTACTCCCCGTCTTTCCCCCTGAATCGAGATCTGTTCTCCGTTCTGCAACGTCACTCGTACGATCTTCTCGTTGCATACGATTTCAGCTTGGTTAGCGGATAACCAATCCATTCCAACGACCACATCAAAGCTTCCGAGAGTCACCGGCATCAAATCGATTTCGAGTTCGTGATTCGCCAAAACCATGACGCATCCTCGGAAGATGTGTTGTGTTTCAATCAGTTTGCCGTCAGCTAACTCTACAGTATACTTGTAGTCTAGTGGCGTTGGGGTAATATCTAGTAATTTGCTAAACTCACTAGATATAAAGCTCCTATCGGCACCGGTATCAAATAATATGCTAGCATAGACATTATTTAAAAGAAACGTACCGGTAACGATGTTTGGGTCATCCTTGGCTTCTCCCGAGCCAATCACAAATGCTCTTCCTTTGGCCGCTCCTCCTCCGGCCTTTTTCAATTGAGGGCAGTCCCTCCTCATGTGGCCTGGTTTTCCACATTCATAACACCCTCTGGAGGTGTTCTGGTTGTTGTTCTGGTTGTGGTTAGGGTTGTTGTTACTGGGAAATTTGGATCTGCAGTCTTTGGCCATGTGGCCATGTCGTCCACACTTCAAGCAACGATATCGTTCGCATTGCCCGAAGTGGTGATAAGAGCATCGGTTACATAGCGGTTATTTTCCTTGATACACACCTTTCCCCTTGTCATCGGGTTGGGTGGCAGTGAATGCTCTGGCAGGTGCAGATCGTTGTTGTTGTTGGGGCTGATGAGATTGGTGGTGGCTGGGTTCCCACTTCCTCTTCTGGCTTTCTTGAGGCTTCACATGCTCGCCTCGTTTTGGTAGCTTGCCTTGAGCTACAGCTTGGTCAGTCAGTTTATGAGCCAGTCTGATCAGTGGTTGGATGGTGGTGAGGTCAGACGCAGTCACCATGCTTTGAATTTGCTCGGGCAGCCCACCGATGAACTGCTCGATTTTCTTGTACTCCGGCGTCACCATTGCCGGACATAGCTTACACAGCTCATGGAATCGAGTACAGTATTGCTCGATCTCAGAGCCCACCATTTTGTGCACCCAGAATTCGGCTTCCAGTTTCCGAATCTCATCGCGAGGACAGTATTCCTCTTGCAGTAGTCGGGTGAAATCAGCCCATGGCATGGAGTTGGCACCGTCCAACCCCAGGGTTTGTACATGGGTATTCCACCATGTGAGTGCTGGTCCTTCCAGCGTTCCAGTTGCGAACTTTACCCGGTTCTCTTCAGTACATTCGCACATGGCGAATACAGATTCGACTTTCTCCATCCAGCGGAGCATCCCCACAGCTCCCTCAGTCCCCTTGAATTTGTGTGGGTGGCAGTTCAGGAAGGATTTAAAAGAACATCCTTTGTTGTTGTTGCCTTGTGATCCGTTGTTCGAGCCACTGGTTTCACTAGCAAGGCGGTGTGCCTCGTGCTCTGCCAGTATCTTGTTAACCCGTCTGTCAACCATCATCTTAATGACGGCTGCGTCCAGTGTTCGTCTAGGAGGGCGTACATGTGGTCCTCTTCCCGCCATAGATATTTTCTATACGGAAGGGATAGAATGTTAGTAAGTCAGAATGTTAGTCAGATGTTGTGTCGGAAGTCAGATCATATGTCATGTTAGTTGTCAAGTCAGAGGTTATGTTATCAAGCAATCATGGTCAACATGTAATAAGTAAGACAAAACATAATTCTCATTAATAATAAGCTTGAAGTACAATAATTTCAAAAGGAAATACATGATAAGTTCTTCGAGCACATCCCGCTCGTCTAGGCCAAAAATAAGAAAAATACAAAATAAAAGAGTCCTCTAGTCAGAATCCATGGAGACATGCGAAATATCGCTGGCAGCGTCTCCGTCATCATCATCCTCCTCCGGATCCTCATTAGGATCCTCATCAAGGTCCTCATCTCCGAGGTCCTCGGCCTCGAACTCGGGACCATCCTCCTGAGGTGGTTCCTCAATAAACTGTGCAGCCCATGCATTAAGCATGGCATCACTGGCCTGCACCATGGCCTGAGTCTCGGTGATGTCCGTCCGATTCTCGGTGATACGCACGTCGTGTTCCTGCATGACATCGACGACCTGTCCATGCTCGGTCAGTAGTTGGGACATTTGGAGTCGTAGAGCCTCCATCTGGGCTTCCAGTCTGTTGTTGCGCTCCTCTAGCTGATCGTTTCGCCTTTCTAGACGATCGTTTCTCTCACGAAGAGTCCGAAACTCATCAGTTAGTTCCCTACTCTTCCGAATCACCTGTCGTGTGCAAGCCACGTGTGCCGCAAACGCCTGCTCTGTCGACACTCCGAGTGGTGGTAAACGATGGCCTGGAGTGGTGTCGCCGGGATATCGGTAAGGTGGTACTCTCTCCTCTATGATCCAGCTCTGTATGATGGCGGGTAGCCATCCCCAGTACCTAGCCCGTACTGAGTCCCTAGCTCTCCGATCCATCTCGGTATCGACCTGGGCTACGATGCTCTCGACGCGTCGCCGACTCTCGGCAGCTATGTCATCAGGGATCTGATGTCGGTCGGTGCTCCTGCTAGTGTTATTGTCAGCCATCCTGCAAGTTTTTAAGTTAGTAAGCAACAGTTCGATAAGTAATAATGTCATCATTGTGCAAGTTCTACGTGTAGTGTCTACAGTTGAGCAATGGCTATAGTCTAAGTTTACTACATGCAAACCTAGTTCCCTATAACCAAGGCTCTGATACCAGTCTGTCACACCCCCAATTTCCCACTCGTGGCGTATGTCCACGTGGATGTGACGTGTCCAGAATCACAGCTCAAGGTCATATAGAACACCTCTATATGCGTTTACAAATCCAAGTTTGACACATACACATAACAAAATAGTTTGCAGCGGAAATAAAGTAGTATTGCAGCGGAATAAATAAGTCATAACATGCAGCGGAAAAATGATTGTTTACACAGCGGAAATTGTAAGTAGTTTAATACAACAACGTTTTAAATAAAATAAAGTCAAATTGTTTTCAAAAGACACGAAAACAAATGCATGTAGGGCCCTATGCTCATGTCCCCTATGTGCTTTCCTGCTCCACGAGCCTGTCATGCTAGTTACCTGAGAATACAAGTTTAAAAAGTGTCAACACAATGGTTGGTGAGTTCACAGGTTTTGATATACATATAGTAAGAAAGTGTGTCATGCTGTTTATCAAATGTTAGTACCGAGCCCTAGGCCCAAAGTGTTAGTGCGTCACTACCGAACTAGACTTGTTTGCTCTTGCCTCCGCTATGCCTCGTATACATAGCAAGTTAGGTCAGAATTTGCACGGGTTATGACACTCAGTCAACATGGTGCCCCGTGGGGTTAGTCATTCCCTAATGGATCCATCCAAATCTACCACGTTGTTTGTACATTAACGGTAAGACTTTGTGAGGGCTTGTAACGAGTTCAACACTTAATGTTTGTCCAATAAACCAGCATACACAAAAATGTTTGTAATAGCAATAATGTTTGACTCGATGCAACTAGTATTCTCCCCCTATTTAAAAGCGTTTGAAAAGAGTAAAGAGGGGCCGTAAACTCACCTTAGTGAAACGAATGTATGTAAGCGTAAGCTCCCGAGTTGTCGTGTAGCACGTCGGTCACCGGCAACCTATATCGTAGATCGTACGTGAGTTCGTGTAAGTGACCGTGCTAGTGTTAGTGCTCGTGTTTGTGTCCAACAACCCTTGGTTGTTCATGTTTGTCCGTGTCGGTCCACGATGACCGTGTTTGCTCGTGTTGGTCCATATTGACCGTGTTTGACCATGTTTGACCAAAGTTGACCGTGTTTGACCAAGGTTGACCGTGTTTGACCAAAGTTGACCGTGTCAAGTCAACGACCCGTTGGTGAACCGTGTGACGGTTTGTGAATCGTGTAGCAATCGTGTAAGTGCTTGTCGTGTGCACAACGCGTAGGTCGCGTTTATGGACAACTTACTATTTATAGTAAGTTTCCATTTTTAGAAAGTTCACAAAGCATAACGGTTTTAGAGTTCTAGCATGTTCAATAGTCCTACGGGGTCATGTTAACACATAGCACATTATCATACAAGTTCACATACGTCGTTTATAACATGTTAGTGCACAAAAGTTTCCTAAAATGGAAAGTTTCCATTTTTAGCATACGTGACATCGGAAACCATCTAACTTAGCATCTATTATGCCTATCATAACATAATAAGTCATTTAGCATGCTCAAATAACACAACACGTTGGCAAGTCGGTTTTTCTAAAAATAAAGTTACTATAAATAGTAACTTTGTGGTTTTTGCATAAAAATGACCACTTAACATTTCTAAGCAATTTTTATATCACCAATCATCATAATAGTCATTCTATCATCATTTTAGACATACTATTATAGCCAAGTCGTCTCCTATCATTATTTCGACCCGAAAAGTTACTAAATATAGTAACTTTGTCAAAAGTGACCATAAACATTATCAAGATCACATTTTGAACATCATTATCATTCTAATAACATTTGAATAGCAATCCTTAAACATGCATGTTATCAAATATCATTCATATCATCATTTTACAATCAAAAAGTTTCTATTAATAGAAAGTTTATCAAAAATCAATATTTAAGCCATTTTAACCAAATCTAATCATGTGAATCATCATCAATGTCATCTATGAACATCTCTATATACTTAAAATCATCCTAAACATCATGAATCATACATGCATGGCAATATATTGTGACAAATCATCATTTCAAGCACCAAGGCTTAAACCCATCATCTTAGATCATCACATTTCATCATATTATCATCATAGGTCATCATGTACAGTAGATTTATCAATAAACCCAGATTAAAACAAGAAGAAATCCGTGCATGCAAGGCTAATAAGCTTGCATGTGTGTTTGTGAGGGTGTAGGTGCGAAATGTGGTAGTTTTGGGCCACAAGGGTTAAGGTACTACCTTCAATAGCTCCTGAGATTCTTAGATGGTGATGGTAGCAGCTCCTACACCTCCTGGTTCGTGGGTTTGATCGAGAACAAGAAGGTGGTGGTGATGAGTAGTGATCTAGAAGACTTCCTTCAAGGTTCTTGAGCTTCAAAGGGGTCTTCAATGGCTTCCAAGAGCTGCTACAGGGGTTCTGGATCGTTAATGGCCGCAGGGTGGCGTGTGGGTGCAAGAGAAATGATGAAAATAGATGTGATAATGATCTTGGGGGTTTAAAAAGCTGTTTGGCGACTCTGACAAGCCAGGCGTATCGCCTGACGTGGGGGTGTCTCCCGTCGTTACGCGCGGAGGCAGTCAGATGAGGCGCCCTTTTTGTGTCCCGCGCGTATCGCCTGTCGTGGGCGTCTCGGGTCAGGCGTACCGCCTGGCCTGAATTTCAAGCCCAATAAGCTTGTTTTGTTGTTCTGGCCCATTCTTGCCCGTTTCTCGGCTGTAAAACATCATTCGAGCGTCGTTTGGACTCTATTGGTCAATTATTAGTCATAATTGACTTGTGACAGTGTTTCGTGAGGTTTCGAAGGTTGTGCTACACAATGTGTTAGACTTTCACCAACGTTCGTGTATTTTGACACGTGTGTGTTGTTCGTCGATAATTCCACGAATTATCTTGTCAGGTGTCTGTGTTTGTACTGTCGTGCCACGTGTCACACTAAATTAATCTAATTCTAGTGCCACGTGTACATAATGCATTTAAATAAACATTTAAATAAATAAGATGCTGACCTGGAAATTACGGGGTGTCACACGGTGTCATGGTGGAAGTACCGTTTGGGACAATGGGGGTGAAGCGTGAAGAGCATTGTGGTTGTGGAAGTTCAAATCGGAATGACTTTAGACGTGGCCGAGGAAGGGGTCGTGGGTCCGAGAAAGGTCAAGATGGTGAACGGTTCCAATGAAAAAAAAACATGTTAGATGTTTCAAGTCCGTGTTTTTTTAAGTGGTGATCAAAGGAAGAAAATTCAGGGCTGTTTGGTTGTTAGCTGTGGGTTTGCACAGCTGGTATACATCCGGTGACAACAAATTGATTTCATTTGAATCGGGTCACGCTTAGCGGGTGAAAGAAAAGGATGTTAAGAGCAGGAGCTCGATCTCTTTTTTTTTTTTTTTTTTTGGTTGGAGGTCAAGAACAGGTGGTTCCATGGCTAAGAAGAACAAGATGTACCGGAATGGTCGAGTGATATTTATAAAAAAAAAAGATAGAAGCTTAAACCGAGAAGACTTTGAACGTGACCGGGGTGAAGGTCGGGTGTCCAGGAAGGATCCTTATGGGTCAAAGCAATGGCATGTTTTGACGGGAACGTTGCAGTGAAGACGACAAGAACAAACAACGATTAAGGGGATGATTGTTGGGTTAATCGAGTTGTTCATGGGTCACGAGTCAGCGGGTCAAACTAGCCAATATGATTGCAGATCAAGTGAAGATTTGGTCCAGGAGTAAAGGGTCATTCAAGGCTGTTTTGGATGTGTATTACAACTGTGATTTTCTGTATTATAGCTGCTAATGACCAGCTAGTAGTTTCCTAATTTATATTGGTTTTCCTTGTTTAGATTAGCTTGGAGATTAAGTTTAGTTTTAGTATAAATAGGGTTGTTGGGTCTGTGTTATTTGGATATTTTAATTTTTAATTAATAAAAAGTGTTTTGTGATTGATAAAGGGCCTGATTTTCCAACAATTGGTATCAGAGCCTAGGCTCTGGTAGCGGGTTTGAGAGTCATTTTTCGAAAGGGGGAGGAGCCCCATCTGCTGGGCTGCGTAGCAGATGCCTGGTTGGTCAATTACTGCAGGTTTTGGGCTGCTGTTTAGGGTCTCAACCAGGGGCTGTTGCAGCAAAATCATGAAGGAACTGGAGGGGTTGTTTTGGGGCTGTTTTACAGCAGAATACAGAGAATAAAGTGTTTTGGTTCAACCGGTGTCATGGTGAAAGTACCGTTTGGGACAATGGGGGTGAAGCGTGAAGAGCATTGTGGTTGTGGAAGTTCAAATCGGAATGACTTTGGACGTGGCCGAGGAAGGGGTCGTGGGTCCGGGAAAGGTCAAGATGGTGAACGGTTCCAATGAAAAAAAAACCATGTTAGATGTTTCAAGTCCGTGTTTTTTTAAGTGGTGATCAAAGGAAGAAAATTCAGGGCTGTTTGGTTGTTAGCTGTGGGTTTGCACAGCTGGTATACATCCGGTGACAACAAATTGATTTCATTTGAATCAGGTCACGCTTAGCGGGTGAAAGAAAAGGATGCTAAGAGCAGGAGCTCGATCTCTGTTTTTTTTTTTGGTTGGAGGTCAAGAATAGGTGGTTCCATGGCTAAGAACAAGATGCACCGGAATGGTCGAGTGATATTTGTAAAAAAAAAGATAGAAGCTTAAACCGAGAAGACTTTGAAGGTGACCGGGGTGAAGGTCGGGTGTCCAGGAAGGATCCTTATGGGTCAAAGCAATGGCATGTTTTGACGAGAACATTGCAGTGAAGACGACAAGAACAAACAACGATTAAGGGGGTGATTGTTGGGTTAATCGAGTTGTTCATGGGTCACGGGTCAGCGGGTCAAACTAGCCAATATGGTTGCAGATCAAGTGAAGATTTGGTCCAGGGGTAAAGGGTCATTCAAGGCTTTTTTGGATGTGTATTACAACTGTGATTTTCTGTATTATAGCTGCTAATGACCAGCTAGTAGTTTCCTAATTTAGCTTGGTTTTCCTTGTTTAGATTAGCTTGAAAATTAAGTTTAGTTTTAGTATAAATATGGTTGTTGGGTCTGTGTTATTTAGAGGTTTTAATTTTTGATTAATAAAAAGTGTTTTGTGTTTGATAAAGGGCCTGCTTTTCCAACAAGTTATGTATGTATTGTTTTTACTAATTTTATTATCTTTCAATTGTGTTTTTTAGTATGAGAGTGAAGGAAATGTATACAAAAACTATATATTGTGTCAACGTTGATAAAAAGATTACTCAGAAAGATGTCAAACTCTTCTTTGAGTCAAATTGTGGAAAGGGTTCTATCTAATTATTTTAAAGAATTTGAAACTTTCTTTCCGTATGAAATATTAACCATAATTATTGAATTTGCATTTTTTAGGTTTACCAATTGACATTGCTTGGAGACTCATCACTTATCATCAAAATTAAAACATCTTGTAGCTGGATCACTGGCTCATTATTGAATTTAATTTGGAAGTTGGAACATATACACGATTACTCTTTTGAAAAATCGAAACTGATGTTAGCTAGAAACTATGCTTGTACACATAACAGAATGAGATAAATTGACATTTAATTTGCCAATCATAAAATAGTAATTGATTTTTTTTCTATTAAATAGTAATTGTTAGCTTTTTTCTTTATTAAATGGAATATCACTTGTTGATGTTTCTTTTTTCTCTCTTTGAACTAATTGATGGATTTTAACACTATAAAGAAAATTAAGTTTTCAAGGTGATTCAAGTTGAATATTTTTAAAAATTATGGGACCATAATTCCTCATTCTTAAAGCTTACTTTTTAAAAGTAGGATATTACGGTTGGCGATTTGACAATTGGTCGACGCTGCCACATCGCGCGGTTTCAACTAGTATATATATATGAAGGTTGGATTCATTAGGAACAATATTTTGGCTAAGAAAAGTATTAACTAACAAGGGAGGTTTCTCGTAAAAAAAATTAAGCAAACCATTAATCTATCATTAATTAATAGAATCGGTAGTTGAGACCGTTTAGGCCAAGATTGTAAATAAACATTAATCAAAGGTTTTAATAATAATAGTAAAAGGGTATAACAGACAATATAATTAAATTCTCTCTCTTCTAAATTAATTAAATTATTAAATAATTGTTTATCTCTCATCTCTCTTAATTTATGTAAAAATTATATTTTTTAATTAAAAAAATTAAATGTTAACAATTTAAACTTTATACCAAAAAAAAATTCAAAATCTTAATTTTTCAACCAAACGATCAAGTTACGTATGTGTAATCAATCAATCAAAAAATATCAATCAAGAATAAATCATACATGAATCAAGTGAGGCTTGTTTCATTATCCCACATTAACTTAAAGTTTTACTTATATGCGACTTTTAAAACATAATGCACAATTATTAAAGCTATTTTTTTTAGTTTGTCTCACGTTAATTTCTTTATGAAAAGAATTTAGATAAAAATATTATAAAAGAAGTTTTTTTTCTCAAATCAAATGAATCGCTCATTGACTATTTTTCTATATTATTTGGACTTTTAAATTGAGATTTTGAACTAAATATTATTTTTGGTTTTAAAATTAAGTTAAAGAGTTGATTTAATAAGATACGAGCTAACTTGAACTTTTTATGAGACAATTGATCGTAATGCTAAAGAATAGATACATACATATATATAGAATAATTGATCGCAATGCTAAAGAATGAAAAAGTAAAAAAAAAAAATTATTATTATTATTATTAGTTGCAAAACGGTATATGATTAAAAAATTTAAAGTAAATATAAGTTGGAATCATATCTTTGCAAAGTGAATACAGAATATATGAAATTGTATATTTAGATGATGGGTCATACAAGATACGACTTTACATACATAAATCATTATGCTTATTACATGATTTATCGAACCGTGACAGTCTCCCCTACTTTTAGAAATTTCGTCCCGAAATTCGATTGTTGTACTCGTTTATCTTTGAAAAGTTATAGATATTTAATTTTCATTTGATTACTTTGTAATATTTTATCTTTGTCATTACTAATAAAGTTTGTTACGTACGAATTATGTAAATATTTTTCTTTGTAACTTATTTTGTAGCTTCAGCTACATTATAAAATTATGTTCTATAGTTTTGTACTTTATGTAACGCATCATGAGTTTTTATTTGTTTATTCATTTGATATATATATATATATATATATATATATATATATATATATATATATTTCAACTCCAAGATATTATTATGACAACTTGTTCTCATGCAACCACTCTAACCTTAGGTTCAAGTTTTAATTTGCGCTCAATTCTAGTAGCAAGTCAAAGTTTAGTCAACCAGAAATCAGTGTGTAGTCAAAGTTTAATGTCATAGTAGGTGTCAAAGGCTCCTAGTAACATTAATTTCATTTCAAAATTATAATAGTGATAATATGATTAAAGTGATAATAATAGGAAAATCTAAATCCTTTAGTCACGATAATGAGTCATTTACCCTATGTTTTAAAACTACAAACCTTCATTACGCAAGAGGTTAACCAGACTTTTCAAATGTTCAAAGGGTTAAAAGATTAACATAGATTACGACTTGATGTGTTTTTTTTTTGTTTTTGTTTTTTAAGGTTTGGTCATCATTGTATCATATCGTTCATGGCTTTTTGAGTATATTCATTATCTCCAAGGGTATGACTCTATGTTTGAACTGTTAATGTCTATTACAAGTGTATTCTTAAACTTAAGTCTAATGGTAGTTAGATACGAGAATCATGTAGATTGCAAGTGTTTTGCAATACTAGAATGTCTATTACAATATATGTTTGTTGAATCTAGTAAGCCTAAAATAAAGATGCGAACAACACCCTCTCCCCTCTTTAGTTCATTTACTTACTGATTTCTCCTGATTTCCGGCTAGAGTATTCTACCATTTATTGACAATGTTTATGTAGGGCGAACCCAGCCACCAACCCACCACATTGCCAATATTTGATAGTTTTCCTTAAGTCCGATTTTATGGTGATTTTTATTCCACTAAAGGCATTATTTCAATTAATTAAGGTTTGTATTCGTTGTGATATCTTGAATTAATGTAGCAGAGTGAGGGTGAGCGAGGAATAGTTTTTTTTATGGGAATGTTTCGTTGTTTGTGATCAATTGAAAGGGTTTCAAATGATAAAATCTTCCAATTCCTTTTTACCACATATAAATGGGTTTAGGAATTCTGATCACAAAAAGCCAAATCTAAAATCACAACTTGTGATTGGGGAATTTGTGGGTTTTGTAATAGAATAAGATTAGATTTCAACTCCTAGTCATAAAATACTATCGAAGAGTTAGCGCCATAGGCTTACATTAAATTTAAAGTTTGATGTTTGAAAAATATCTGACTAAAGATTAACAGGTTACGTGTTCATCTTTCTTGTTTTCTACTTTTCTTTGCGACAATTGAAAATCGCCTGGTTGTCTCGAATAATAACTAAGACTTTTGATTGCTTTGGTGTAAGATACACACCTAGTCTTAGTATGCAATAATTTATTTATTCAACTACTAGTTATGACTAAGATTACCTTATTGATACACTCAAATTTATGAAACCTAACATTGGTTAAGCTTTCGGTGTTACTCCCAAAATATTGTTAGTGCTTATATATAGGGTATACCGTAGCCAACCCACCACACCAACAATGCTTTGAAAGCATACCAATCACCTACCAATACCACGCAACATTTCTAATGAAAACGTTTTGAGTTTAAGGTCAATATGTTTGATTATGTTTGAGTTTTACATTAAAAGATTGCTACAATAGTGTACCTTGTTTTGTATTTGTAGGATTCACATGTACTACAGATTCTCGTTCCGTGTGCACCAGTAACGAAAATTTGCTTTCCATTTTACCCTACTTTATGAACGTGGTACATAATTGAGTTAATCGAATGCAAACTAGTCTTGTCTATGTTGTAGTATACAAGATGACTAGTACAACCATTCCTCAATCGAATAGGTTGAAGAATTTTGTTTCGTAAAACCGTAATTGGTACGGTTGACTTTTGTGCGGAGTTGATAAAAGTTTTCGTATCCATATGATGTTCGGTGTAACAATGTCACACCCCCAATTTCCCACTCGTGGTGTCAGTCCACGTGGGTGTGACGTGGCCAGAATCATAGCTCATGGTCATATAGAATAACTCTATATGCGTTTTCAAATACATGTTTAACATACACTTAGTAAATAGTTGCAGCGGAAATGATAAGGTAATACAGCGGAAATAAATATGTTTGATAATTGCAGCGGAAAATGTCAGACACTACGATGTTTTAAAGTACATAACAAGAATAATATTGTTTTCAAAATAACACAACAGAATGCATGTAGATCCCTATTGCTCGTTCCTTAATGTGCATCCTGTTCCATAGCAGTTAGTTACCTAAGAATACAAGTTTGAAAAAGTGTCAACACAATGGTTGGTGAGTTCACAGGTTTTGATATACATATAGTAGTAAAAGTGTGTCATGCTGTTTATCATATGTTAGTACCGAGCCCTAGGCTCCAAGTGTCAGTGCGTCACTACCGAACTAGACTTGTTTGTCCTTGCCTCCGCTATGTCTCGTATACATAGCAAGTTAGGTCAAAGTTTGCACGGGTTATGACATCCAGTCAACATGGTGCCCCGTGGGGTTAGTCATTTCCTAATGGATCCATTCAAACCTACCACGTTGTTCATACATTAACGGTAAGACTTTGTGAGGGCTTGTTACGAGTTCAACACTTAATGTTTGTCTAATAACCAGCATACACAAAAATGTTTGTACAGTAATAAATGTTTGACTCGATGTAACTAGTATTCTCCCCCTAATTAAAAGCGTTTGAAAAAGAGTAAAGAGGGGCCGTAAACTCACCTTAGTGATCAAGGAGTGAAATAAGCGTAAGCTCCTGCTCGTAAGACGTGTCGGTAACCGGCAACCTATATCGTATACCGTACGTGAGTTTGTGTAAGTGACCGTGCTAGTGTTCGTGTTAGTGCCCGTGTTTGTGCCCAACAACCCTTGGTTGTTCATGTTTGTCCGTGTCGGTCCACAATGACCGTGTTTGACTGTGTTGGTCCACAATGACCGTGTTTGACCATGTTTGACCAAAGTTGACCGTGTCAAGTCAACGACCCGTTGGTGGACCGTGTGACGGTTGTGAATCGTGTAGCAATTGTGCAAGTGCTCGTCGTGTGCAAAACGCGCAAGTCGCGTCTTTGGACAACTTACTATTTATAGTAAGTTTCTATTTTTGGAAAGTTCACAAAGCATTTTGATTTAAGAGTTCTAGCATGCTCATTAGTCCTACGTGATCATGTTAACACATAACACATCATCATACGAAATTACATAAGTCGTTTATAACATGTTTGCACATAAAAGTTTCCTAAAATGGAAAGTTTCCATTTATAGCATACGTGATATCGGAAACCATCTATCTTAGTATCAAATCATCATGTTATAACATATTAAGCCACTTAGCATGTTCAAATCATACAAAATGTTCCTAAGTTGGTTTTTGTAAAAATAAAGTTATTATAAATAGTAACTTTGTAGTTTTAGCATAAAAAAATAGTCACTTAAACATTCCTAATCCATTTTTATGTCACAAATCATCATAATAGATCATTTAACATCATTTAAACATACTAACATGGTCTAAATCATCACTTAGCAATTCTTGGTTCATAAAAGTTACTATAAATAGCAACTTATGCCAAAATTGACCATAATCATCATCAAAATCATATTCTAAGCATTCAAATCATCTTTCTAACATCCTAATGTCATATCCACATACATTCATGTTTACCATTTCATCCAAATCATCAACCTGTAACTAAAAAGTTACTATTAATAGAAATGTTCATAAAAATCATGTTTTTAATCATTTTATCACAATCTAGCCATGAGTTAACCTTCTAATAGGATCAATAAGCATCTACAAACATCCAAAATCATTCCAACAATCATGGATCAAACATGCATGGCAATCTTTCAACATTTCATATATAAATCATGAATTTTATCAACACCCAACGTTATAGATCATCATAAAACACTAGAATATCATTGTAGATCATCATCAACAGTAGTTAAATCATCAAACCCAGATTCAAAGTTAAAGAAATTCGTGCAGGCAAAGCTAGAGAGCTTGCATGTGTGTTTTGAAGCTTGCATGTGTGTGAAATGGTGTTTTTAAGCTACAAGGGTGCTAGGACTACCTTCTAATGCTTCAAGATCTCTAAGATGATGCACCCAACAACTTCTAGAGCTCCGGGATCGTGAGGTTTTGCAGAAGAAGTGATGGTGATGGTGGTGGTGTGAGTTCCAACGACTCCTCCAAGCTCTCTACTAGTACCTCCAAGCTTCCAAGGCTCAAAAATGGCTTCAAATGGCAGAACCAGGGGTTTTCTGAGTGTTGTGGGGAAGATAAGCTCGAATGGTGGCGTATAGAGTCGACTATAATGATGAGAATAGGTGAAATGATGGATTTTGTGGTTTTTAAGAAATTTTCTGCGAACCTAGCTGTCAGGCGTATCGCCTGACGTGGGGGGTGTGGCTCCTGTCGTTACGCGCGGGTGGCCAGGCATCCGAGGCTTCTTCTGTGCCTCGCGCGCATTGCCCATCGTCAAGACTTCGGGTCAGGCGTAGCGCTTGGCCCATATGTTAGGCCCAACAAGCCTATTTTGTGGTTCTGGGTCCATTCTCGCCCGTTTCTCGACTATAGAACATCGTTTGAGCATCGTTTGGACTCTAATTGCCAATTATTAATCATAACTGACTTGTGAAGTGTTTCTGTGACCAATTGTTGTGAGGTTCACCAACGTTCGTGAGTTTTGACACGTGTGTGCGGTTTCTGATAATCCCTCAGATTATCTTGTTATGTATCAATGTCCGTATTGTCGTGCCACGTGTCACACTAAATTAATCTAATTCTAGTGCCACGTGTACATAAATCATTTAAATAAACATTTAAATAAACAATAAGCTGACCTGGAAATTATGGGGTGTCACAAACAAGCTTTAACCCACTAGGTTATTACAAGTCCGTTACATAATACTCAAACTTGACTAGTTCAAAATATTAAGTGTATCATGATTTCAAAATTTGCATTCTTTTTGCAAATGAAATCTAATGTTTGTAAGTATTATTGTATGTATAAGATGATTTGTGACATTTTGATACATAAATTAGTATGATAAGTGTACATCATAACTCATAATATCATAATATCATAATATCATAATATCATAATATGTTGTTTAGAAATATGAAGTATAACATAAGACATCCTAGAACTTTACATGAAGATGATAATAAATATCACCAATCATAAGTTTAAATATCTTAGGATCCTTTAGTTGAATAATAAATGTTATCAAACATTATAAAACTTTAGTGTAAAATAATATATGTATATATCATAATTCATAAGCATAATGTCTTTGTGTTCTTAGTATAAAATGATATATGTACACACACACACACACACATATATAGGGATTGAATCCTATGAAAACCCAATCTTAAAGAGAAAACCCTTTAACTCTATGTGAGCCATTGATTTACAATTTTGAAAATAAATATGCGGTCCAAATTAACCCACATTAAAAATGATTTATTTATTCAAAATCCAATTTTTTATTCAGGTTTAATTTGAAACTCATATTTATTTTCAAGATTCCAAATCAATGGTTCATATAGGGTTTATGAATTTTCTCTCTAAGATTGAGTTTTTATAGAATTCAATCCATATATATATATATATATATATATGTGTGTGTGTGTGTGTGTATGTATGTATGTATGCATGCATATATGTATATCAAAATTCTACTAATTAATAGCATCTTAAAGATGCCATGAATGCAATTCTTAGAACAATCATAATTAAATAAAAGGGATAACTTCATATAAATTAAACCAATTTTTTATTTTTTTCAATCAAGTCACTCAAAATTTTTGTTCAAATTAAGAAATTCAAGTTATTTTGGTGTTCTAATCATATAGTATACTGCGGTGTGTGATTTGATCGAAATTCTGATTTTACATATTCGAAATGAGAAACTGTCATCCCATTTAATCCAATCGGGATGCCCTTACCTAACATGTTTCTTGGTAGGAGTAACATGAAGCTCAGAATTAGGGATGTATTCAAGACGCTCACCAAAAAGGGAATTGATCTATGGTCGATTTCATAACAATTTATAGTTATACCTTGTAAAAAAAAGACTTTTTCTTTTGTGGAATTAAACAGCTCATTTTTTTTTGAAAGAAATGATGTTCAAATAAGCAAATAGAAAAGATATCATGGTTACAAGAGTCTATCTATCGCAATAATCTATAATCATTCGTAAATCTAGATTGGCTAATTGTTGTCTGATAGAACCCCCCGGTAGACATCTCTCGATTTCGAAATGTATCGAAGCTCCGGGTAGTAAAAAAATTGGGATCCTGTATTTCCAGGGTTGAATTTCATATTCCAATAAACCCCGTAGTCGTAAAAAAGTAGGTTTTTTTATCTATGGGCCTAGCAAAATAAAAATTGGGATAGGATCTACCCCCCTCAAAATCGGACGTGAAAGTTTCCTTTCATCCGGCTAAAGTAGGTCAAATAAAGAAAAAAAGAAAAAGAAAGGAGTTCTCACTTTCAGATTCTAGAAAACTCCAAAAAGATCTACTCCTTACTCAAATTTCCAGTGAAGATCAAGCAAAACTTCATCGATTCTGTCTTCCTTATTATTTTGATTTAGATTTTATGAATCCTTTATTCAATTATGACATAAATGAAATGTGAAATTCTTGAGTAGTCTACTTCCTCTCGAATGATGAATCCCGTAATTCTTAATGAAAATTAAAGAGAGTACCTTGGCCCTTTATTACTTGGATCGTATTCGCAATTTATTTGCATACTCGAACAAAGAAAAATTTGCAAGGAGCAAATTACGCAATTGTGGCGACTCTAGGCTTTCTTATAATTTGGATATGCTATTTTGGGGTCAATCTATTAGGAATAGGGTTACATAGTTATGGTTCATTTACGTTAATGTGACACCCCGTAATTTCCAGGTCAGCTTGTTCATTTATTTAAATGTTTATTTAAATGCTTTATGTACACGTGGCACTAGAATTAGATTAATTTAGTGTGACACGTGGCACGACAGTACGAACACTGACACATGACTAGATAATTCGTGGAATTATCGGCAAACAGCACACACGTGTCAAAACACACGAACGTTGGTGAACGTCAAGCACATTGTGTAGCACAACACTCGAGACTTCACGAAACACTCACACATTGAACTTGGAAGTTCAAACGAGACCAAACGATAGTTCGTAGACGTGAAAACGGCGACGAACGGATCAAATCCAATAAGATAGGCCTATTGGACTCTCCAGGGGCCCATCGCGGTACGCGATGACCCAACAAGAGGCAATGCCGCGATACGCGACCAACATCGCGGAGTGTTGACTTCCGGAATCCGCCGCGGTACGCGGAGATTAATTGAAAGCCCCATCGCGGTACGCGAAGCCGCCCAGTCGACAAAATCTTTATTTAACCAAGACAAATCCCATCCTACTCTACCTTAATCATTTTCTTCAACCCCCCACGCCATATCTCGACCATTCTCGGCTGTAACCACCAGATTTGACATCTAGGAAGCCATTGAAGGACTCCTTGAAGCTCCAAGTCAAGAGATTGAAGCTTGCTAACTACCTTGAAGCTCGAAGCGTTGCCATCACCTTGCCATTGCTACGAGTTCTTGCTGTCCAGAAGACCCACAAGTTGTTCCCCTCATCATTCTAGCATCTTTGAAGCTTTGGAAGGTAGTCTTTCACCCCTTGTAGCATAAAACACCCTTTTCTCGCTATTACACACACATGCACGACTTGAAACCCACATGCAAGCACCTATAGTGCACATGCACGAATTTCAGTTCTGGGTTTGTTGGTTTTGATATGATTTATGACGATCTAGAGTGATTTAGTAGCATATTGTGATGATCCATGATGATGGATAATGATGAAACTCATGATTCACATGCAAAATGTTGAATGATGGCCATGCATGTACGATCCATGATGGTAGGAATGAATTTGAGTATGTTGATATGTTTATTGATGATATTGAAGGATGATTACATGCTTGGATTTGTTTAAAATGGTCAAAATGTCGATTTTTAGTAATCTTTCCATTATTAGTAACTTTTATTTGCAAAATGATTGTTGGAGATGAATTCATGATCATGCATGTATGTGGATTTGCTATTAGGTTAATAATATGATGATTTGAATACTTAGAATGTGATTTTGGATAATGTTCATGGGTATTTTGACTTAGTTACTATATATAGTAACTTTTGTTGATGAAATATTGCTAAGTGATGAGTTAGGTCATGTTGACATATTTAAATGATGTTAGATGAGTTATTTAGATGTTTTGTAACATGAGAATGGGTTAGAAATGTTAAAATGGTCATTTCCATGCAAAACTAGAAAGTTACTATATTTAGTAACTTTATTGATACAAAAATCGATTTGTCAACATGTTGAATAATTGGAGCATGCTAAATGATTTATTATGCGATAACACGATAATTAGATGCTAAATTAGATGGTTTCCGATGTCACGTATGCTAAAAATGGAAGCTTTCCATTTTAGGAAACTTTTGTATGTTTATAAACGACTTATATGGCTTTGTATGATGATGTGTTATGTGTTAACATGATCACGTAGGACTAACGAGCATGCTAGAACTTTAAAACTGTTATGCTTTGTGAACTTTCCAAAAATGGAAACTTACTATAAATAGTAAATTGTCCATAGACGCGACTTGCGCGATTTGCACACGACGAGCACGTACACGACTGCTACAAGATTCACAACCATCACACGGTTCACCAATGGGTCGTTGACTTGACACGGTCAACTTTGGTCAACTCTAGTCAAACACGGTCATTGTAGACCAACACAATCAAACACGGTCAATGTGGACCAACACGAGCAAACACGGTCATTGTGGACCAACACGGACAAACATGAACAACCAAGGGTTGTTGGATACAAACACGAGCACTAACACAAACACTAGCACGGTCACATACACGAACTCACGTACGGTGTACGATATAGGTTGCCGGTGACCGACACGTGCTACTACATCAGGAGCTTACGCTTGAATTGCATTTTCTTCACTAAGGTGAGTTTACGGCCCCTCTTTACTCTTTTTCAAACGCTTTT
>CM018688.1:6236681-6286681 GCA_009363875.1 Mikania micrantha | reverse complement strand
TCATATTCTAAGACCATATTGTCACTTGTCAATTTTTATGTTTTTACTTAATTCTATCTCTTATTAAATAATTATTATATCTCTCCTATTAAATAATTATAATAATAATTAATGATATTATTTATTATTTATCATTTTATATAATTATTTAATATTTATTTAACTAATGTAATAGATGTATACTTGACAATATTTTTGTAAAAAATGCCATTTTTTAAAAACAACTTTTTTAAAACAAAAAATTCCAAAAAAAAATGTTCAAAATAATAAATTATTATTTTAATCATTAAAGTATTAAGTTATACACAATTTTGATTATATTTTAAAATTTAAAATTTAAAATACAATTCGTATGATATACGAGATAATAACGTAGTTAATAGTAAATGAAATTAACAACAATAACAACACATACCCAGTAAAATCCCACTCTGTGGGGTCTGGGGAGATAAAAACAAACATTACCCCTACCCCAAATGAGGTAGAGAGGCTGTTTCGTTGGAATCCCCCGGCTATTTTTATTATTATTATTATTTTACCATGGATAATAAACATGTAACAAGAAGCTTAAATGCATAAAATAGCATAACCCAAGCATAAACACTTATATAAACACAACCGGCATACAACAATGTATATTTGAATACACAAACTAAACAACAAATGACCAACAACCAAATAGCAAATTACCAATGGGACTAATGCAGCAACTACAATTCAAAACCACTCCAAACCAGTTATGATGAACCCACATAAGCAATCATATAGCACATATATCCAACACACAAACATGTAACACATAGGTCTCTAAAACTAATTACTTACTTAAACTTATATTACCGATCTATCCCCTATTAATTTACCCATCTTTCGTCTTTATTCTACGTATCCATAAACTTCTATGTTAACACATAGTATATGAAATTAACTATGCAATATCTATTCAAATAATAGATACTAAATACCTAAGCTATAATAATTATACATTAAAATATATCAAGCTTAAAGCAAACTATAAAAGGTCAATAGTTTGGAAAATTTTAAACTTCTTCCTAAATAAATATAAGGATTAAAGTCATGTAGTTTTTCTCGTTGACTTTGTTTGTTTTTGTTATTTTAATTTAGGCAAGACTTAAATAAAAGCAAGTAGTTGATCTACTTTACGTCTCCGCACACTATTTCAAATTTTTTTTAAGTCGGTTGTGTAATCTTCATCACATATGATTAATTTTTGGTTGTAATAATTTTAAAGTAAATGCTAAATATTTTGAAATTGTTGGCGTTTTTTTTACTCTAGGCGCATTATAGAAATGTTTTTTTTTTCCAACATTAAGTTTGTGTGAAAGGTTAGTTTGAACAAATACATGCATACATATATGAAAAATATAATACTTAATATTAATAGCAGCAAACGTAATACAGTTATTGAATATTTTACATATTATAAACATAAGTAGCCAATGTGGGAGGCGCCAATGAAAGATTATGGGCTTATTTTAACAATAATGTAATTTAAGTTGAAGTGGTTTAATATTTTTTTTTAAATTTGTGATTTAAAAAAAACATGAGTATATAAACTAATCTATCTATACTATATAATAAAAGAATAACAATATGCCACGTGTCGTAATTCTAGCATATCCACATGTCATTTGCCATGTGGCGTCTTTCTAGACTATCTACATGTCATATTTAAGAAACTCATGAATTAATTACATTTAATACAATTAATTCAAACTTTCAAATTTAAAATAAAAATGATATTCATATTGTTTAAATATTAATGATAATATAATCATTTTAAACTTTTCATTTTCAACAATAATTTAAAAAATTCAAAATTTTAAATCTCATTTGTATTGTTTAAAGAAGTATACAAATATTTATAAGATATAATTTTATTTATTTTTAAATTTTAAAAATTATCTGTTATTTGTGTATTTATTTTTTATTATTGATTGCTTTGTAATACTTATTTTTATATAACTTTGTGTAACACACAGGTCAATAAGCTAGTAATATATATTTAATTAAATTAAAACCGATTTATATTAGTTGTAATATTTCCTATTATACAAGGGGCTTCTTAAAAATGTATACACTGTGTCACGCAGACACCTTAGATACGAGCCTTATTTATGAATAGGGGTCAATTCCACAATGTTGTATCAATAATTCATGTACACTTATGGTCGTGGCTCTGCCCCTTGGACCCGCCACTAAAGTTGTAAAAACAAATTTTATGTAAAATTCGTAAAATCAATTTTTCTATTGAAAGTCGTGGCTCTGCCCCTTGGACCCCGCTAACCGGGGGCGCTGCCCCCGGACCCTCGCCGTTGCCCCCTTGGAACCCCCATTGAATTTATAAAATATTAAACAAGCGTGCACCCCCACACCCAACTTGTTTAATGATTTCATAATTCATATTTATCGATAAAATTAACCCAATTACACTAAAATATCTAACACATCATAGACCCCTCGGGCATGGTAATTATGTGAAACAATGAGAAGATATCTTAAAAGATAACCAAGGGCTTCTAGCCTAATGGTTACCACCTTGACTTCCCTATGGGAGGTCTTGGGTTCGAATCCGGGCTGAGGCATATTTGCTGAAGCAAGGTCAGGGGGTTTACCCAGTTGTGGGGTTCCTCCTGGGGTGGGCTCGGGCATATGCCCCAGAGCGTCAAATCCGAGGGAACGGTTGAAATCCCGTCTTGGGTGTCGTTGTACCAAGCCGTTCAAAAAAAAAATCTTAAAAGATGTTACTAACAATTCCAAAAAAAGTGTAGTTATAATATACCTCGGGTGATGAAGAAAAAAACAGCTTTGGTTGTTTCAGACGTTAAAATGCATCTGTCTTTTACCCATGCATCTCAATAAGATGATATATTTGCTAACGATAATTGTGGTTTTTGGCAAGGCCGGCTCAACCATTATCGGGACCCAAGGCGAATACGAAATTCGGGGTCTATTTTCAAATTTATGGTCAGCCATCAGCCATCAATCAGGAGTTTTGAATAGTTAGGTTTTTGTTTGTTTGGTTTTGAATAATTTAAGCCTATCCGCTAATCAATCATATCCATAACAAGAATTTGTCTAAACCAATTGATCTATGATATCTCTACAAAAGTTATATAGCAAACACATACAATTACTATTATGTTTTTTTTTTAAGTTGGGGCTCCAAAATTTTCAGAGCCCTAGACGGCCGCCTAATTTTTAACAAACAAGAACCGGCTTTGGTTTTTTGGTTTGTAGTTTTTGTGATAGGGCACGAAGAAAATTATTGTTAATTTAAATTGACTATAACTTTAGTGACTATCTATGGTAACATTTGGTCAAACAAACATCAAATCTTTTTACTATGTCACACAGAGTATCTTCTATCAAGTCGCCACTTTTTGACGAAAACGCCATTTCCTTTTTAAATTTCTAACCAAAAAGAATAATATATATTACCATCCATCTTTTCAATATACTATATCTTCTTATTCCATACGGTGATTGAAACTTTGAAAGGAGGGCGGAAGATTACGTGAGCCAGAATACATGTTAATTTTTTTAAAATGAGGGCGGCGAAACCAATATTTTTAATCGAAAATTGATTTTTTAGCGAAAAAATTAACACTACGGACGAAAAAAGAGGTCAGCGTCAAAGAAGCTTCGTCACTGATTCCATACAATTTTTTAACTAAACCCGCTAACCATCGCTCTCCTTGCATGGACGCATGACGCTTACTTGTCACATAATCAAGTTTCATTACAAGTGACTATTACATATATTCATGCATAATTGTTAAATCAGAGTATACCACTCATCATCGTCATCGTACTCGGTATATCTCATCTTTTGTAATGGTAAGGTAGAGTTTGACGATGATAAGATGTATATAATCTTATCTCTACCTCAAAGAAATAGAAATAGTACTTCCAATGAGAACCCGACTCATGATATCTGAATAACCAACCAACCAAACGACTTTAGCGTAATTTTCACAAAAAATAAGTAAAATAACGTTAAAACTGGTGCAATTTTATTTTTGCCCCTTAAGGGTCGACGCATATATATATTATATGCGCGAACCACAAACATGATCTCATAGTATACTTCTAATATATATATATATATATATATATATATATATATATATATATATATATGATTAAAATGTCATTTTAGTCTCTGTGGTTTGACAACTTTTATCATTTTAGTCCAATATTTTATATTTTGTCATTTTGGTTATTATTATTTTATTTTATTGACATTATGGTTTCTATTTAATTGTTATTTTAGTCCAATTAAATTTTAAACTTTTGAATTAAAATGACAAAATTAACCAAACCATATTGACGAAAATGACAATAAAATGAAGACAAAAATGACAAAATTTAAGCCTTGAAAATAACATATGCTGCTAGAAGTTGGGTATAGAACAGGTAAGAGAAGGTAACATAAATATTGGTAAAACTAAATCAAACCAAACTGAATAATCAACAATAACCGATCGATTAACAAAACTTATGATTTGGAAATCTCATGACCCTAAAACTTTGGTTTTGGTTGGGCTGAAATTCAAAATCATGTATCTACTATCCATGTTATCATGTTATTAAAGAGGTATGTTGGTCCTTCGAATTCATTGACTGACCCTTTGACCTATCTACAACGAATCCACCCTGCCCGCAGTCCTATAAATACCACCTCAATTTCCCCCATCAAACAATAAACACACACACACACACATGACAACACACATCGACACCCTCTGGCTGTTTGCACTCACTTCCAAATCTAAATGCAATTCCATCAATTTCATCCTGTTTTCCGCCATCTTTTCTCTAGCCTGCCTCATTAACTGCTTCTTCCAATGGGCTCATCCCGGTGGGCCTGCGTGGTCCAAACTCAAATCCACCATCCCCGGGCCCAGAGGCTTCCCTTTCATCGGCAGCATCCACCTCATGTCCGGCCTGGCTCACCGCAAACTGGCTGCAGCCGCAAACTCCTGCGGTGCAAGCCGTTTAATGGCCTTTAGCATGGGCCAGACCCGTGTTATTGTCACCTGCAACCCCGAAGTAGCTAAGGATATTCTTAACAGCTCGGTTTTTGCTGACCGTCCGGTGAAGGAGTCTGCCTACAGATTGATGTTCAACCGAGCCATCGGGTTCGCACCTTACGGGGTTTACTGGCGGACGTTACGACGGATCGCGGCAACGCATCTTTTCTGTTCGAAGCAAATTAAGGTCTCCGAAGGGCAGAGGGCGGTGGTGGGTTTCCAGATGGTGGAGATGTTCCAAGAACACATGATCAGGAATTCGTCCGTGTGTGTTCGTGATGTATTGAAACGAGCTTCGTTGTGTAACATGATGTGGTCGGTATTTGGACGCAGGTACAGGATTGACTCGAACGATGGTGAGTCGGTGGAGCTCAGGAAGCTTGTGGATGAAGGGTATGAGCTTTTAGGTGTGCTTAACTGGACTGATCATCTTCCATGGTTGGCTGATTTTGATCCCCAAGGGGTTCGATCCAGGTGCTCCAAATTGGTTCCTAAGGTCAACCGGTTTGTGAAACGGATCATAGACGAACACCGAGCTCAACCTGAGAGACTCAACGGTGACTTCACCGATGTCTTGCTAGCACTTGAAGGGTCCGATAAATTATCCGAATCGGACATGGTCGCGGTCCTTTGGGTAAGCAGCTTTCTGCAGTCTTGTTAATTAATTAATTATTTTTTTTATTTAATCTGTTATCCAATCTACAATTCATCATAGTTTGAATATAAAATCTCATCTTGCTACTAAGTTTAATAAATAATAAACGAGTTTTATAAATGATATATATCTATTCGATTCTTGAATATATTGCAAGAAAAAACGAAGAAAACCTTTTAAGAAACATTTAAACACGTTGTCAGGATACTTCGGGTGATAAGGTGTTTGCTGTTAAAAAAAACATAACTTATCTTGTTATGGTGCTAGTGTTTGACTAGCTTGTTCCACTATCACTTGCCATATTTGGCAAATTTGATCTTTCAAGTCGACAATCCTGGTGGCTTGGTGCACCATGCTAATGTTTTCATAAATGGATTGAACATCTTGCTTGTTACTGGTTGGACCGGTCAGACATGATTTAAGTACCGGATAACATAATAAAAATATAATATATATTCCAAAAAAACTATACAATTATAAACAAATTCAAACAAACATAATTATTGTTTAAACAAACATAATCAAGTTAAAAAAATTATAGCTTTTGATTTTAATATTTATTTTTTGGATTTACTTAAAAGAAAAAAAAAACTGAAATCATGTCCGACCAATGAACTGGTTCCCAGTCCGACCAGTGAACTGGATCAACCGGCTGGTTAGTTTGGATCCGGTTCGCATGCCTATTTTGGGCTGGCCGACCCTTCGGTTCCTGGTCTGGCCAGCCGGTCTGATCCGTTATGAAAACCTTGCACGAAGCTATGAGTGTGAGCGTTATATCATGCCAACTTGAACATGATATACGAACCTTTGTGGTTTATAATGTATTACTTTAAAAGACAATTTCCTTAACTCATTTCAAAATAATATGCCGTAATTGCCAAAAAACAGGAAATGATTTTTAGAGGGACCGACACCGTGGCAGTGTTGATTGAATGGATTCTAGCAAGGTTGGTGCTACATGTCGATATTCAAGTAAAGATCCAAGAAGAGCTTCAACGGGTAGTGGGGAGGTCACGTGCGGTGACGGAAGATGACATCACCAGTTTGGTGTATCTATCCGCGGTGGTGAAAGAAGTTCTCAGACTACACCCACCGGGCCCACTACTCTCATGGGCTCGTCTAGCCATAACTGACACAATCGTCGACGGTCATCACGTAGCAGCCGGGACAACGGCAATGGTGAACATGTGGGCCATCTCTCGGGACCCGGAAATCTGGAAAGACCCGCTGGAGTTTCGACCAGAAAGATTCTTGGACAAAACCCAAGGATTGATCGACATGTCGGTGATGGGATCAGACCTGAGATTGGCCCCATTTGGGTCGGGTCGGAGAAGTTGCCCGGGGAAGAGCCTTGGGCTAATGACGGTTAGCTTTTGGGTGGCGTCGCTGTTGCATGAGTTTGAGTTGGGAGGTGTGACGGGTGTGATGTTGACTTGTCGGAGGTTCTGAAGTTATCTTGTGAAATGGCGAGCCCACTTCGTGTTATTTTGCGATCAAGATCTACACCCACACCCACTTGACTACTTGAGGAATTTAATGTGTGATAGTATAATAAGACAGAAAAATGGGATATCGATAGTGTGCCCAGTTGTGCACGTTGGAAATTTTATTATGTGTATCTTTTAATGTTTTGTTACTTTATCATATTGTGGTTGTATTATGTATTTATGTATGTATATACTACTCTTACTATAGTTTGAAATGAAATCTATATAAGTTTGATTATGTAAAGCCCAAATGGGAACAATATGATTAAACAAATCCAACCCAACCCAGCCCAATCCATTTAAGCATAAAGCATTATGCTCATGTTAGAGCTAGCTTGGTTGAGTTGAATGAAATATTTAAGATAAGATTTTAACCTAATTGATTATTGCGGTATAGAATCTCTATGATATGTAATATAAATATACCATTTGAAAAATAAAATAAACAAATTCAATATTTTTAATAACAAATTTATTTTATTAAAAAAAATAAATTTGTTATTAGTATCAAATAGTATATCATATATTTCTAAAACTATTTTTAAAAATATATAAATATGACTTATAATGTAATTATATCAAAAATAAAATCATTACAATTTAATTGAAAAAAATTAATTTTAGAAAAAAATGTAATATAAATATTTAATACGAGAGAGACTACGTAAAACCACTTTTGAGTGATTAAAGAACATTATATGTGTCCGTAAAAACTTTTATTTGTTAAAATAAATAGATAGATTTAAAGTAGCGTTTGATATGCATGAATACAAAATGGAATAAAATGAGTTATTATGTTTGAATAAAATGAAGCATGTTTTAACAATCACAAATAAATGAAAAGTACTATTTCATCATAATTATGATTTCCTTCCTTTTAGTCATTTTCATGCCTTGGATGAGTAGTGTTTTTTTCATTCCTTCAAGTAATCGAATGATTTTTATTTTAATTCGATCTTAACTTTTATAAATACTTTGATCCAATGCGTGACTAGACCTATAACCAAAACCATGACCCGACCCATAAACAGAGCCATGACCGATCAATCCATGATTAACCATTTGAGTTGAACCATGAAGTCATGAACCGATTCATGACTCGAACCATGACTCGAACCATGTCACCTACCATAACCCACACAATCATTCATAATCTAAACCTTAGCCCAACCCATAACATGTACCATGACCCAACCCATGACCTGATATTACATCCATGATTTTTTTTGAAGCGTATCTAATGAAGATCGTATCAAAAAAGATCTCAAAAATAGAAACCGCCTCAAACCATCATTCTTTTACACGATTTACGGAAACCCATCCAAAAAAAACATTTTTTTAACTGTTAAAATAATCACTCTAATAAGATCTTGAAGCTAAAGTGAATCAAGAAACGAAGGCCATCCCAAACCATCCTTAATGTCTGCAACCTGCTAAAATGGATAATAAAATTGAACTCGAGAGGATTAAGAACTAATAATTTCAGAATGGACAACAAAACCGACATTGATTACCCAAAACCAAAATGAATGAAAACTCAGATTTTAACAGAGGGTTAGGGATTTGAAGGGATGAATAGACGCATACGTTGTTCTTTGTAGAAATTGTATCCCTAGAGATTAGAACCAAGACGATCTAATGGATTGTTGATGGATTGATTTCAAGAGAATTTATTAACCTAGAAGAAGATGAAAGAAGTGGTTTTTCCAAGTCTGCACAAATAAGAGGACATATATGGTTTTTTAATGAAATGTCTTCGTGAAAACAAAAAGCCTGCAGACCCCAACCTTTCTCTGTGGTCTGCGTGACGCAGATATAAGAGGTCAGTAAGAGTTTTTTTTTTTTTTTTTTTTTAAAACAATCTACACCTTAGGCTCCTAAAATCTTAATGCACTAATTTTTATAAACAATTCATATATAAGGCTATCTACAGCGGTCGCCCCACTGAAAATCCCTCCCCACCGAAATTTCATGCTACGTCATCATCCTACTGAAAACCTTAAAACCCTACAGCGGTTACTCCACTGAAAACCCTTCCCCACTATATGGCGTGGCCCAATCAATGTTGAATGACACAATCAGAAAGCTAGATTCACAGCAAGGAGCGGGGGCCGTGGAGCCGCACCGGGCGGGGGCCGCGCAGGGGGGGCAGTGTTTCCGCTAGTGGCCGCGGAGGTGGGCGGGGCTGGTGCTGCGCATGGTCTAATGAAGTTTAGTTATTAAATATGGCCTTAACTATAATAATTTTTGGTAAATTGTCTTCTATATTAGAACAGAATAGAAAAGATAATTTGAATAAAAAAAAAAAGAGTTAATCATATTACTTTTAGAAAAAGATTCTAAAAAATAATTAGTTTGTTTGTGACCTTAAAATCAATTGAGTCAGTTATGCAAGAAACAAGACAAGTGCTTAGACCAGATCCATGTCGAAGAGCAGATCCAGTGAAAACTGACGACGTTTTAGGGGTGGTGAAGGATGTTTTTCGATAAGAGCATGGATAAGGTTTTGAAGCATGTTTTAACACGAAGAAGGCAATTGATAGCGAAGGAGGGGTCTTGTGCAGTGGAGGCGGAGGCGATCGGAATCAGTGGTGGCTAGAGGTGCACAAAGCGGTTAATGGGTCAAAAACCGGTTTAAAATAACCGAACCGGTTAACCGGTCAAAGTTAGGTAACTGGTTTTACCAATAACCAATTTGGTTAAAAACCGGTATTTCAAGCTCTAAACCAAAAATGGTTCACTGCAAAATAACCGATTTTTTACATAGGTGGACCAATTAGTTTGAAAATCCAGTTATTAACCAATTTAGTCACTCGAAACATCAAATCAGTCCTAAACTGTCGTTTTTTCTATTAAGTTGAAACAACTTGAAAAACCGGTTAAAAACAAGTACTCGTTCGATTAACCTGTTTTTGTTTTTGCATTTCAAGTGGTGGTTATGGAGGCTGTTGAAAATTTGATTTTTTAAATTGCTCTAACCTTTTAAAAACGGTAGAACTTTTTTTAAAACGGTATGCAAAACCAAAAAATTGATTTTTTTAAAATCGATATTTTTTAGAACTTTAAAAATTCGAATTCACCGGTTAAAAAATGTCATTGTGCGTGGATATCGTAGGATATGCTGTACTGAACTGTCTATAATCACTAAAATAATCTTTCCAACCTCTTTGGGAATAGATTACATCAATGTTTTAAAAACCGGTTCGAACCGGCCGGTTCAACCGGTTGCCGGTTACTAATCCGGTACGAAACACTTCGGTATTATGCAGGTTACTTCGATCGATTGTGCCGGCGGTTTAATCCGGTTTTACCGGTATTTCCGGTTTAAAAAAAACACAAAATTTCGGCGTTTAAGCGATTTTCGGCTTTCGGCTTTCGGCGTTTATGCACTTTTATTTAAAAAAAATTATTAGAATTTGAGTACTTTTATATTGTTTTAGATGAATTTAAGTACTTTTTGAATTGTTTTTGGATGAATTTGTATACGTTTTGTAAACTTATTTGATATAAGTTGTATTTCTATAGAATTCTATGGTTAACTAGTGTGTCCGGTTGAACCATTTTTGAGCCAAATCCGGTGCACCTAAAATACTGGTTTTTAAAACATTGGATTACATTAATATGTCTTGTTTCCCATATAAAATAATAAATATATTTCACAAATTAATTAACAAAGGTCACCGTATATCGTCCAGAGACAACGTTACATTAAAAAAAATTGATCGTACTTTGCGGTCCTAATCAATAATTAAGAATCAAAAAGTTGTAAAAAACTAAAATAACCATATTTGTAGACACATGATTTGAGAGATATAAAAATAACTGATTGTACTTTGCGTATCTAATCAATAATAAATGAAACTACTTTTATGCCCTTTAAACTTATTGTTTTTTTAGTTATTAACTAACATTGGTGATTTTGTTTTCAATTGAATATCTCTATATATGCATAGGGAGAGCGTATAAATTTATATTAAAGATTGCTAATTAGTAACTTAGGCCATGCAATGAATTACCTTATTTTAGTTTTTTTAACAAATATTATTTTACTCTTCTCTACGTAATCATTAAATTATTATATATAAGATTACGTAATAGTAACCTAAGCCGTGAAATAAATAACCTTGATTTCCTTTTTTTAACAACATTTTTTATTCATTTCATCTAATCTTATTTTTTAAAGATTTAGACACACGTCACATTTGTTCGAAGCAATCGTCAACGCCTTGTTCCTTATAATCTTGTGGTCAGTGTTGATTCACAATTTGGCCAATACCCGGATAAGAAGTAAATTTTTTAATATATGGTTTCGATATAAAATAGGTTATGCAAGGCTATAAATATAAAATGGATTAATAAAATAAAAACCTTATTTTAGTTAGGGAAAACTTTGAAAACTCATTTAAACAAACGTATTTTTTTTTGAAATTTGTTTACAGGTTTGTAACATTATTGAGAAAATTTTTATAAAAAAAAATCAAAAAAGCGCCGAAGAAATATTTTAAAAAAATATATTTTATAAAATTTTTTTACGTTGTAAAACATACGTAACGCTGCGTTAGATCTGACGGAATTTTTTTACGTTTGTTACGTATGTTTTACATGTTTTTTTTACGTTTTGTTACGTATGTTTTAAACGGGTTTTCACAATAAAAAGTGGTTTTTAAATTATCCATATCCTAAATATAGATATGTAAACAATTAAAATCATTATTTTGCCAGGAAGGAATGGATCAAGAATCAACTTGTTTACATCATTGTTATTGAATGCAACCACCAAGATGGCTTTATAGATGCTGCTCTTTGTCCCTTTGTTTTGACTTCTTCCCTGATCTTTCGGTTATCCATCGGCCACCAATAACCATATCCATCTTTTTGATCTCGAAATAACTATAAGTAAATAACTTTATAAATAAAAATAAGAGTAAATTATCAAGATGATCTATGTGACTTGCCAGTATATCACTCTTAGCCTCTAAGTTTCAAATATTACTTTTATGATTCTAAATTTTAAACATTTATAACACATACAGTCCTTATGTCACTAAATTACTTTCACATGGTTGACCAAATTATCATTATTTAAGGACTATGTGAGTTACAAATGTTTAAAGCTTATGATCATATGAGTAATTTATGAAATCTAGAACCAAAAGTGAAATACTAGCAAATCATATGAACCATTTTAATTATTTACTCTAAATATAAAAATATTAATATATATATATATATTAAAATGCAACCTAAATGAATAGTATAAATATATATATTATATTAAATAGTATAATGAATATATATATACACACACATATACTGAAAAAACGTGTTTTTTTCTGGGGTTTCAGTGGTGTTTGGAGAAGGCAGCAGTGATTTATTTGTTCTCATAGAAAATCGATGTTTGCTTACAAATTTGAGTTTTTTTTTAATTCAACCAATTGGTTGCCGATAATAAGGATTTTGTGAATATTTTTTTCTATTATTTTCATAACATATTTGTATGGATTTTGTATAATTTTATGTTTTAACGAAAATTTAGTATAGTGTTCGTGATAAGAGATTTGATTTTGGTATGTAACTTATGCTTTTGCAAATGATATATAATACCCATTATCAGGAGTGCATTGTGATAACCCTCCGCAACACGCGACGGGGTAAAACCTAGTTACTATAAAAAAGAGCATCCCTTTACCATTGTGTCACGGGTAGCTCACAAATCAAGACTTCCTCAAAAAAATAATAAAATAATTACCTAAAATCAACTTGTTTACAAACCATGCAACCTTATGTAAAATTCTTTAAAAACTTAGTATATGCATCGAATGTCGAACGATTGGCAATTGAATTGTACTTAATTTTATTAATTATATATGGTAAGTTCAATCAGATTCGCCAGCAATGTCGTTTTGAGTCAGTGACTACAGTTTTGTGAACATTCTGACATGTCATGAATGCAAGAAAGAAATCAAGTATAATATTTCTTACTTAAATTTGTCACATATACGCCTCTTATTAACTTATAAGTGACGTATAGATCTAAGTGGGTGTTGATTTAAAATTCGGAAGAGTCCAAATATCGGCCGACTATTAAAAAAAAAATCATACAACCAAGACTGAACAATTTAATGCGTCTAACAAAAATGATCTTTAATGACATGCATGAATGGTTAAATCAAGATTGCGATGTTTGAGCAGTAGTTGCTTTCAACCAAGATATGCCAAGGCCCACAAATCGTAATTGGTCTTGGTATTTGATAAATAGATTTAAGGATCGGACCAGATGGAATTGACCAACTTATTAGAGAAATCCAAATTAGGGATCATTTTTGTAGCCCTTTTTTACAATACTGCCTGCCCTAGTAAGCCTAGTATGGCTACTCATGGTTAGTATTACGGTATTAACTAGATTACGCAACCTGCGTGTTACTGAATTTAACAATGACTCACGTTGGAAGTGAACCGGTTTTCGGAAAAATCTAAATGGAGACACAACTATACAACAACACGTACCCAGTGTAATACCACTTTGTGGGGTCTGGGGGGAGAGCGATGAAAACAAACCTTACCCCTACCCCAATAAGGTAGAGATCGTGAGAGTCCCCCAGCTCAGACACAACTATACAAGTCAATGGAAACTTGCACCAGTGACAGTTTAGATTAATAATCAGCATAATTTTCTATCATGACAGATAAAAACTTGCACCAGTGGTTTAGGTTCGAGTTCCTGGTGGTGGGTTTATCAACAAAATAATGGCAGGCATCAGGACAAATAACAACTAACAATATAAGTATGAATGAATACAAATATCATAAATGTCCCACTGTTAACTCACAAACACCCACTATCACTTGTACGGACCCCTTTAACCCTGTGCTCGTATCCAGCATATCCCCGAGATCCAGTGGACTCATACAGACACAATCACAATAACACGTTTAACCCTTTAACCCTTCAAATTTCGTACCTAGTTGATCTATATCAGAGACGGAGCTTGAACGTTTTAAACGCGGGGCAGAAATTTACGGAAACCACAATCCATATTAATTTTTTGAAGTGATGGAGGCGAAACCAATACTTAAAACAAATAATAACCTTTCGGTCGAAAAATTAACATTACGAGCGGAAAAAAGAGCGGGCAGTCACCCGCGGCCCCTATTAAGCTTCGTCCGTGCTCTCTAAACTAGGGGAGTAAACATATCAAGCCGGTTCGTGAAATACTCGGGATTGGATCGGTAAAAAGCTCGAACGAGCCAAGCCTAAACGAGCCCGAGCCTTACATATCGAGCTAGAGCTAGAGCCAGATCGCAAGCCTAAACGAGCTTTTTATTTATATAATTATTTTATCATATTAAGTGTATATTTATGAAATTAATTATTTGTATATATAAAATTATGATAAATATGTTTAAATAATATATTTTATGTTAAAATTGAAAAGTATAATTATATATATATATATATATATATATATATATATTAAATTAGTAATCAAAATAAATAAATTGAATAATTAAAAAAAATGAGCCGAGCTCAAGCCTAAAAATTTTCTAACAAGCCTAAAAATTTTCCAACAAGCCAAGCTCGAGCCTTGAAAATAAAGTTCTTAATGAGCCGAGCGTGAGCCTTACTTAGTCAAAACGAGCAGAGCTCGAGCCTTAACGAGCTCGGGATTGGCTCAATTACAACCCACTTATGTCCCATACTTTTCTAGCTTTTCAGAGGATGGGCCTTGGAATGTAACGACAGTAAATAAAAGATTCAAAATATGATGTTTCAAGTCAAAAATACCAAGTTTTACACCTTAAAGCACACAAAATGAACATAAATCTCTGTCTGTTCCATGCTAAAAGTTTTTGCAGCAAATAACATCAACTGGAAGCACTCAAATTGCAACATCTTTCTTGGAAACGTAATAGAGAGCATATGCTATAACCAAGATCAATATGGGTAAAACAAATGTTAAAATGCTGGTAGATGAACCTTTGGGAGCTTGATTAGATGCAGAAGCTGTGGCAGACGGTGGCTTATACGCGTTATTCTGAGTCATAGTATGGCTATCGAGGTCACCAACATAGAGATCTTTCATCATGTCTACAGCATTTTTACTGTGGCCCACATCTTCAAAATCTTCTGTTGCATCTTTCCCTGCAATTTCATGATTAAAATTGTCATAGTTTTAATAATTTGGATATATGCATGCAAATTATCATGTTAGTTAGAAGTCTTACCAGTTGCTAATACTAAGACCTCATCACCGCCAGGATGATCATCAAGAAACGGGGTTACATCGTATACCTATGTTACATTACAAAATCCATGTCAAATTGTCAACCATATACAAGGCTGAGATCATATTTGAAGACAATATTGTTTAAAGTAGTCACCAAGTCGGATCATAAATAAAATTTTGGTGTAGTCAATCCAAAGTAAAGTGTGCATATTTAAATGAATAAATACAAAAGCTATAAAAGATTAGAATGAAAAGCAGAAATGCAGAATGATAATACATCGAAGCTAGTGGTGTCCCTTCCGGGACATCCGATATAATTGGAACGATACAGAGAAGTTTGTGGTGAAATGGAGATAAAATTAATTACTACTTGATTGATTGTGAAAGGTGATAACACAATTTTCCATGCTTGCATTAAAATGACTACTTTATCCCTATAACAAGTTCGGGTCGTTGAGGTAAGGGTATTAGGGGGTGTTTGGGATTGCTTATTAACTTGTTGATTTTTGAAACAAGCAACTCCACACTAGTATTCAAAACAACTTAACACAGATATATAATCAGATAAACATGTTGGATTAAAAAATCTCAAACATATTTAAACCACCTAAGGCAAATAAAAATATTAAATAAGAAATCAAAAACACATCTCAAGTTTCATAAAAGGTATAGTGTGGTATTAATACTGTTGGTTGTGTGGAGGTTTTGGTGGTGACCAACATCAGATCAATTAAATCGAGCTTTGTAATCGTAATCCTTACAACCTCAAAAGAAATAAAAAAGTCTTTAATGTAGACGTGGATGTAAATCAGTTTAGATCAAACCAATGTAATTCCAACGTTCTTTCTATTTCAGTTTTGAGTGTGTTGTGAGCTATCAGGATAAGACATGTGGTTCTGCCGTTCTGGTTAGTTGCTGTGATTTTTTGTTCGTAGCCACCACCAGCTGGGCAGCCGTCACTGCTTCTACAGTGGGTTCAAAACAGGTCAGGTTGTTCATGCAGGTTGCTCAAGAATCCTAGGACCAACAGGTCAGCTATTATACACCTAACAAGTGGTATCAGACTATCAGAGCTCAAGCTCATGCATGGTTAAACAGAGACCATGGAAGAATATGAGAACACCAGGACTGACAACTTTGACGAGCATGATCGATTTCAGGTTCTGGAAGATGCAGATAAGGCGACAAACTTGAAAAGACATCTGATGCAGGTATGCTTTGGGGGTAATTAGTCTTTTGTTGGCAAAGAGAGTAGCCCACAACATCATCAATGAAAAGACCAAACCCGGAATATTAAAGGCTTTATCAACATGTACGAAAAGCCTTCCACCCCGAATAACATGTTTCTAATTCAACAGTTGGTTAATGCCAGAACAAGATAAGGTAACTCGGTTGCAGTTCATCACATCAACGATTTTGATTCAATCATTAGGTTCGGTTGAAATAAAATTTGATGATGAGATTTAGGCACTTCTTATATCTTCTATGCCTGATAGTTGATCACAAATAATGACAACAATTAATAGTTCAACAGGATCAACCAAGTTAACATTTAAAGAAATTCATGACCTTATTCTGGGAGAAGAAGAGAAAGAATGCAGGATTTTAAGTGATTGTTTAAACTCAGTGTTCAGTATTGAAGGAAGAGAAAGAAGACTTGAACGAGGAAACAATCAAGGCAGAAAGAGGGTCAGCCAAAACATTGAAAAGGCATCAGCTATTGGATTTACCAACAATTTCGAATAGGAGTTGAATATGGCAACAGAAAACTCAAATGGCACATTGACCTGTAGCATAACAAGTGCTGTTATATCTTGGGTCATGAATTCAGGAGCAATCTTGAAACACATTGCATGGAGATGATGATGAATTTCAAACTAGATGACCTCAAGAAGGTACAAGTTGCTAATGGTGATATCTTTAGATGTTAATAGGCATTGGTGATATTCTTTTGAAAACTTCCTTGGGAACCATTTAGACTCTAAAGGATGTCAAAGTCATTTCAAGCCTAAAGAGAATGCTTATTTCAGTAGGGAACCTCGAATTGGATGATCAAGGTTACTATGTTATGTTTGGTGATGGTCAGTTGAGGGTTGTCAAATGCAATTTAATTATTGCTCATTTGCTCGAGGTAAGAAGAGAGGAACTAACATGTTTGATGTACAATCCGATGGAGCAAATGCAAGAGGTGTGAAGATGCCAACTACAAAAGGTAAAACTTCAGATCTGAAAAAGGTAAAAGGTGGGTTCAATGAGCCTCATGTGTAGAAAAAGGTTACATTTGCAGATTCAAAGGAGACACCTAAAGCAAGTTCAAAGGTTCAGAAACAACAGTCAAGAAAGGTTCAGAAAAACAGACAAGAAAAATGAAAATAAATAAGAGAAAATTGGAAAATCAGTAGATATTCCTAGGTGGTATCTGATCCACCTCCTGCTCCAGCTCCATGAAAATTCTCTTCACCAGTTAACAGATGAAGAGCGATGATCCCTAGTGTTATTCAGAACCCCACAGAGTAAAAAAATTTGCTATAATGGGAGATGGAAGAAAAGATGGAAATACGGGATTATGGTAAGGAACATAACTTGGGTTCAATCAATGTCACTAGCAGGTATGCTAATAGAGATCGTGACATAGAAAGAGTTGAAGCTCTGGCCTTCAACAATAATTGAAGTGAAGGTGCCACAATAATTTGACAGGAAGATTACAGATCTACAAAATGGAGTGCAGTTGAAGTGATCAGCCTCCAATTGGGAGACTGTTGGGTTTGTGTGGAAGCTGCAGCATCAGTGGGAAGCCAGCCCTAGGTCATTTGGTTTTTGGAAGGTTGCCAAAATTAGATCGGTTAAGCCTAATTCTCTAGTCAATGAATATAGTGCTTTGTAAATGTGATCTTGATCACCTCCAAAAAATAAAATAGACTTGTTAAGTGTGGCTGTGTGGTCATGGATCTAGGTCTGTTTAGACCGAATCACACAAATTTTCATGTTCTTTTTATTTCAGTTTTGAGCGTTTGTGTTGTTTGTGATCAGCGTTTGTTCCTTTTCTGCTTGCGCAGTCTTCAGCAGCCAATAATCATCATCAGCAAGATCAACAAAATTCAAACAAGAATCAGATCAATGGCTAAATCGTTGCTGTTACTATTCTGCTGTTCGACATTTAGCAGGCTCTGGAGCTTGTTCTGATCAGGATCAGAACAGGTGATTATGTTCAGCTGCTGTTGTGTTTCTGCTCCCGCAGTTTCTGCTGTTCACCCACTATATTTGTTTTTATTTCGCCTAGTGAAAACGGCAGGTCTGGTGGCAACAATTGCAGCTGATAAGTGGTGCTGACGACAACTGGTAGGTAGTTTTATAAAGCAAGTTTCCAAATATTCAATTATACTCGGTTTTTCTACAACCTAGAATGGGCTGCAAGAAAAACACTTACGGCCCATGAACATAAAATGCATCACCTAAAATGGCTAAAATATCAAGGCTCAAAATATATCAACCAACTGTCATAAGCAAACATTCAAGGTCATCACTCATCGTGTTAACTTGAAACAGATTATGCATTGAAACCTATAAGAAACATAAGCTGCTAAAGACTTCACATTGGAAAGCAAGCATGATTAAGGGGAAGTAAGAGGACCATGATAAACCGACACAAATCAAGATCATTTTGCATATGATATTCTAAAATAAGCTCAAGCTGACATCATACGAACCATTTATATGTTGAAGAACCAAAATAAAAACATCAATGTGTTATTATTTATATGAATAAAACACTTAGACAGACTCATATATAAATCGCAGAGGTTCCCCTGAAAGTCTAATTTTGCCTAAAAAGGATTTTTAAAAACTTGAAAGCCGACCCAAACAAACCCCGAACGAACTCATTTTCACGTCATTTGAACCAGCTAGCCAAATGTTAAACCCCAAACAATAAATCATAATACTAAAACTTAAAGTAACCAAACCTATAGCCTAAAGATAAAACCTAAAAGTTAAAACCGAACCAAAAACCTAAATATTATAGTTAAATGTTAAAGCTAAAAACCGAAAGCTAATATTGTAGGGTTCAATGAGATGGTTCAAATGCCGTCGAAATGAGTACAATCGGAGTTCGTTTGGTACGGTTTCTGGGGTTTTAGAAATCCTTTTTAGCATTTTTCAGGCAAAATCATTTTTTATTTGATATTTCCAGAGCATAAATAAACCTCTTTAACTTCAAACAATCATAACTTTTAAAATCAAATAGATTTACTATATCTGCAACTGGTCGATTAAAGAGGCTTCAAAAACAAATTTCACTCCTTTTACACTTCGATTCTCATAACCTAAACAAAACCCTAACTTCATCTAATCATTTAGGTCTAATTTGAAACAATGAGCTTAAATATTAAATAACACGACATTCTTATAATTAAACTCATTGTACTAGGGTTTAATAACAGATCTTGAGTAAGATTGCAAGATAAAACAACCAGAAGAAATCACAGAATCACAAACACGTATGATTGAACATAACTCAATAAAATTCATAGAACAGTCAAAACTAAAGAATGAAGAACAAGATTTGACCTTTCCAGATATAATCAGCCAGCAATCAGTTTTCCGATTGTGCTTCGAAACCTCATCAAATGACAGAATTTTTGCGTCCGATGTCATTTCTTGATCTTCAGCACCCAACTAACACCCAAACAAACAAATCCCAAAATCAATTCGTAAACTCCTATAATATAGTATAGCTGAAAGAGATCGAATTAAACGTTAAAAACGAGGTACCACCCAGATGCCGAATTGATGTTTGAACCGGAGTAGGTAGCAACTCTGTAGTCGATGCCAACTAACAAAATATAAGCAAGGGGCCAACGAATATCAGCCGTAGAGTTTTCTTGGTCAAACTACTTTTGATATGTACCTTTTTTTCACGCAAAGCGTTCATACTTTATAGTTTATATTGATGTAGTATTAAAATTCAACATAAAATATAACAAAATAATTACAAAGTTACAATATTATATAAGTTTATTGAAAACTTTAAAATGAAGCTCATATTTTAGGCTTTTCTTCTCATGGGCTATGTCACACATAGCATATGTTGTTTATTTTGCCCTCATTTTTTAGTGGTTAATTGTTTCAAGTGGGTACTACTTTTTCATAGAGTTATTAATCTTCTAGTTGTTCATTCTTTTCCAGTTGGTTTTTAGGAAAAGATAGATTAAACATCCAATGATAAAAGATATCATCTTCATCTTCTTTCATAGGTTGGATAGATTTCACATATGAAGATTTATTGTCACAACTAGAAGGGTTTTTGATGCATCCTCCTAAAGTGGTTTTGAAACTGAATACGTATTGAATTTTTTTTTTTTTTACATATTTGAAATTTCTAGAATTGAAAGGTGAATCATATATTTTTGTATTTATATGATATTTCAAAATAGTCGTTGTAAATTGAGCTATTATAAAATATAATTATAAAAATATAATTGTTGCAAATCGAGTTATTACAAAAAAGATAAAAATGTAGGCAGTAACAAAAGAGTAATATATACATCATAATATTCATTTTGTACATCAAAACATAACTAATATGCATCTATAGTAGTAGAGACTAATTTGCCTTTGTTGGTTGAGGTTGGCCTACCAATTGACATGGTGACAAAGGCCTAATAAGGAAAAAAAACTCCATCATTCGCCGCATACTAGCATCATAGTATGCGTATGCTGGACTAGATGAGGCGTCTCGCCCATGAGCTTAGGCGTCTGTGGGACCAATCTTATAACAATTCTTCATTGTTATGGTGATAGGGGTTCTACGTCTGGCTACTACTACTCCTCTCTTGGTGCCACTAGTTGTCATATAGTCAAAACTCTATCTAAAGACCTACAAAGTTAGCCTACTGAATTATAGGCAATCCCTGACCCAACCAACATGATCTTGCTCAATCGAGTCAGTTTTAATTCAACAGTTATCTTTAAAAAAAATATTATTTGTATAAAGCCACATACTACAAGCGATGACAATTACGTATGTTTCAAATATGATGAGACTATTAAGTTAAAAAATGACTACGTTAGAAGATAAATAAGCAAAACTAAATATAATAGATATTACATTAGAGGATAAATAATCAAAACTAATCATACCTTCCCCGTTGAAAGGTTGAGAGGCATCATAGGCTTTCCTTCCTAAGCATCAACAGGGCTATTAAAAAGAAAATATAAATAAGCGTCACTTGCTCCTAGTTAGCCATGCACCCGACAATCATATGTGTAATGCACTAATGCGGATATGATTCAAAAGGGTCTCTGATCTAGCTTGGTGAATCATGGAAAATAATTAGAACTTTCACTGCAACTTAAAACACTTTTGTTAATGGATTAATGAATAAAATATAGAGAATTGTATGATTAAATGGATTAACATATAATAATTTGTATAGTAATTCCAGATATAATCTACATCACGTCAAATAATTTACACACATATTAAGAAATATTAGATTGTGTCAAATGATTTGTATGCATACAACAACAACCTTAGCCAGTATATTCTCACTTTTCAGTAGGGTCTGGAGGGGAATGATAGATACAAAGCTTACCCCTATCCCAATTGGGATAGAGAGGCTGCTCCGAAAGAGTCCCTGGCTCAAAGTTATCGTTTGAAGTTGATCATCCCAATGATTTTAACGTTATTTTCACAAAATAATTGATATAACGTTAAAATTAGTGCACTTTTACTTTTACCCCTTAAGGGCCCACACATATATACATTATATGCGTGCACCACAAATGGGGCGTATAATTTGTATGCATATCGATGGATAACATGTCATGTCATAAATTATATATAAAAAATATGTGAAAAAAAAACATAAAAGTAGTACAAGGGAGTACGACCTTAAAAGTGGATTCTCAAAGGGTCGTACTACCAAATGACCCGTATATGACTAGGTTGTATAACACTGTACGAGCCGTATGCAAACATGAATGATTAATGTGATTGGTTGCAACATTGATTATTTGACTAAACCTTAAACATGTCCTATAGTACCATACGACCTGTATTTCTAGCCAAGTATGTGAATAACACATTAACATCCTTAGATACCATCTCTTGCAGAAAATGATTATATATTGAACATGTGAACATCTCTTGCAGAATACAATTCATGTTCAACCACGACAAATAAAAATTCAAAGCAACAATCACCAAACTACAAAACATATGTTTTAATCGTATAATAGGGTCGTGGTGGTGGGACGACGGCAACGTAAGTGGCGTTGTTGATGGGGGCATGGCTTAGAGATGATGGTGTTGGCGGCAGGGCAATGGTGGATGAGGTTGGAGGCGGTGGGGGTAAAACCTTCATCTCCCACGTATGCGTCAAATAAACAACTAACAACATCATCCCCTCATCACTCCACGTCATCACCACATGGGTTATCATCACACACTCATCAAGCTCATATCACCCTCTTTTTTCCCCTTTCTTCTTCCTTCACGCCGTGACCATGGTAATGTATGGGTTGCTCACGCCCCTATGTAGTGGGGTAGGGCGCCAAGGGGGCGTGACCAACACTACACACGCCTCACTTACAGATCACTACACATAGCTATAACGTTATAAGTTTTATAAAACTAACTCATACTTACTGGTTTGTTTAATTTTTAAATATTTAAGTGAAGTATATGTATAACTTGAGTTGGACTCGGCCTAGTGTAAACTTTCTATTCATAAATAAACCTATTATATTGGGCATTAACAAAAAAAGACCAATTTCCTGGCTTGAACCACTTTTTAAAGTGATTAAAACGACATTTATATACAGTATAATGAACTGATTGAAACCAACTGTTAGACATGTATACACGTTTCAAACGAGCAAACTGGTCATAAACCAAATTTTCTAACTGTCTAGCTGAAGAAGCAAACCGGTTAATTGACTGTTAGCTAGTTCGGTTCGGGTTTTATATTAAAAAAACAGTTATTAACCGAACTGGTTTTAATCAAACCTATTTTGAAAACTATTGACCAGTTAAGCCGAAACCGGTTTTTTGATCGGTTAACTGGCTTTTGTTTCTCTACCCTATTATATCACCCTCAAGGAAAGGATTAGTCGTATTCTAACCCTGTGGGTTGTCTACTTTTCTTTTCTTTGTTTTAGAACGAGGGGATCCTCACCCACCCCACAAGTGAACCTCAACCCCACGTCCCCTTCCTTCAAGTACATCTGTACATGTGTTTGTCTTCTTTGTAAATGCATTTCAATTAATGTTAATAATATTTTTTTTTATATTAATACACTTTATTATTGCTATTACGTAAACAAATCAACCAATTAAAAAAAATATAGAATCTTGAATCTTGATGCACAAAAAAGATCAAATTAAGTATCCACTTTTTTTTTCTTTGTTTTTTTAAGAAAGAAGCCTGCCCCTTGAAGGTTTGTTGCTTTGGTTCCGTACACCACACTTAATCCTTGTTATTCAACATCTCATTTCTGGACCCTAACATATTAAACTATATACAATAATTTTTATACTAATAAATAAAAATAAAATTAAAGATATGTTAATGTAGAAAGCATCTGATACTAAATTTCCTCTCTCACATATTCGATAAACCTTTTTTCTATTAAATTATAAATTAAATACTAATTATATTATATATATAGTTTTTTTTTTCATACTACGGAACAGAATTCTTAATATATTATAACAAAGATTTTTATTAAAAATAAATTATCAGAAATATATTTAATTATTAACTTTATAAAGTTGTGCTATCATAGGACACAATCTCTACACATAAAGACACACACACAAACACACACACACACATGCATGCATGCATACATACATAAGAATGTTCTACTAAAAAGTCTATTCTGTATAACAAGGTTAAAAATGATTTTTAAAGCTAAAAATCTGACACAAACAAACTCTGATTGAATTCATTTTTGTATCATTGGAACCGGCTTGTTGAACCTGAACCTCAAACCTTAAATTATAAACAATAAACTCAAATACTAAAACCAAAACTTTAAAAACAAACCCGAAACCTAAAGACAAAACTTAAAAGCAAAAAACAAAGCCTAAAATCTAAACTCTAAAAAGAATTATAAAGCTAAAACCTAAAAGCCAATATTGTAGGGTTTAATGAGACGGTTTCAATGTCATCGAAATGAGTTCAACCGTGGTTCGTTTAGGTCGGTTTTAGAGGTCTAAAAAATTATTTTTGGCATTTTTAGACAAAATAAACATTTTATTTTATCTTTATCATATATATATATATATATATATATATATATATATATATATATATATATATAGGGATATTTAATTGAGAACCAATGTAAGTTAAGGACTAAAATAATCATTTTTAGCCACAAGTTTGAAAGATATAAAGGTAACTTCTTCTATTTTTAAGTAAAATTACTTTTATATCTTTTAAAACTTGTGCCTATAAATGTTGTTCTTTTAGTTATTTACAATTTGTTGGTTCTTGTTATAATAAGTCGTTATATATGTATGTATGTATATGAAAAAAAGAAAATCAAGGAATATATGTGTCTATATGTTGGCTTTATTTGGTGGCCATCTTGTTCTTAAAGCGCACATGTTTCAAGTGTCATATTAAAGCTTCCATAGAACATAATTTTCTCCTTTACTCTTCACTTAGATTTTTATTCCAATCTTCATGACCTTAATGTTGCATGTTTCTCATTGATTCCTTGATCATCTATAACGTTAACCCTCTCTATTTAAACTTTGCTTCATTACCCTTCCTTACACCAACCCCTGATTAATTACGTACGTACTTTACTTTCTTCAATTCCCCTCACAATCATGGCTAGCCAGCAACCTCCACCCTCACGTCCATGGCTCCGTTTAGCCACCATGATCCGCCCAGCAACACCACCACCCCCACCATCCAATCAAGGCCCATCACCACCAAGACCGGCCCTCATTCGACCTGCATTTACGGTTGCAGCCCCTCCTCCACCACCACCACCACAACCCTCCCCAACCCCTCCACCACCTCAACAACCCAATCCAACCCCAGCATCTCCATCTCCATCCCCATCCCCATCCCCATCTCGATCGCCATCGCCATCTCCTCCCCCGCCTATTGTTCCGGCTACTAATATGGTGGAGCCACAACCATTATTAGCTCCATCACGTAAATCACCTCCTACCACTCCTCCAAGACCATCAGCACCACCGGCCTCAATTCCGCCAACGTTGACCGCTGCAATGAGCCGCATCTCCGTCACCCGTGCTGCAACCCCGCCATCCTCCTCACCAAAAATTCTCAAACCGCTGGAACCAACTCCACCTCCCCTACGAGCATCGCCACCCACTCCACCGGAATCTCCGCCATCTCGATCTCCTCCCACGAAATCAAATCTTACTCCATCACCACCATTCTCACCGGCTCGCTCTAGCCTAATAACACCATCTTCCCCATCACAAAGGATCCCACCCACTGTAACCCCTCTTTCTCCATTAAAGCTCCCATCAGTAGTCAACCCGAAACCCTATGATGATGGCCCACAAGTATACAAGCAAAAGACTGTGGATGTTCATGAAACCAAAGAAAAGCTCAAGAATTCTGCTACTGGTTTTAATGGCAGGCACACTGCTCATAACTTTACCAGAAAACATGAAACCGATCATAAGAAACACTGGGATTCAGAAGATGGTGGGAAGAATATTATAACTATTGCAGGTGAAAACAAAGGAGCAATTATGAAGATAACTCCTTTTAGCCACAAACAACATGATCATGGTAACAACATTCATGTCAACAGGCTCAAACCCACCACATCTAACATTAATGGTGATACAGACTCGGAAGCAAAGAACAAGGATCAAACCTCAAACTCATTGTTGAAGACGGCATTACTTAACAGTAATGTGCAGGGTGTTAACAATTCCATTCTTTGTAACTGCTCAGTCAATTATCATGATCCTGGAATTCACCTCACTCTCTCAACAAAGTCTGATCGTGATTCTGGAATTTATTATTCCAAGGACCAGAAGAAAGGATGATAAGATTATATCATGGCTTGGAATTGAAGATGGAGGGAAAATTAAGGGTCAGATTATATATCAACTTCTTGTTTTATTTTATAATCAATAATATAATTATGGTAAAATGTATTATGAGTGAGTGAATAAGTTGAATGAATCTGAATCCTTTTGGTTGCATGTGAGTAATGTTTCATATGAGGAACAAATTTGAACGATTATGAATTAATAAACAGTTTATGCCTGTTTGTAAATCTTTGTTGTTGAGGCATGATCATGGTTAATAGCTTGAAACGAACAAAAACTATATATAGTAAAAAACTATATATGTCTAAACTAATTATAAATATTAATTAACAAATTTAATCAAAATATATAGGTCATCCTATATCTTATTCAAACCAATTTAGCCTACACAAGAATCAAAAATTAATACATGTGTAGACCCTTGATGGGTAAAAGTAAAATTGAACTAGTTTTAACATTATTTTACTTAATTTCTGTAAAAATGACGTAAAAGCGTTGGGTTAGTTGAATAATCAGGCACCATGAGACGGAGGTCTCAATGGAAGCATCCTCTCTATTCCTATAGGGTAGAGGTAAGACTGTCTACATCTTACTCTTCTCAGACCCTACCTTAGTTTTGCTATTGGTGAGATATACTAAGTACGATGATAACGATGATGAAGAATCAAAAATTAACTCCTCAGGTGTGCTGGTTAATTAGTCTACGTCTTTATAAGAATTGACTTAGTGTACACAAGAATCAAAAACCAACACAACCAGTGTGTTGGCTAAGTGTCCATCACATACAAGTGGCTAAACCTACATGATTACCAAGTTTATTCATGTTATGTGTGTCGTCTAAGCCCACAAGTGCAAGTTATAATCGGCGAAGGCTACAAATTATAATCGGCTTAGCCTACAGATTATGGCTAATTAGCTTACATGTGTTACAAATGTGAGAGATGATAGGCTCAGCTAAACTGATAGCTCAGCTAAGTTAGTGGCTTGGTGAAACATTAGTCAGTTATCGGCTTTGTCTATATATCATTTTGACTTATTGGCTAATTCAGTCTGCATGCTGATGTGGACTTATCGGTTAGTGATGTGGCTTTGGAGACTAATACAACGGACAAGTAGGCAACTAGACATGTGTCACATCCCTAAAAAGCATACAAGTGAATTTTTATGGTTTTTAATGTAACATGTGCCAACCAATCTATTAGGTGTCTTAGTCGGGAAAAACAAAATTTAACATTCAAATTCGTGTATTTATTGAATGTCTAGGTAAGTTGTAATCTGAAAACCGTTGTTTATTTAAAAAAAAAAATTACTCAATTAACAACCCATGGACACTAACAACCCATGGACACTATCGTGGTGGAATTTTAGTGGAATAACTTTTCATCACCTCGTTTTTGATATTAACTAGAAAAGCTACCCTAAGTGGTGTAGTGGAGTGATAAGATTAAAACAAGACAATGTAGCATGACGGTACAAATAGAAGAAACATATGAAGTTGCGTTGGATCGGTTATGGAGATTAAAACGTAGATAAAAAAACATTATTATGTCTCGTATGTTACGCTATAAAAATATTTAGAAAAAACATATAAGAAAGATCAAAAGCAACATCGCATATTTCGACGTGTTTATTAACTTCATAACAAGCATTACAACATCATAACAAGCATTACAACATCGTCATTAAGGTAGTTAAGTATATAATACATATGTATGAAGTTACAACAGCTCTGTTACAAATATCAAAAACTAGATAAAAACAGTTGTATAAAAGTATCAATGTTCTTCATTCAGTGTTGGTCTCATTTTTCACAGTATCAACATGTTACCATCACATGATATAACCCACGATTATTTTTCTAAAAATGAATAAAAAGTTAGGGAAAAACTAGATTATATATACTACATAGAATAAACTTTAAAGTTCGTAAATTTGAAAGGATGAATGCAATCTTCTACAAAGTTAAAGGGTAACGGGTGAATTAATGAATTATGCAAGTTTTGATACTTGGTGTGTGTGTGTGGGGGGGGGGGGGGTGGGGGGGGGGGGTGATTGGTCGGTGTCACACATATAAATGAGATATAGAGAATGTAATGTAACTAGATAACGCTTCCCGCGCGTCGCCGCTTAGATTTAACACACTTGTTTTGGCTTGACAACAAACTCAAAAGAAAAAAACATTAACAGGTAAAGAGTCGTGCCTATAAAAAAACTTAGTATGAGTCAACAACTAAAACGAAAGAAAAATAGATCACCGGGGAAAACAACATGTCAATTATCATGTTATGAGAAATTGGAATGTCTTATATAAAGGAATTTCTAACGAAAAACGAATTTCTCGCAAAAAAATCATGGGGAAAATGAATTTCTGACGACAAATCTCAATTACTCGCTGAAAAATCACGAGAAATGAATTGAAGTGCAAAAAAACACACGACGCAATTGAATTTATCACGAGAAGACAAATTTATCACGAGAAAAAGAATTTCTTGCGAGAAATCAATTTCTCACGATATTAACTATTCATAATTTAGTTTTGTTTATATAGATAACTAGTAAAGTTACCAGTCGTGCGCTGCAGCGGTGTCAAAACGTAGTCCTTCGAATTTATTATGTTGAATGAAAAACGTAATACATTTGATACAACCTAGTTATCTCCTAAAAAAATTTTGTTGAAATGTAGACCAACATAACCATATATAAAATAATCACAAAAATATACTACATTTGACCCGAATCATTTCTAAGGAAATTTTGTATCGAAAAGTGGATCAAGATGAATATACGAATTCTTACGTAAAATTAAGCACACAACAAATTATTATTTTTAACTAAACTATAAAAGGGGTAAGCTGGAAATTTTAGAAACTCAAAGAAGTCAAAAGGATGAAAATGATGACCCCGAAAACATATGATGAAGAATTAAGAAATGAAAGTAAAAATCCAAAACTTTAGAAACTTAAGTATGGTTAAAACGATATTTTACAAAGTTTTTAAAAAGTTAAAAGGGTAAAAATTGTGAATGGTAAACAAAATAAATTAGGAAAGATGAGAGCAAGAACGAAAAAAAAAGGTACGGTTGGGATTAGAACCCACTAGGGATGGCATGGGCCAGCTTTGAGTAATCTCAGTCCCATACCCGTTTATAAAAATATGTCCCATACCCGTCCCAAATCCCATCGGGTATTTACCCGTCAGGTATTGGGTATCCCGGCGGGTTTCGGGTATCCCGGCAAGTTTAGCTAAATATATTCGTTAAGAATAACTGGCTTAAAAACGTCTGGCATCGAGTAACTAATAATATATTTATTTTTTTATAACAAAAAACTATATGTTAAATATGCCAAGAACAAGCTATTAATATATCAAATAACATGAATTTTCAAAATGTTATAAGTTGATTATCATCATTTAAGATAAACCAAAAAATAACAATTATAAACAAAATGGGTCAAACAAATTTTTGTAGTTGCCACAAAAAAAAAACAAAATAAAAAAAGAAACAAATTATATGAACAATTTCTAAAGTTCAAAATGATTAAAAAAGAAACAAATTCTATTAATTCAAATGTATATAAATGGTATTTATAATCGGATACACGGGATGGGTAAACGGGTATATATATAATCGGGTAATCAGGTATATGAACAAATCCCAAGCCCGTCCCATACCCGCGAAAATTTTTAAAATTAATCCAATGCCCGGCACCATACCCATCGGGTTTGGGAATACCCGTCCCATATGTAGCAGGTTTCGGGTAAAACCGTCGGGCTCGAGTTTTTTTTGCCATCCCTAGAACCCACGCACTTTACTTCAACTCAATGTAAGCTTACCAACTCCACACAAACATTATGGTATAGCTGCTGAAATATTTGTTATTTAAACAGTAAGTTATAAAGTGAAAAGTCTCCCCATTGGACACCGATGTTGCTTTTTATTATATAGGTAATAAGCATTTTCAACCGAGGAAATACGATACTATGATATATATATATATATATATATGAAACTCTTTTCTATAGCTTGTTTATTAAAACCATAATCAAAGTTTTTTTTTACTTGACATCATTTTTTTAATCTTCAATACATAAAATATTCTTTATAAAAATTAATACACTTGCATTACTTTTGTGAGTAGCAATCATCAATGTCTAAAGACTACAAAGTTACATGTCATTGCAAGTACTATGCAACCCTGTATCATATACTCAATGGTTTCCATGAATCTTTGGTTGTCCCGGTTCTAGACCAGTGGGTTCAAAACTCGTCGCTCAACCAGACCTCGACAAGATAATATAGCACCTTTGAAATATTGGCTGCAACAAGCACACTCTCCATATTCTATTTTGCTCCTTAGTGAACTGAATAAAAAGTAAGAAAAGGTGTTGAAGGTGAAGAATTTGGAATTTAGCTCGTTAATTGTATCTGTTGGATTTGTATGCCCAAGTAACGACATCAGCTCGTACTACTATTAAGATAAGATCCGCAAGTGTTGCACTACGAGCAACGAACAACTAGATTTAATTAAAAGTTAATTAAATTGACACAATCACGACTAATAATTATTAGAGGGTAATATCAAAGAGTTGATATTTGAGGGGGCAATATTTGTAATTATCAATTAGTTGATAATTATATATATTACGTTTATTATTATTTAAATATTAATTGGATTAATATTTATATAATTAAATCTTGTTATCTAAATTTGAAAGATTTAAATCTTAAATAAAAGAGTTTTTTTATTTAAATATAAAATCTTATATGTTGATAGATATCCAAAAGGGAAAAAACGTAAACATCATCTATATATGTATGTTTCGGTGGATTCCATCAAATTGGTTTTTTTGATCTACGAAAATTAACAGACAAGTCAACGCCCTCCATCACCGTGGGTATCTTCGTTGTAGCCAATTTTGGATTACGTGAAGTCAGATTTCGAACGGTGTTGAGATCTTTGAAGCGAATCAGATTCGACTGTCAAAGATCAGATTGTGTAACCAGATCTAGCGACTGGGTTCGTTGATATCGTGGTGCTTCGTGTATGTTAGCTGTTTATTCTCGAAAGGTATAATCACTAAACACCCTATGGTTTGTTTATTCTTTTTGGTTTGCATCTGGACTCCTGGTGGGCAATCTGGGTTTGACCGGATTGGTTCGTACGGTTAATTTTTCCGCTGCATTTAATGATTTAAAAATTTTAAAACCCACGTACGAATCCCAACAGTGGTATCAGAGCCGCTTTTGCAAACAATCAGAATAATTTAATTTAATTAAGCAATCCGGTTTTATTTTGTTAAATTTATTTTAACAAAGATTGCTTCCTTTTCGTTTATTAAATATTGTGTTGTTATTGTAAATCAGCCTTTGACCTGTGGTTGTGTTGGTTGTGTTTTTTTTAAATATCTTGTATTTTTGGCTGTTTTGGAAGCCCTTGTAATAGATAGGTTAATTTTAATTTTTTTTGTAAATTGTATTTTAAATTTATTTGTAAATTATAAAGTGTAATCTGATCGAGACAAGACAAGATAAAAGATTGGAAATCAACATATGGCAAACCCGGAGACAAGATAGAGATCTTGAAACAAGTCGGAGGATCACAAGATTCAAGGAGTTGATTCTTGGTTTTTGTCTCATTGTGACCCGTTCGGTTTTGTTATTGGCTCTAACAAAACCGAACACTAAAAGGCTTGATTTACATTTATTTTGTTTGTGGTTGTTTATGACATTTAGGATTAAATAATTTTGATTTAAATGACAAAACAATCAAAACAGTTTTAAAACAAACAACACAATAAAACGATGAGATTTTAAAATAATATTTTAAATAATATTTTAGTTATCTCGTGAAATGATTTTAAAATAAAGAGTTATTTTAAAAGGATTAAACCAAATATCTCGAAAGGAGATTAATTTCAAACATATTAATAAAAGAGTTTATTAATAGTTTAAAATTAACTCGCGATCAACAAATACGCTTATTAATATAGGATATTAAAATCAAGCGCATTGTGAGGTAAGAGTTTGTTTAGATCACAAAACTATAAAATTTGGAATTTTATAAAACTCGTATTGTATTAAGCATGCAAATACAACACGATGTGTTTTCGACCCATAAAAGGTAAAACACTAAAATAAATCCCTTAGAAAAATCGATAGGTCTATGCCACCCTAACTTTAGAGCACTTGAAACGATATATCCGAACCCCTTAAGTTCTCTGGCTTAGTCTATTACGAAAGGACTACGGATATCTGGACAAGGTGATACTGTTTAGTCTAAGCAAGCTAGACCAGTAATCACACGTTGCTAATTTTAGGACAACTATCATTTTGCCTTGTAAACTGGATTAACCAATTACAATAAGCGAAACGGGCATAGATGGGGTAAAACGTACCGACATGGACATAACTCGTCCAGATCGACCCCGTAATATGAGAATTGTATAGAGATACAATTGGTAATCGTTACCTACCTAAATAATTATATTTCATGAACTGGATTAACCAATCACTGAAGTATAATGAAATATGGATCTCATTCTTCTTAAGTTAAAATGAATTAAAGGGTCAATTTAATTAAGATTTTAACATTGAAAATACTAAAATCCCACTATCCTATTTTGTGGATGTCTACCTCAAACTCAAACAACAATTCCTCTCACTCCAAGTATGCTCTAAGGTCCATTCTGGACAAAGAGAAACTCAATGGTTCTAACTTCATTGATTGGCATCGCAACTTGAGAATTGTTCTCAAGGCTGACAAGAAGCAATATGTTCTTGAAAAGGCCATTCCTGATGAACCTCCTGCAAACGCCACTCAGGCTGTGAAAAGGGCATGGGAGAAACATGTTGATGACTCTGCAGAAGTGTCATGCCTCATGTTAGCTACCATGATTCCTGAACTTCAGAAAAATCTGGAAGATCTCGCAGCTTTTGACATGATTACTCAGCTTAAGGAAATGTTCCAAGAGCAAGCACGTCATGAGCGTTTTGAAACTATGAAATCTCTCATGGGTTGTCAAATGCAAGAGGGGTCATCTGTAAGCACTCATGTGCTAAAAATGAAGAGTTACATTGATCAACTGGCAAGGCTTGGTTTTCCCTTAAGCATTGAATTAGCTGGGGATATGATCCTCAACTCTCTGCCCAAATCATTTGATCATTTCATTATGAATTATAATATGAATGGTTGGAAAAAGTCCATTACAGAGTTGCATAAGATGCTTAAAACTGCTGAAGTGAACATTCCAAGCAAAATCTCTCTAGTTCTCATGATCAATGAGGGTAGAATCAAGAAGCCAAATAATAAAGGCAAGAACATAAGAGGCAAAGGTAAGGGTAAGGCCAAAGTTGTTGTGCCTAAGCAGCCTTCCAAGAAAATTGAAAAGGAAGCCAAATGCTTCCATTGTGAAGAGATGGGTCATTGGAAGAGGAACTGTCCCAAGTACCTTGCTGAGCTGAAGAAGGCAAAGTCCTCTGGGGCTAGCACTTCAGGTATCTTTGTAATAGAACTATATTCTCCCCTAAGTCATGGTGTTTGACACCGGATGTGGTTCTCACATTTGTAATAAAATGCAGGGACTAAAGAACGTTAGAGAACTGAAAGATGGCGAGATGGAACTCCATGTTGGCAATGGAGCTCATGTCGCAGTCAAAGCTATTGGAGAGTATGAGATACTGCTGCCAAGTGGTTTTTATTTGAAATTAGACAATGTTTGTTTTATTCCAAATGTGACTCGAAATATTGTTTCAGTTTCTCGTTTGCATGAACAAGGTTTTGATTATGTTTTTAATGGTAATTACATTTCTGCTTATTTTAATAATATGTTTTATTTTGAGGCGAAGCCTCATAATGGAATATATGAGATTAATGTGAGCAATTCATGGACTAGTAGTTCTATGTACACTATGAACACCAAAAGGTTGAAGTCAGACTTTAACCAGTCATATCTATGGCATTGTCGTCTTGGTCACATTAGAAAGAAACGCATGGAAAAGCTTCAAACAGATGGGATAGTTGAACCCACCGGGTCTGAAACTTTTGATACATGTGAATCATGCTTAAGTGGAAAGATGACAAAAGCACCTTTCTTAGGAATTGGTGAAAAGGCCACAGAATTGTTAGGATTAATACATACTGATGTATGTGGTCCTTTCAAGACTATGACAAGAACTGGTAAAAGATACTTTATAACTTTCATTGATGACTTCAGTCGATATGGGTATGTCTACCTCATAAGTCATAAACATGAAGCATTTGAAGTGTTTAAAACATTTCAAAAGGAAGTTGAAAATCAGCTTGGTAAAACGATAAAAGCCATTTGATCGGATCGTGGTGGTGAATACCTTAGTTATGAATTCGAAGATCATCTTAGGCAATGTGGAATTGTTTCACAATTGACTCCTCCTGGAACACCGCAACTCAATGGTGTGTCTGAAAGGAGGAATCGAACTTTATTAGATATGGTTCGATCTATGATGAGTCGCACGAATCTGCCTCACTCTTTCTGGGGATACGCCCTTGAAACCGCTGCTAAACTTGTAAACATTGCTCCAACCAAGAAGGTGGATAAAATACCATATGAGATATGGCATGGTAGTAAACCCAAAACGTCATACTTAAAGGTCTGGGGTTGTGATGCCTACGTGAAACGTGAGACACCCAACAAATTAGAACCCAGAGGCGAAAAGGTAGTTTTCGTCGGATATCCTAAGGAGACTATGGGATACTACTTCTATCAGCCGGATAAAAACAAAGTTGTTATTATGCGTAAAGGAACTTTTCTAGAGAAAGAGTTTCTCGCGAGAAGTCAAGCTGATAATATTGTGGATATGGAAGTAATTCCAGAAACACAACCTGAGGTTGAGACACCAAGTCAACTAAGAGTTGACACAACACCAGTGACTCAGTCAACTGTTGAAGAGTCAAGCGTTCGCAGATCTAGTAGAGATCGTAGGGATCCTGACAGATACGGTTTTCTCATTCAAGGAAATGATGTACCATTTTTGGATGGCACAGAACATACCAATTATAAGACTGCAATTTCAGATTTAGAATATGATAAATGGCTTGACGCCATGAGCGCTGAGATGCAATCCATGCATGACAACCAAGTCTGGGACTTGGTTGATCTGCCTCCCAATTGTAAGACAGTAGGGAGCAAATGGGTTTTTAAGAAGAAAACCGACATGGATGGGAATGTGCATACATTTAAAGCTAGACTTGTAGCAAAAGGTTTTACTCAAACTTAAGGTATTGATTATGAGAAACTTTTTCTCCAGTGGCTATGCTTAAATCAATTAGAATTCTCATTGCCATTTCAGCATATTATGATTATGAAATATGGCAAATGGATGTCAAAACAGCTTTTCTAAATGGACACCTTACTGAAGATGTCTATATGGCTCAGCCTGAAGGTTTTGTCGATCCTAAGAATCCTAATAAAGTATGCAAATTAAAGAAATCCATTTATGGATTGAAACAAGCATCTAGAAGCTGGAACCTTCGTTTTGATGAGAAAATCAAAGAGTTTGGTTTTTTAAAGAACGAAGATGAACGGTGTGTTTACATGAAAGCAAGTGGGAGCATTGTGATGTTCTTGATTTTGTATGTAGATGACATACTCCTTATTGGAAATGACATTCCAACCTTGAACGGAGTAAAATCCTGGTTAGGAAAGTGTTTCGCAATGAAGGACCTTGGTGAAGCTGCATACATTCTGGGAATTAAGATCTATAGAGATAGATCAAGGAGGCTTATTGGTTTAAGTCAAAGCACATATATTGATAAGGTCATTCGACGCTTTTCAATGCAAGATGCCAAAAGAGGTTTTTTACCTATGGCACATGGGACGATCCTAAACAAGTTGCAATGTCCGGAAACGGAAGATCATAAAAGAAGGATGGAAAGAGTTCCATATGCTTCTGCAATAGGATCGATCATGTATGCTATGCTGTGCACTAGACCAGATGTCTCATATGCCTTGAGCATGACGAGCAGATATCAACAGAATCCAGGTGATGCTCACTGGATTGCTGTAAAGAACATTCTAAAGTATCTGAAAAGAACTAAATACATGTTTCTGATATATGGAGGTATAGATGAGGAGCTCTGTGTAAAGTGTTACACTGATGCTAGTTTTCAAACTGATCGAGATGATTCTCGATCACAGACTGGATTTGTATTCACTCTAAATGGTGGAGCAATAACATGGAAGAGTTCCAAACAAACTGTTGTTTCCCAGCCCACCACAGAGTCCGAATACATTGCTGCATCAGATGCTGCAAAGGAGGCTGCTTGGATGAAGAAGTTCATAGCTGATCTTGGAGTGGTGCCAAGCATTGCAAGACCAATCGAGGTAATGTGTGACAACTCAGGTGCTATTGCTCAAGCGAAGGAACCAAGATCGCATCACAGCACCAAGCATATACTCAGGAAGTTCCATTATATACGGAAAATATTGGAACGAGGAGACATTACCATAAATAAGGTGCATACAGATCATAATCTAGCAGACCCGTTCACTAAACCTATGCCTCAAGCAAAACATGAGGAGCATGCTAGAAACATAGGTCTTAGATTTGCTAGTGATTGGATATGATTTGTTTTAGTATTTGGATGTTCCTGAACTAAGACAATTGTATTTGAATGATTTTGAATTAAAGAGTTAATTGCTTTATCATCATACTAATTGTGTTCAATTTTTGTACGTTTAATATCCTTGAATATAATTTATTCTAAATGTTCGTGGTCAATCAAATCTATGGGAATAGATGTTGAGTTTGAGACCATTGTGAATGTTGGTTGGTTTCATGGGATGAAAAGTCCAAAGAGTTGGAGGCCAAATTCACAGATATCCAATAGAGAGTGGATATTGAACGCAACCCGTTTCAAAATCACTCCATGGATCATAGTCATGAGTAGATTTTGAAAATGGAATAATCTTTGTATCCTTAGACCTTAGATGCATATTGAACTTGATTACACGTAGGATTATCTTTTGACATATCTAACAATGCTCTTTGACAAGGCAGTAATAAGGATCTATAGTTGGAGATAATCCGAAACATAATGAGAGTTATATGTAGTCAACGGAATCTGTTCCTTTACTTCGGTAATAGGCTGACGTCTCTGGGCCCCTCGTTTATCAAAATTAGTAGAATTGCATGGCCATGCTCTAACTCAGAGTTTCATTAAACTAGTTGTGATATGGGATCGAGAATAGAAATGGTTGAACACGATATGAGAATGACACATGATCCATGTCTCATGTTCAACGGGATGTCAATTACAGAAGGATGACTGATTTCATGTCCATTACTATTACAAATAGTTAAGGAATGTTACTTAAGTTATTTGTGAATAGTAGACGGCTAAACAGCGTCGTATCTTGATGGGACAGTGAGATGTAGCTAGACGTCCACCACTGTCTGTACTTACTGAATGGTCTAAACTTGTGCAAGTGGGAGTCTGTTGGATTTGTATGCCCAAGTAACGACATCAGTTCGTACTACTATTAAGATAAGATCCGCAAGGGTTGCACTACGAGAAACGAACAACTAGATTTAATTAAATTGACACAATCACAACTAATAATTATTAGAGGGTAATATCAAAGAGTTGATATTTGAGGGGGCAATATTTGTAATTATCAATTAGTTGATAATTATATATATTACGTTTATTATTATTTAAATATTAATTGGATTAATATTTATATAATTAAATCTTGTTATCTAAATTTGAAAGATTTAAATTTTAAATAAAAGAGTTTTTTTTATTTAAATATAAAATCTTATATGTTGATAGATATCCAAAAGGGAAAAAACGTAAACATCATCTATATATGTATGTTTCGGTGGATTCCATCAAATTGGTTTTTTTGATCTATGAAAATTAACAGACAAGTCAACGCCCTCCATCACTGTGGGTATCTTCGTTGTAGTCAATTTTGGATTACGTGAAGTCAGGTTTCGAACGGTGTTGAGATCTTTGAAGTGAATCAGATTCGACTGTCAAAGATCAGATTGTGTAACCAGATCTAGCGACTGGGTTCGTTGATATCGTGGTGCTTCGTGTATGTTAGCTGTTTATTCTCGAAAGGTATAATCACTAAACACCCTATGGTTTGTTTATTCTTTTTGGTTTGCATCTGGACTCCTGGTGGGCAATCTGGGTTTGACCGGATTGGTTCGTACGGTTAATGTTTCCGCTACATTTAATGATTTAAAAATTTTAAAACCCAAGTACGAATCCCAACAGTATCATCCGAGCAAAATGAACAAGATTTCTAATTTTTGAAAGCAGATTTGTGTGAATTGAATCTTAAGCACCCTGCTCGTGTTTGCACTTGAATAGTTGGTTATTTTAATACATGTGCAAGAGCCCACAAGACTACAAGAGCCAGCTAATGAGGTTGAAATGTCGATTATGCTTCGATGATTCTGATGGTATACATGCTCGATCTCGCATATTTCGGTTTGTCAACTATATGAAGAAGTCTGGCTCATAGCAAAGCTAAATCGTTTACTCAAATTTATTGATTAATTTGGAGTCAAAGATCTTCTATCTGTATGTTTGTTCTCGACTTCTCGTTGTCAGCCAAAGGCTATCGATCGAGTTTTACCTCTGTATGATGATGTCTTCAGAATGGCTTGATTTTTCCTTAAGCTAATTGTTAAGCCATTCAAGACTATAATGTTGTAACATAACCTGCTTCTAGGCTTATCGATAACTATTGTGCTAGATATACCCGGCAAAATGGGCGGGTTGGGTAATGGGTCAGAATAGGTTCGGGTCAAGATGGGTACGGGTTAGAACGAGTTTTTAGCAAAATCATTTCAGGTCTAAATGGATTGTTCTTAAAAAACATCAATTTAGTTTAGCTTAAGCTGTGTAATAAGTAAACAAATAGTCTATTTGGATAATTTTTAGTGATTTTTTCTCATCAAATATGCTATTAATCATTCTTAAATATTTGAATCCATTGCATTTACATAGTTTTTTTTTATCCATCTCAACAACTCATCTCAACCCATTCAATATTATGTTTTTACTCATTTCAACCCAATATACTACAATTATTTACCCAAACTAACCAATTTTCTTTTATTTGAGTAAAAATTGCCACCTCTATACTGCTAGATCATTTATTTCAGAAGAATTTGTGTTTTATGTTCATTTGGGTTATTATGTTGGATAGTTAATAAACTAAGAAAAATATAATTTGAAGGTTTTATATCTTAGATGAGAAGTCTAGAATTTAAATTCAGACAAAGAATATAGAGTAAATTGCCGTTTTCCTTCTTATTATTTTGATGAATTTGCCATTTTGATTCAAATTCTTAAATTTTGCTAATTTGACATAATAGTTTGTGTTTTTTTGCCATTTTACTCCACCTAATTAACTACATTAAAAAATAAGTTAAGTTTAAGGGTATATTTGTCATTTACAAAACCAAAAATAGAAAGTAAAATGAATACGTGGATCAAATTGACGCAAGTTCCCATAGTCTAGATATTCGCATGAATCAAGTCTAAGGCCTCCGTCAATCTCAACCCTAGGGTGTCGTCCTCCTCTGTCGTTGCTTGATAGGGGTGTAAACGAGCCGAGCCGAGCTCGTTAAGGCTCGTGCTCGGATCGTTTAGACTAAATAGGGCTCGAGCTCGAGTTCGTCTCGTTAAGAGTTTTATTTACAAGCTCGAGCTCGGCATGTTAGAAAATTTTTAGGCTCGGCTCGGCTCGTTTATATTTTAATTATTTAATTTATTTATTTTAATTACTAATTTAATATATATTTATAATTATACTTTCCAAATTTAACATAAAATATTTGATTTAAATATATTTATGATAATTTTATATATAAAAATAATTAATTTTATAAATAAACACTTAATATAATAAATAAAAGTTATATAAATAAAAAGCTCGTCAAGGCTCATAGCCGGCTCGAGCTCGGGCTTGATAACTAAACGGGCCATATTTTTGGGATCGAGCTCGGGCTGTAAACGAACCGAACGAACACGAACGAGCCATTTTTCGTGTTTGATCGTTTAACTTTTAAGTTGTTCACGAATGGCTCATGAACGCTAGCTAACTGACCGAAAATTCTCGTTCGTGTTCGTTCATTAAGGAATTTAACTTGTTCACGAACGCAAATAAACACATATTATTTAAATATTAAAAATCAATATTCTTAATATCAAGCATTAAAGATTATAACTTATATAAATATAAAGTCAAATATTATAGTATTAAATTAAAATTTGCTTAAATATTATGGTATTAAACTAAAAGCAAAAAATTTAAGAATATACAACACATTTAATGAAGAAATATAATAAATAAGCATAACCGAACATAAACAAACGTAAATGAACACGTTACCGAACATTCATGAACACAAATGAAAGAACACGACCTTTGTTCATGTTCGTTAATTTATTAAACGAACGAACATAAACGAACTTCCTGCCCAACGGTTCACGAACTGTTCGCTGAACGTTTTGTTCGTTTACAGCCCTTACTCCCATCAATGAAGCTCTGGTTTGTTCGAGATCCTTAAGAAAAACTCGATTCAAAACAATTTTATGGTGAGTGAAACTTGGAATTTTCTTTGGTTTTTATTACTGTTTGTTACACAAAAGGTTTTGTCATTTGGATTTTTCTTGAATTTTTCTTTGAGGGAAAACATCAACATAACTATTAACATAGTTATTCACAATGGTTTCTTTTGATCGCTAGTGAAGATATTAACATTTTTTTTCATGTTTTTGCTATTGATTTTAATTCTAGTATCTTTTTTTCGCTCTTAACATTTTCACACTTAAGTTCAATCATGGTGGTATATTCACAAAGGTTCCCCATAGGACATATGTTAATGGAACAAAGAATTATGTCGATATGGTTGACTCAGACCACTCTCAATGCAGGAGGAAATGATACTAGAATTTGGTTCACTAAATATGTTTTCATATATTACCATTTTCGGTTGACTATGACCACGTCAATTTGATCCAAATATTTTTTTTATTCTTTTTATTTTTGGGTTTTGTAAATGACTAAACTACCCTTAAACTTAATTGATATTTTGAATGGAGTTAATTAGATGGAGTAAAATGGCAAAAAAAACACAAACTATAATGTCAAATTGGCAAAATTTAAGAATTTAGATCAAAATGACAAATTCTTCCAAACCACTAGGAGCAAAACGGCAATTTACTCAAGAATATATTAATTTTAAAGATACCTTCGTTACCTCACTTCAATTACTTTGCCATATATTATAAATTTTGTGTTATGTCAAATACTCAAATTTTTATGTGACCTATTTTCTGTCTCTATTTTTGAAAATTAAGAACTCGTAATCAAAAAGCATCTTTGATTTTTATTTGTTTGAACTCTTAAAATGAAAATGATTGAGTTGTTACTCAGATGGACTTCAAATTTTAAGCAGCGTCGTGATTCTAATTTTGATTATCCTTTTTAAAGTTTTCGAAATTATCACCAAAAATTAGAGATTGCTTCTCACTAAGGTCATGTGTAATGAGGGACGACCAGGGCGTGAGGGGCATTGGTGTCACACCCCGAGCCGGCGGGGTTGGATCGGATTCCCCGTCGGACGGAAGGTGTAACACCCTGCCTCGTTTTACCAGCAATATTGTCCGCTTTGCCAAATTATAGCTCACGGCTTTGCTTTTGGTCACCCGGGTGAAAACTTCCCAGGGGGTCACCCATCCTGGATTGCTGTCACCTGAGCACGCTTAACTGTGGAGTTCTCTCATCCACTACCATTAAGCCCCAAAACGCGTTGTTGGTATAAGAGGCGAGTTATTACATATGAACCAAGGATCTCTCCTGTCCATGGCCGATGTGGGATTTGCCTAAGGTGTCACATACACCCCCCCTTGGGACTCATCGTCCTCGATGAGGTTTGCCCCGCTAGCCTTTCTGGCGTGTAGGATTTGCCTAAGGTGTCCTCCAGACACCCCCCGGGACTCATCGCCCTGGATGAGGTTTGCCCCACATCCCGAACGGCACAGGAGTGGCTCTGATACCATTCTGTAACACCCTGCCTCGTTTTACCAGCAATATTGTCCGCTTTGCCAAATTATAGCTGACGGCTTTGCTTTTGGTCACCCGGGTGAAAACTTCCCAGGGGGTCACCCATCCTGGATTGCTGTCACCTGAGCACGCTTAACTGTGGAGTTCTCCTCTCATCCACTACCATTAAGCCCCAAAACGCGTTGTTGGTATAAGAGGCGAGTTATTACATATGAACCAAGGATCTCTCCTGTCCATGGCCGATGTGGGATTTGCCTAAGGTGTCACAGAAGGTTCTCGGGGCGCGATATCGTGAGTGATAATCGTGATGATCAAATTGTTTACATTGCACATGATACAAATGAGAAATGCTAAATAAAATAGAATTACAAAGTTAAATTTACATCAGTATCGTTTATAATTTAACAAAGTAAATCTACCATAAACATCATAAAGTTTCTATCTTGTAACTGTACAAGATATTCAAAATAACTGTATAATGATGTTCCCAAAAGTATGCAGGTCCAAAAATACTAAGTCTTCTATCTGAAGTTCTAGTCCAAAAGCATAGGCTTCTTAATTGACATGTTCGTCACCTGAGAAGTCATGCAAAAAGACCAAGTCAACACATGTTTGGTGAGTTCATATAGTTTAGTAATTGAAAATGATTTGAAAACCTTTTTCGGTAAAGACACTAACCTCATTAACACCACATGTAATATCCACATCGATATGCTTATATATGGGGCATACCCCTGAGTCGAGCCTACAACCCGCTCAGACGCCGTCCCACCACATACTAATACGCATATGACACTATTGTCAATGATAACTAAGCATTTTTACCTACCATACACTTCCATTCCACTATAGTTTTAATGTACACTCAAAACATTTGTTAAACCCTCGGATAACAACCTTAATCTCATTAACATCACATGTATCATCCAGATTGGTATGCTTATATATAGGGCATACCTCTGAGTCGAGCCTACAACCCGCCCAGACGACGTCCCACCACATATTAATCCACATAAGACATTTTTGTTAATGATAATTAAGCGTTTTACCCCTACTATTACTCCATTTGTTCTTCAGTTCTTTGTTCATGTATATACAACAATTTGAAATCTCTATTGATTCCTTAAGTTCATCACACAAGTATGATCAACCACAACAATTGTACAACAGTGAAATAAATGCTTAATTTATTAAATAAATAAACATTTAATAAAATCTAAGTCCTAATGATTGGGCCTTGGTCAACTTGAGTAGACTAGTCTAGCAATCATGTAATTAGTAGTAAAGGAGATTTGTAAACCTCATCAAACATGTGACCTATAATCAATCAGTCTAGCTAGGACATCTTTTGATATATAGGCTTTTATAGTTCTTTAGACCGTTCATAGTTCGTATAGTTCGTTGGCACATGTTATCTTTGAGCATTTCCCAGATGTTCCTCAAAACAGTTAGAGATTACTGTAAATATCATCAAGCATGCGTCTCATATTCGATCAGTCTAGCTAGGACATCTTTCAAACCTGAGATTGGCACATGCTATCTTTGATATTTCCCAGTTAGGCCCTTGAAATAGTTCTTTGTACTTAGTTCGTTGAAATAGATCGTAAGTTCTTTGACAACACACCCTTGAAATAGTTCTTTGAAAATAGACCGTTAGTATTTGAAATAGACATTTGAAAATAGTTCTTTGAAAATAGATCGTTAGTTCTTTGAAATAGACCTTTGAAAATAGTTCTTTGAAAGTAGATCTTTAGTTCTTTGAAAATAGTTCTTTGAAAATAGTTCTTTGATTTGAAACAGTTCACCTAGATAGGAGTCTAGAATAACAATTATACATGTAAAACATATACAAAGTAAAAGCATTTAAGTAAACAATTTAAATAAAACAGTTTACGCATGCTTCTCAGCCCTGCGTTTTAAAACAAAATGTTAGAAAAGGGGCAATGAACTCACCTGTGTTGATGTGTAACTGAATCACAAAAGATAATGCGCGCTCTTTGATGGTTGCTCATGTATCTTTAGCACCTGAGTTGTTTTAAAAGATCCGAATACGATGAGTGTTTATAATAAACGTTGTATCTAAGGCTTTGGTCTCGGTGTGCAACTAAGTGTCCTAGATTACTAGTGTGCTTCTAAGTTTTCATCTAACTAGTCTTATACATTACCCGTTAGCAACCCTATTCCCATGATTAATCATAACATGTTTCTAATTAATACATTTTTAAAGAAATCTCATTTTAAGCTAATCGTTAATTTAGAAAATCATTTATTTTAATTGAAGAAGTTTACAAATTAATTTCTCGTATCAAAACATGTTTAATTTAACTGAAAGAATGTTTAACACATGATGGGCTCAGAATAAGCCCATTGGGTCAACTCGGCCCATTATTGGCTTTTGGTTGTCCATAGATTCTTTGTTCTCTCGTGTGTATAACCCACCCCTAGGTAATTCGAACGAATCACCCATTATAGTTATATGTTCGTGTGACATTACTAAATATTAGATGTTAATAATAAATCAACATTCACATACCCATGTTCGTATGTTAATATGGTTTTAAGAAGACTTTTGTTATTCCAACCTTAGTTCTATATCATATCGAAATGAATTTATAACATTAGTCATTCGAAAGAACTTAAACTCTGGATTTCATGAATGGAGTCCTAATGTTTATCCCATGTATACACCCATGCACTACCACACACACATCCTTGATAAATTCCCATGCACACACCCATGCATACGTAACACACACACACCCCTTTTTGGTCATGGTCCACGCCTCCCCTATTTCACCCAAATCTACTAACCTTGGTCGAATGGTTCTCAGCGAATGAGAGCTCAACCGAAGGAGGTTGGACGAGTGAAAGAGTCATGGCCGAAGGGTGGTTGACCGAAAGAGGCATGCCGATTGAAGATAGTGGCCGAATGACTTTGAGCCGATCGAATGACCATCAGCCGAAGGAGAGGACCGACAGAATGAGCATGACCGGCGAATGAAGGTTGTTTCGACACAAAAGTCATTTGGCGAATAGGGCTGGTGCTGCTTCGATGGTTGACTTCTTCGGCCGAAAGGGTTGGGTCGGGCGAATGAGGTCTTGCCGAAAGGGTTCATTCACGGAAGGCTTGGTCGAATGAATAGCATGGGCGATCGAATGAAGACTGGTCGAAGAGGCCTTAGCCATTTGCCGAATGGTTGGGCTCATTCGTTGAGCTGTTCTTGGCCATTCGGCCGGTCGAATAATCCAGGAGCAGCCAAGATTTCTAAACCAATCGACTAAATAAGGCTAGGGTGATTGTTCCTACACCATTATAGATGTATTTTGTGTGAACCTTAGGTGTTGAGGTGATCTAAATCCGGTGCTAAGGGTGACCAATCGTGAGGGTTCCAAAACCCTAAAAATCGAACAAAAAATGCATCTTTACGTCGAATCAGTTGGATAACCTTAGATTCGTTGTACTTTCGTGATTTACAAGTGATGGGGGTCGTTTAGACACCAAAATCACACGATTTCATGAAGAAATGATGAAGTTCTTGCTATGGATTCTAGAGAGAGTAGAGAGAGAAAGTGGGGAACGAAAATGGGGAGTGAAGGCTGGTAGGTGGTGGTGGTTGTGGACATAAAAGCCATAATAAATGGGTTAGAAATACCCGGGTTCGTTCGGTTTCACGTAAAACGTCATATTTTCGTCATTTTCGTAACGAAACGACTCGGTTTTAAAATAGAATTTGAAATATTATCTTAGGTTGTGATTCCTAATAAATTAACTAATATCTTTTATTTATTTAAAATTTTCAGAAATAATTAACTTTCAGTTTAAATTGAATCGCGTAGTTGTTGCGCGCGTTCGTTCGGATCGTCACCCATACGAACACGACAATAAATATGCTTTTCAATATGGTTTTCTAATTATTGGACATCATTCAGAACGTTAAACTTTCAGATGTATTCGTACAGATCGTCACCTATACGAATAATCCGTCAGTTTAGCATTCACGTAACGACATTCGTTGTTGTTTTATTCTGTAAAGCCTCACATACGTTTATACATAATAGAATCCTAACACATAATCACATGATGGTTCTGTAACGCAAGATAACAATCTAACTGATGAACCATAGTTCTGAACTTGTTTTCTGAACTGATTCTGAATTTGTTCGTTGATAACAGGAAATGACAATGAAACATGAAATAAACATAACATACAATGAAACACATATAGTTCGTACCTGGTTACTGTTACTGTTACTGTAGCGATCACTTTTCCGGTACGGTTCCGGCACTGATGTTACAATTGGTCACGCCCCCATAGCGCCTGAAACCCACTAGACCCCAGTGTGACCGGGCGTGAAGGTTGGTGAGCGTGAATGGAGTCACGGGAAAGAAGCCTATGTGAAGAGAGGGTGATGAGTAGATGTGGCAATTTTTACCCAAATCAAAGGAAATTAGTTGGTTTGGGTAAATAATTATAGTATAGTGGGTTGAAATGGTTAACAATATAATATTGAATGGGTTGAGATGAGTAGCACTTAAACACAATACGGGTCAAGATGGATAACCAAAAAACTATGCAAATGAAATGGATTCAAATATTTAAGAATGATTAATAACATATTTGATGAGAAAATCACTAAAAATTATCAAAATGTACTATTTGTTTATTTATAACACATTAAGCTAAACTAAATTAATGTTTTTAAGAACAACCCATTTAAACCCGAAATGATTTTGCTTAAACCTCATTCTAACACACACTAATCTTGACCCGAACTCATTCTGACCCGTTACCCAACCCGACCCAACCCACCTATTTTGCCGGCCATAGTGATGAGGGGGTGATGGTAACACATATGTATATATGTAAAGAAGGGGTAATGAGATTAGTTGTTTATGTGACACTTATATAAAGTTACAAGGGGGTAATGAATACACATAGCCTAATGGTGAGCATCAAGCGCATCAAGCTTATGTTGCTTTTACCTTAATTAATCATTTTTATCACTGTTTTAGTTGCTTATAGTTGAGGTTTGTAATCTTATGATAGCTTTCACTCAAGTAACAACACATCTTTATACGTTAGGTTGGGCCCCATTTTATTTTATTTATTTTAAATGTACGTTTGCAAGAGATGCAAAAGAATGTGACAAGAAGATGTATGCAACTGTTTTCATATATTGGTGCCCCGGTTTTGGGCCGGATCAACTATTTTGGGGTCCTAAGCGCAATAAAAATAAGGAGTCATTTACTAACGGTTACGTTAAAAAGTCTCTTCATTTTATCTGTGTTTGAGAATGGCAATAATAAATTAAAAGTTTTTCATGAATTGACAAACTACAAAGGTCCAAAAGCTTCAAACAAAATCAATTTATACAAATTTTTCATGGATTTAAATTGTATCCTCTTTCCTCAAATCTTCATCAATTAAGAAAAGAATGACTTTTATTTGAGTCTTTTTTGTATTTCTTGTTCCTTCTTCAAAAGACCACATATTAAAAAAGTATTGAACCAAAAAACCCGAACTATACATAAAAAAATTAAAAATTAAAGGCCATATATTTTAGCTATTCTTTTGGTTGCTTAACCCATGAGACCAACCATGCTTATATCTTTTTAATTTATTAATCAATTATTAATTTCAATGGGATGATTTGATAACACGCATGTCTTTCCTTATATGTCAGAAAATACATATGTGATTTTTTTAGAAAAGCTATATATTAATCTCTCGGAACAATCAAGCCACATGCTCACTTAATTAGTTACAAAAATCATATATATTAATTGATTATGAATTCAGTGGGCTTGAATATGATGATTACATGGACTGTGTCTTTTGATGAGGATGATGATGAGAAAGATGAAGTTGATGACAACAAGGGACATGTTGAATTGAGTTTTGATTTGTATAGAAATGATATCAAGCATATATCAAACTCATAAAACTCATTAGTGCCGGAGGTTGAACGTTTTAAAAGGAGCAGTGGAAATTTACAGGACCCGTAATACATGTTAATTTTTTGAAGTGAGGAGGCAAAAACCAATATTTTTAACAAAATATAAAATTTCAGATGAAAAATTAACACGACGGACGGAAAAAGAGGTAGGCAAAACCGATATTTTAAGAAAATAATTTTTCAGCCGAAAAATTAACAATACGCACAGAAAAAGGGGACGTCCGACATCAGTGTCACATTTATATATTCTAGCAAAAAATGGATATGCTAGTTAACTATATATGTAGTGGAAAATTAGTGAAAGTAAAAGAGAATGACTTGTAACAGTATAGATTCGACACGTTTTACAAACTTACAATTCGATGGCATTTCATTAGATTTGATAGTTTCGTGAGCCGAATTGCCAAGTGCCAACCACTTGCCCACTGTCTTAACACTTAATGAAGGAAAAGTAAGTCAATAAGCTGCAGTTTTTAACCAGTATATTGAACTGTAATTAATAATAACAATTATCATTTAAATTTTTAATTTTTTTTGGTTGAACTAGATTTGCAATTTTTTTAATCAGTAAAACTGTTGGTATATTGCTTTAAAAGAAATTGTTTAATGTTATTTGATTTAACGACACGAATATTAATATAATTGACTATACATAAAAGTTTGATGTTTGATAGAAAAAAAGTTTATCTAAAAAATTACCAAACCTTTAAATATTTATAGAATATAAGAATATAAACAGATGCTACGTTTTAAAATATATAGAAGCAAAAAATAGAGGGAATTTACTTTTTTTTTAAGAGCTATTATTTTGTGCTACACTAATTGGTTATAAGCGGGTCTTGAAGAACCCTTTACTTCAATTTTAGATAGTTTTGCTATTGAACCTAACTTGGTTAATTTATAGCATTTTTTTAATTTTTGTGTGATCTAACTATGGAGATTACACGGCAAGGTATATGCAAATAAATCTTATAACCAGGGTCGGCTCAAGCTTTTCGAAGGCCAGGGGCTAATAAAAAAAACGGAGGCCCTTTCCGTAAATAATTTTTTTCTTGTGCCTGTATTTCCTAAATTCTAAATAATATAAATATAAATCAGCTTGTTTCTATATGTATAAGTTTACTCATAATTACAGTCAAGTAGTCAACCAATGATAATCATGTATGATATAAACATACAGTGGCGGAACTTGCATATTTTGAAAGATGACAGAAATTTGCGTGACTTATAATACATGTTAACTTTTTGACGAAAGAGATGACGAAACAATATTTTTAACAAAAAATAACATTTGGGTTGAAAAATTAACACTACGGGCGGAGAAACAACGAGACTGTCATCCCCAGCCCTATAAGATTTCAAATTTTAACAATAAAATAAAAAATATGGATGATAACCCGAACATAACCCTAAGAGTTGGGGCCCCAAGAATTGGAGGGCCATAGGTCTTTGCCTATAAAACAATGAAGAGAGGCCAACTCTGCTTATAAG